>JBBCBC010000011.1:23499146-24042495 GCA_037126765.1 Stenogyne calaminthoides | reverse complement strand
GCTATTAGTGTTTGGACTATATTCTATACAGTATGCATGCGAGATTCTTGCAAGATTTGTAACTTGGTTTGTCTTATAGCAACACCAAAGTTTATATATAAATAGGACATAGAAATACAACATTGTTTAATATCCTGAACACAATAGCCAAACATCAAAAGAAAGGAAAAAAAAAATGGCTGGTGCATCCAATAAAAACGAGATATCAAAAGGAAAAAACAAGGTGTTGTATGATAACGGGTGGTCTGTTGAGTTAGAAAGAAAGTTCATTCATCTTTTAGTGAATGAGTCCCAAGTTGGGAGCTTTAGCTGCACGATCTAACAATGAGGCGGCTATAATGTATTGTGATGCAGGTTATCAATGAGGAATGTCATAAGAATTTCGACTATAATTTCTGCCTTCTTCAAATCCTAAAACTTCGTCTTTGATATCAATCTTTTCTCAATATTACGCAACTGAGTAGGGTGACTTTCGACTTTGAAACTGGCAAGATACATTGTTCTGAACATCAATGGGATTACATTTGCAAGGTAAATTTGTAATTTACAGTATTTATTTCTTGTATCTCTATTAATATTGACCATATGTAATTGTAATTTTTGTAACTATAGATTGAAAAGTGTGGGTTGGTGTATAAAGAAGTTGGTGAACCCGAGTTTGGATCACTGCATAAAATATTTCACAATGAGGAAGGCCAATTTGAATTTTAGGGTTATGTATTTTGTTTGATTTAGGTTTTATTATGTATGGCATTTGTATTAAGCATTAAGATATTTTGAATTTACAATTTCTTTTTGGGCCAATAAGTAAATACTTTTTTTCAGTTAACTTCTATCTCATTTGTAGTAGCAACCTGTAAAATCCATGATAAAATGATGATAAAAAGCCGAACTGAAATACAAATCCATGATAAAATATAGAATCCCTACAAGTAAAAATCAGCAGATATGTTGCTTAAAAGATCTAATGCCACCTATTCAAGATAATCTAAATCATCACTCTTAAAAGCCTGGATACCACAACAATTTAAAACCAAGCATAAATATCATATGACTACCGTTTAATATGTATGTCAACATACATCAAAATAAGTCATGTCTCCACATACAAATCCCAGAAACACAAATAAACCATACCAAGTTTTTAGTTTCTACCACCACATAATAAGATAATTAAAGTATCTAGTTCCATAAATTAAAGATATATAGCCGCAAAAAGTGTTTTGAAACAAGTTCAAACTTGATCCCGAACTAACATAAGGACCCACTCCACCCGATCAGCTTCAGGCAAGGAAAAGAACACATCTGTATCCTCAGCACTAAGTGCAATACAGGCAGTGCCACGCAACATCTCATGCTTGGTTAACACGTTCATTGAAGAGACCGACTTGTAGATTTCAAGGCCTAGCAGTAGCAATGTCTTGCTCAAAACCAACCGCCAGCAATCTCTCCTAGCCTGGCAGTGGCAGTCTCACAGAAACTCTGCATCACGGAGATGAATGGGTCGGTTGTAGTACGACTCTTCCTTTTACGAGCAGAGCTTGCCTTTCCCATCTCACTACTTTGAGTATTTCCAGTTGGAGTCTGACTTTCACCTTCATTCTCTTCATTCACCCTAGTAGAACCATCATCCATGCTCAAGTCAGGAGTATCGTCGTTCGGTGGAATGCCTGCATTAAAGAAATCAGATGCTCCCTCTCCAGTGGCCCTTGAGACTCCAAATATCTCACACCGGTCATCGTACAAGGGCCATGACTTGTGCTTCATCAATCTAGCATTAGGGTCCTTCTACACATTATACAACAAAAACCAAATAACAAAAAAGTCAAAAAAATGAGTAGTTATAAATTAATTAGGCCAAAACAATAAAGTATTAAAACAGCATAATAGTTGTTTTAACAACTATACACTAGCACTGTAACAGTTTAATAGCAAAAAAAATTAACAACAGTTTCAATACCACAACACTTTATAGCATCATTTAACAGCAGTTTCAGTACCACAACACTTTATAGCATCATTTAACAGCAGTTTCAATACCATAGCACTTTATAGCATCATTTAACAACAGTTTCAATACCACGACACTATCTAGCATCATTTAACAGCAGTTTCAATACCACAGCACTATTTAGCATCATTTAACAGCAGTGTATAACGTCATTTAACAGCAGTTCACATCAAAAAATTACCACAGCAGTATTTATCATCATTTAACAGCAGTTCCTAGCTTCATTTAACAGCAGATTCCAGCATCATTTACCAGCAGATTCTAGTATCATTTAACAAAAATATCTATACATCATCAGATTCTAAAGCATTTAACAACATCAGCAGATTCTACATCAAATTCTAAACCATTTCTCACAGATTATATACAACTACAGTTTATAGCATGTACAAGTCCAAGTATCATAGTTACAAGAAGTAAGATGGTGTTTACCTTAACAATGTCAGCCCACTGCTCATCAGTTGTTTCAATCATTTTGGTGGTGTCATCCAAGCCTACTCCAGACTTTGACAGCATCTCAAATAGGGTATGGTAGTTCTTTTTCCACACAGTAATACGCGATGTGATGTGAGGCTCAGGCTTGAGATCAGTGTTTGGGAAAACCTCCCTCATGGAGTTGGCCAATACAGCAAGATAACCAGTCCGAAACCCATTTTCAGACTTCCACCCTTCTCTAACAATCTTTTCATTGCCTCAGCTAAAACTTTCTCCTCCCCGAAACTCCAACTCCACGGCCCTTATCAACTCTGTTGCGAATGGGCACACCAACACCGGATGCAGCACCTCTCTCCATGTGATCTACAGTAGAGGGGACAAAGAAATAGTAAAACCCAACATTACAAACTCAAGAAGTTCAACATAAATAGGTACACACATAAAAATTGAGCAAATAATTACACACATGTAATAGCAAACATCACATAGATATATTGAAAGATGAAGATGTTCATAAAAAATTAAAAAAAATAAAAAACAAAACAATTGTTCACAAACATTAATTATCCTAGGCATAACAAGTTTACACAAAGTCAAACAAAATCAAACACGTCACATGGCGCCCCTCCAATTAGTATACATCTGTTGGGCTAGAGTATCCCTCCAATTGGTCCAAGCTTGTGAAGTGTTAATGGAGTCTATGAAACCTCCTGCGTCGTTATCCTCATTGTTCAGCTCAACATCCTCATCATCAAGCAATAAAGGATCATCCGGCATTTCATTACGAATGAAATTATGGAGCAAGGCACAAGCGAGAATCATCTGGTTCTGAATCTTGATAGGATAAAAGCTTGGGCTTCTCAACACAGCACAACGTTTCTTCAACAAACCGAATGTTCGCTCTATGACATTGTGAGCCTTTGCGTGGTTCATGTTATAGTACTCCTTGTAATTCTGAGGTGTTGACGGACCATTTCCCCACTCGCTCAAATGGTACCTCACCATCTTGTACGGAGTCAAGAAGCCATCTCCGTTTGTATAACCATTGTCACACAAATAGAACTTGCCTACTATAAAAGTACACATGAAAACATACATTAATAAAGGCTCATGTTCTCATCATAAATATGGAGATATAAGAACAAAGTCTGTTATCTTACCCTGTGGGACTTTGAAACCATTTGTCCTAGATATTGCATCTCTTAGGACACGTGCATCGGCGGCAGAACCTTCTCAACCAGTTAACATGTAGATGAAACACATATTCCTATCACAAGCAGCAAGAACATTCACAGATAGACTTCCCTTTCTTGTTCGGTACCTCGGTTTATCAGAGTCTGGAACTGTAACGTCAATGTAGGTGCCATCCAAGGCACCCAAGCAACCCTGAATTTAACCACGTTTTATAAAATATATCAATGTGTGCATAATGAAAGAAGATATAAGGATTAATCTAAAACGTTTAATACCTTGAAATGTCTCCATTGAGGTTGAGTACAATCATCTTCCACTGGTGTTGGTTTAACAAGAAGGATTTCATGTAATGAGAGTATAGCTCTTAACACCTTGTGAAAGTGTTTACTAACTGTTTGACCACTACGTTTGAAGGCAAATTTTACACACCTAACTTTGTCATGATGGGCTAACACACTCAAGAAGTAGGCAACCTGTTCTGCAACCGATACGTATCTACTATCTACAAGCCCCCCCGAAGTTCTTAATAGACAACACAAACGATTAAAAGTAGCACGATTCATCCAAAATTATCGAAAACAATCAGTGTCACTCAAACCAACTAGGTCATTCATGTGGATAATCTGTTTTGGAATTTTATCAGCCATTCTATACCTAACAAAACGCCTCAAATGAGTACCTCCTAGTCGTCTATACCGGGTATACATCATTGCCATCATAAAAATCATTTGGAAAATAATTTCCTCCAATACAAGTACAATCTCAACTTTTCTTCTGCATAGACGTGCCATGGATACTGCACCAAATTTTTTACGGTAAGACCAAATAATGCACCAAATACATGGAAAACCAGACCACCAAACCAGATTTAAAAGTATTTACCATCACATATTTCTCATTTCTTTTACAAAAATTCTGAAATTAAATGGGAAACAGATGACAAACTCAGTCTCAAAGTGCATTACACAGCAACAATCATTCCCTAAAACAAGATTTCAAGCCAAATTGCATAATTATAGCTCCCATAATCAAGATTTCAAACCATTCTCCACATTATAGCAACAATCAGACCTGAAGAGAAACTGTATAACCGACAAACATTATATTCTCCACATTTACTGAAATTTTCAAACCATTCTCCACATTATAACTCCCTAATTCAAAATTAAAAGTCACACATATGTTATCCAGATTTTAAGCCAACCGATAACAAAATGAAATTAATGTGAACACAACAAGAACTCATTTATTACGACTACAGACACACAAAACTACTGAATATTAAACTTCTTCAACCAAATAATAGAGAAGATATAGTACCTTTTTTGTTTTTCCAGTGAAGTCGATCGAAAAGGACACTTCCAAAATCAGACCTGAAAAGAAATCAACAAAAAGATTAGACCTTGATATTATGAATCGGAGATCCCCACTTCGACACCGCAACAAACCCTAACAACATAAACCAAAATATCCGCAACAAACCCCAACAACATAAACCCACTTCGACGGAATTCACCGCAACAAACCCTAACAATATAAACCCACTTCGACATATCAGAATGTAAGAACCTTAAATTTTTCTAAAAAATGAACCCTATATTTTTCAAAAAAACGAACCCTTTAATTTTCGAAACCCTATTTCAACAGATTCGAAATGAAATGTTTGGAATCGGACCAAGATTTAACCTCTTAAGCTTGAGGGACTCTTAGAATCTGCTGTTGGACAAGTACTCCCAGATCTTTCTCAAAATCCCAGGACGGACGCTATAAGATCAGAAATGACGAGGATTAGTACACAAAAAAAGTGTTGCGGACAATCAAACGAAACACAAAAGGATAGAACAAATTTCTTGGAAGAGAGAATGTTTGATTTGAACCGATTAGGATTTTTCGCATATGGAGGACGACTCACGAAAAGCGGCGGATTCTGTGAATTGTGTTTCTAGGGTTCGCGTTTTTGGGACGAGTGGATGGTATATATAATAGAGGGGTATTTTTGTCAATTTCACCTAATCCAGACCGCCCTTAATCGCATGGATTAGAAATCGGCCCTTTGTGGCCTGATATGGTATCTGCTGAGCCCGCTAAAATGGACGCGGGCCAGTATTATTTCTCAGGCCCAATCTTGACCAACCAAACAACTTAATCGGCCTCATAAGACCATTAATAAGCTGTATTCTGGGCTAATAAGTGCAAGCAAACGGAGCCTATAGGTAACTAATCTGAACAAGATTTAATATTTTAATGATTAACTATTCATATATTTAATACTTTGGGAAAACAAGACTTCTCTATTTCATAGGTTAAAAGAAAGAAATTAATTATTGGGATTAACTGCATGTTCAATTGCAGTATATACATGGACATATTCACGTGTGGGCAGCACTGAGCTCTAGCCCAGTGCAAAACCAGAATAATTACCTATGAATATTTATGCCTTAAGTTAATTTAGTACTCTGAGCCCAGCTCAAAAAAATTACTAAAGCCCACTGGAATATGCAAAGAAATCAGTAAATTCAATATAGTAATTTAGTTTTCAATTAGTAATTTCAATTATATTAAGTAGGTTAGATTATTTGAGGGTTATTATTCAAGATAACGTAGGGAATTAGACCAGATGATTAAAAGTGGTATTTGGGGTTAGTATAAAAAAACAGGGCAGTGAACTAGGTTAGATTATTAAAAAAATGTATTTGGAGTTTGTATAAAAGTTATCACGAGCTTCTTAGCCATGTTATTAGCTGCTGATATCTACTTTAATTAAGCTCAGAACCTAATATATAAGTATCCATCATGGGATAGTTGACTTATTTATTGGTGTTGGCAGATCAGTCAATCTAGATGTAGAACATTGTTATCAGTCTAGTAAAAAATGTTGATAGGATTAGGCCTCAGCTTATAAATTGTGGTTCTGTTAACTCTTTCTCATTTGCAAATGTAATAATCTATTTATATGAGGTTTCTGTGAGCTAGCATGTATGTGTAGACTAGTACCTAGAGCTGATCTCCTATTTCAAACTCGTGTAGCGATGCACCACAGAATTACGCAGCTCAACCAAAAATGACTCAAACCAGTGCAAAGACTGGACAAACCAACACAGAAGACAGAAAACAACAACAAAGAGAAATACACCCAGAAACCAACGCTGATATAGCACCAAAAACGCGACGAAAACCCAAAACAATACAAAATTAACCAAGACAGATCAGCAGGCGAGAACCCCTGCTGCTAAACACGAACAAGCAGATTGACAGATAACAAAACCCCTGGCAAAAAACCATATCCAAGAGTAAAAATGAAGAACAAAAACACCAGTTTACCTCTGAAAAACAAAAGCGAAACAAACCAGAGCACGAACCAGGAACCAGGCAGAGACCGTCTACAAAATAGAAAAATCACAAAACACCACGAACCCATCAACAAAAACCAGCAACATACGAAATAACCAAAACAAGAAATAACAAGAGACGAAACTTCGAGCTAGAAACCCGGAAACAAACAAACAAACACCAAATGCATACAACAAATATATTCTTTTGAATGTGAACAGACAAATTATTGTGTGAGACGGCGTAATATCTACGAGTTGTGATCAGATCTATTTAAATTTAGTAAAATAACAACTTATCTAGTTATCACCTTTTTAACTAACTTGATTTTTTTTTTTAACTAATTGATGTATTTTGAATCTTTTCACTCGATACAATATTAATTGTCCCCATTAATAAAGAATAAAAGTCGCAAATCTAGCTAGGAATAGTTGTAAATGGAACAACCTTTCTGCTCCCTAAAATGGAGCTACAAAACTAGCATGGGTATCTAACATCTTTCTATGGGATTTCATGAGTTGGAGTGCATTCAACTTAGGTTCTGCAACCTTTTTTGCAGTTACATCGTTTTAGTGAAAAGTCAATGAATCAATAAGATAACTCTCTAACAAAAACTAATTCGTCACCAAATTTTGGTCACCAAAAACTAATTCTGCAACCTTTCGTAGTCTATTCTCTATACTTCATCACCAAAATTTTCTTACACTCGTGACATCCAATCCAATCCTAACAGCATTCCAATCCCAACAGCAATCCAACAACACAAGCTAATACTCAATGAATGTAACTGTCCTGAGGCATAAAAGTGACCTAATTCATGGATTAACACCAATCCACCATATCTACCATAATTCTCAATAAAAAAAATTAAAAAATAATTTTTTTTAGCGTCAAAGTATTACGGACACGGCGGCCAGATGAAGAATTAATTACCATCGTATTGTTCAATTCAATTAATCATCCAGAAGAAAAATCACATGTATTCATCTAAATTGAATTCATAATATAATTCTTTAACAAAAACTAATTTTACGCAAAATCAATCATCAAACAATTATCAAATAATTATTGTGCACCTTATTCAGAAGAAGATGCTTTGAGGGACGTTGCGAGACTGAGAAACGACCGTTGCGGAACTGAGACACAATAGGGCGCGCCGACGAGAGGGAAAAAGAGTTAATTAGACACGAAATTGGGGGCGCGGCGAAACTAGGGTTCCATCTGCGTGAAGATTTGATGAAAGGGAAGATTTCAATCAATTGTTCTGTTTCGTTTTGCCTTTTAGTCGATCACGTATGTGAATTTGGGGGAAAAAATGAGGGAATGGGTATTAATTAGGGTTTTGGCTCACATAATACTTACTTAATAATAAAACGAACTTTTTGGCTCTAGAATATTACTTAATTGGTGGTTGATTAAAAATTTGGCTCTCTCATGTGTTTCAAAAATTAAAAGAAAATTTAATTGGCGGAATTGATTGAAAATTTAAGAGGGAAATAATTAATTAGGATGGAAGATTAATGTATTATAAGCGGTAATTTGTTTTCTAAGTGAATTGAAATTTTAAAGCGTCACTATATATAAATTAAATATATTTTTGCACTCTCTGGGAATCGAACTCGGGTTTTAAAGAGATGAAAATTATTATAAGGCGTCACAATAAGTAATTAAACAATAGGAGCGTCACTATACTTATACAATGTGACACTTATTTATATCTACATGGGGTTTTTTAGTAGTGCGTGAACTCATCCGGAGAGTTCCTGCCTGCTGGTAGGGCAAAGATCTGTTACAGATCATCATTAGACACCTCTATTCTTGTTCCGCCAACAAAAGAATAGAGCTCTTTGTTGTTTGTCTCCTTCAAGTTCCGAAGGAATTCTAGGGATTCAATGGCATAAACACTGTCCAAATTTCTATAGCAGAATTGTTCTAATCCACGGCATTTGGAGGCATTCCAAAATCTCTAGGGATTCTCGGATCTTTGTTGGAGATGAATTTAATAAAAGATAAAGATTTTGATTAGATCTCAAAAACCCGAGTATGACATGTTGTAATGATCTAAGGTAGAATAAAAACATGTTTCAATATAGATTAGCTCAGAAATATCTCAAAATGTATAAAAGCAGATATCTATAAGTTTATAGGATAGACACACAATCGAGGGGGGAACTCAAGAAGTGAACCAATATACTTCAAGACTCGAAGACTTCGATGAACTCGAAGTTCACATCAACCTGAAGACTCAGATCAACCTAAAGATTTGAAGACCTGAAGATTATCTACCTGAGGACAAATAGACTGAGAAAGTCTTACACATTCATGAAGAATAAAAGTTGTCCAAATATTTGATTGCAGACAAAAGAAACTATAACCAAGTGTTGTTTAAGGTTGTCTCATCCAAAGAGATTAACCTAAGAGGGTCGTTTTGTTTGTCTCCATTCACCGAAGACAAGAACCAATCAAAGAATGACAACATTGTACTTCAATGACACAGAAAGCGACATGGCACTGAGAATGTCAGAGATGCTGAGTTCCAGACTGCAAAAACGTGGTGATTGGCTGCATTGGTTACTTGTTACCCAAACCACGCAAGGGTGTGTTCAAACCCTAAAATAGTCGTTCATCACTAACCAAATAAGGAAACCCTTGATGTTATCTCCTCCAACGGATAGTTTTTCAAGAGTGACCTTGGTGAGTTGTCTATAAATACCAGTGACCTTCATCATTGCAAGGTTACGGAAAATCAAGCAACTCCAGAGCTCATTCGTATTCTTGCATTTGAAGCACTCGAAAACCCTAAGATTTCCCAAGTTTTTCACATTGAAGAGAGCTCATTTACTAAGCCTAGAGTCTGTTACAATATCCAAAGCTTAGTAAGAGATATCCTAACCTTTGAATCTGTTCTTATTGTAAGAGGATATTTCACCTTAATTGGAAACCAACCAAACCCAAACCCTATTGCTAGGTAATTTGAGTGTGTGATTGTTGGAGAGTGAGAGTTGTAAAGAGTTAGTAAGTTGCAGTTGAGTTCAGCCTGAAAACTCTTAGAAGAAAGTTAGTAAGCTGCTGAGTTCAGTCGGAAAGCTTGAGGAAGTAGTAGTAGTGAGTTAAGGAATTTCTCTGAGGATCAGAGAGAGTGGACGTAGGAGCTTTGCCTATGAACCACTATAATTTGCTGTGTTATTTGCTTCTGCTTTGCATTATAACTGTTGTATATTTTCACTAAAAGCATACTGAGTTTTCTGATATTCAGTTGGAATCAATCCACTGAGTTTACATTAAACTGATTTCAACCTTAACCACTGATTTACTAAGAGAAAAAGATTTTCAGCAAGTTAAAACGAGTATAAACTTAGGGCCTACACATTCCGCACCCTAGATAAGCTAGTATAGATAGTTGTCAAACTGACCAAACTCATCTGAGTAGTCAGTAAGGTAATTATCTACTCCAAGCTTATTTGGACTCTGATTTCAAAACCTCAAATCAGTTGGGCTAATTTGAAGCTACTAAAAGCCACTCAGTGTTATTGTCTCAGTAGGCTTTGACTCAGAGTAATTTGTGCTTCTCAGGGCTATTTCTCAGGACATCTTGACCCACTGATTTCAGTTCTGTGAAAAAGTTTTAAAAATCACTGAACAAGTGTATTCCCCCCCCATACACGTGTAAGACTCGTTTATACCGGGACCAACAAGTGGTATCAGAGCAGTGGTTCATTTTGACCACTTGCTTTGGTAGCCATAGTATTGCTTACTGAGAAACTTTGGTGGTCTACTGAATAGATCTTACTGCTGATATATTACAAGGCTCTATCATCATGCCTTCTAAGAAACTACCTATGTTCTCTCATTGAGAACTATGACTTATGGAGATTGAGAATGCGCATTTCATCGTATTCTAAGCATGAGAGAATGTGGAGAGTTATCTCTAAAGGACCATTTGAGTACACTGTTGTGAATCCTAGAATTACTGATGCTGAGAGAGATGATCCCAGATATGAACTTCCTAAGTCGGATGACCAACTTACTCCTGAGGAGAAAAGTTAGTCAACTTAGACTATATTGCTAAAGATACTCTATATAAAGACTATTGATGATGGTGTTATGGGGGATGATTTCTCACCGAAACCTGCTAAAGAGATTTGGGATACACTTGCTAAGATGTGTCAAGGCATAGATCATATCAAAGAAAACAAACTATCTGTTGACATTGCAAAGTTTGACAACTTTGAAATGGAAGATGGTGAATCCATTGATAAACTGGAAGTCAGATTCACTAGTATCATGAATGATCTGAATGCTCTTGGGAAAAGATACCTAAAAAGAGAAGTGGCACTGAAAATTCTTAGAGGACTATCTAAGAAATGGGATATACATGCTGTGGTGATTGAAAACACCAAGAACATTGATTCTATGCCATATCAACAAGTTTTCTCTGAACTGAAAGCTTATGAATTTGTGATTGATAAGAAAACAAAGAAATCGATAAAGAAAGATGAATCTTCATCTAGAAGAATGTAGCTTTCAAAACTAAAGAGAAATCTTGTAAAGCTAAATAGTTTGATAACTCACCAGCCAAAAATCAGGATGAGCAAGAGGATAAGCTAGTATTGTTGGCAAGAAGGTTTGAAATACTCAATAGCAGATATGGAAAGTACAAGAAGTACTACAAAAATACCGTGATATGAAGAATAACTCGGTTCGAGGACAAGTCCACCGAGAAGAGAAAAAGACCACAAAAGTCAAGGGTCTTCATCTAGAAAGAAGAACTCCAAGACCAACGGCGGGAGTGATCAGGATGAAGATACCAACAGATGCTACAACTGCAAAAAGAAAGGTCACTTCCAATATGATTGTCCTGAGCTAAGTGCCAAAGAAAGAAAGGAAAGGCAAGCCAAAAGAGACAAGAAGAACTCAAGCAAGAAGGATATGGATATGGTTGAAGAAGAACAACACTCAAGAAGGATCCAGCCTCGTAAAAATGTTCTCGATATAGTGATAAAATGATGATGTTTGCCTTTGTTGCCATTGAGGAGGTAAATTCTTCTATCTCTCTTGCTTTCCCCTACACAAGCACCGAGTTATCAAGTTCATCTGTAACCAGTAATTTTGACCTGATGGATTCTTTTGAGAATTTTATGAAGGACTATTCTGTGTTACAAGAACTGTTCATAGAAACTCAAGAGCAGAATGAGGAACTAACTGCTGAGAATCTGAAGTGGAAAAATTCTAATGCTGCTGAGATCACTTCTCAATTAATGGGAGCTACTGATGAACTAGATGTTCTAAAAGTACAGCTCTCGGAGAAAGAAAGAGTGATAGAGGCCCTGAAAGGAAAGTTAGAGAAATCCACTGAGGAAAATCATCTTATTAGATCAATTCAATGACCTCTTTGAGAAACATGAAACTCTAAAGAAAAGGAGGATAGCTTATGAGACATAGACCAGCTGCACCAAGGCCAAATCATTGGAACAAGAGGCATGAACCCAAGAAGAACTCTAAGGCTCATGTTCATGCTAAGGCTGGCACTCATACACAGGGTACTGCCAAGGCATCTAGGGTGGTGAATGTGTATGTAGATGTTTATGGAAGAAAAATCTTCCACTCTAAAGTAATTAGAGTTGTCAGACAGATTTGGGTTCCAAAAGGTACAGCTAACCTGGTAGGACCCTACACCAAATGGGTACCTAAGGCCTGATCTCTTTTTCAGGTGAAGGAAAAGGACACAGAGCTGAATAAAGACAACATAGCCCTGATGAGTAGAAGTGAAATGATACCTGCTGCATGGTATCTGGACAATGGATGTTCAAGGCACATGACAGGATACAAACAATTACTCACTAACTATGTTGAGCAAAAAGGCCCCCAGATTACTTTTGGAGATAACTCCAAAGGAAAGACTGGAGGATATGGAACTCTTGAAGTTGATTCTGTTCATATTCATGGTGTATCATATGTTTCTGGTTTAAAGCATAATTTACTTTCTATCACCAATTCGTGATAAGGATTCATTTGAGTTCTCAAAGAACTTATGTTATGTGAAAGACAATGCTACACAACAAATACTATTGACTGGTACTAGAAAAGGAAATGTGTATCTTGTTGATTGGAGATTAACTCCTAAAGATACATGCTTGGTTGCAAAAAGTTCTACTGACACCAGTTGGTTGTGGCACAAAAGGCTGAATCACTTGAACTTCAAAAACCTTAACAAACTTGCAAGATTAGCACTTGTGAGGGGGTTACCCAATGAAGTGTTTAGTAAAGATCATTTATGTGATGCTTGTCAGAAAGGAAAACAAATCAGAGCATCATTTGAAAGCAAAGTAGAAGTTTCTACTGATAGAATACTTCAATTGTTGCATATGGATCTATTTGGTCCAGTAACACCTGTGAGCACTAATGACAGAAAATATACACTTGTGGTAGTTGATGACTACTCTATATATACTTGGGTTATATTCATACTCAGTAAGAAAGAGACTTAGACAAAAAACTCTCGAATTCATCAAAAGACTCAAGATTGAAAAGAATCGAGTGTGGTCAAAAATCGATCGATAAAGGCAATCAATTTATAAACCATATTATATCCGACATTAGGCAAAGAAATGGAATAGCTCATGAAACATCGACTTCAAGGATCCCACAATGAATGGTGTTGTAGAAAGAAGAAATAGGACTCACGAAAAAGTTCGAAGAACAATGATTCTTTGGTTTACATTCCTAAGAGATTTTAATTTTGTTATCAACACCGCATGCTACTCTCGTAATAGATCCATGCCGACAAAGAATCAATGCAAAACACCTTATGAGTTGTGGAATGAAAATGAAGCCTCTTGTTTGTTTGTTTTTAGTGTGTTTGGTTGTAAGTGTTTCATACACAATAATGGTAAAGATCAGTTGAAAACCTTTGATAGCAAAGCTGATGAAGGAATATTCTTAGGATATTCTGAAGTCAGTAAATCCTTTAGAGTTTACAACTATAGGACCCTTATTGTGGAAGAAACACTTCATGTTGTTTTTGATGAATTTACTTGTGTTCAGAAGAAACATGAACATGACTCAGGATAATTGACAAAGAGGATCACCAGACTTAACCTAAAGAAAACTGATAAAACATCCTCTGAGCCTGAAAAGAAGAAGCCCAACATGTTCTATGAATGGAGTGAGTCAGACTTTTACAAAACATGCTCAGATGAAAAATACTCAGCCGTGAAACTTCGGGATGATAGTTCTCCACATCAAGGAAAGCCAACACACCGGCAATCCAACAAACCCCGTTCGGACTTCGTATGTAATGCCGATGAAGATGTGGTCACAGCTGAGGCAAACTCTGAATCTATCAACCAAGGGGGAACAAATGTCCCTGACAATGTTCTAAATGAAAACTCCCGTGAGGAAGATGATTCTCTCTCTCCTTTTCTGTTGTTCCCTGAATTTAATGAATTACATGAACCTAACATTTCTGATCTTGAGGATACTACCGAAGGGGGAACATCTAGGAGAAAGTGGTTAGATAGTCATCTCTCAAGTCAGATTGTGGGTGATCTATCAGAAGGTGTTAGAACAAGAAAGTTCCATGGTGAAAGTGCTTTATTCTGCTGCTTCCTGTCTGAAAATGAACCAACTGAAATTGAAGAAGCTCTTCAAGATTCATTCTGGATTACTGCTATGCAAGAAGAGCTAAATCAGTTTACAAGAAATGAAGTTTGGGAGCTAGTGACGGACGCACTGAAGAGGCAAAATGTGATTGGAACTAAGTGGGTATTCAAGAATAAGAGAGATGAAAACAATAACATTGTAAGAAACAAGGCAAGGCTAGTTGCACAAGGTTATTCCCAAGAAGAAGGCTTGAATTATGATGAAACATTTGCACATGTTGCAAGACTAGAAGCCATCAGATTGTTTCTTGCATATGTTGCTCATATGAAATTCACAATCTATCAGATGGATGTGAAAAGTGCATTTCTGAATGGTGTGCTTAAAGAAGAGGTTTATGGGAACAACCTCCCGGATTTCGTCGAAATGACCAAGTTTACTGTGCTCGAAAAAGCCTTGTATGGTCCGGCAAAGCACCCAGAGCATGGTATGATACACTTTCTCAATTTCTTACTGACCATGGTTTTACCAAAGGAACTGTTGATAAAACCTTGTTCAGGATAGAAGATGGGAATGATATCTTACTAGTTCAAATCTATGTGGATGACATCATATTTGGATCTCCAAATCATCAGATGTGTGAGAAGTTTTCTGCCCTGATGAAAGGAAAGTTTGAGATGTCAATGATGGGGGAGATGAATTTCTTTCTAGGACTTCAGGTGACACAATCTAAGGAAGGAATATTCATCAATCAGGCAAAGTATACCAGAGATCTGATTGCTAAGTATTGTATACAGAATTGCAATGCAGTTAGAATTCCTATGAATACTAACTACAAGATGGATCCCGATCCTCAAGGTAAACTCGCTTAATCACACTTATTATAGAGGATCATTGATCATTGCTATATCTCACGCAAAGTAGGCCTCGATATTACTTTTTTGCCGTTGAATATGTGCAAGATACCAAGCTAATCCTAAGGCTACCATATGGAAGCCGCCAAAAAGATTCCCGAGATATCTTAAAGGCACAACAAATAGAGGATTATGGTATCCAGCTGATGATAACCTTGAATTAACTGGTTATTCAGATGCTGATTATGGTGGCTGTAGAATTGACAGGAAATCTACTACAGGAACTTGTCAATTTCTTGGAAGTAAACTGATATCATGGTTTTCAAAAAATGACCTCGAAGAGCAACCAAGACTTCAAGTTGAATACATGGTCACAGGAAGTTGTGCATGATTCTTTGGCTCAAACAACAATCGAGGGATTATAAGGTTGTAGCCAATGAAGTACCTATATTTTGTGATAATAATAAAGGCAATAACTATTACACAAAATCCGCATTGCACACCAAATGCAAACATGTTGATATCGTACATCACTTCATGGAGATCATGTTGAGAAAGAAGGATATCATAATGGAAAAAATTCATACCGATAAACAGAGTCTTGACATTTTGACAAAACCTTTGGGCCGAAGTCAAGATTTCAAGAACTATCGGTTGAATTGGGTATGTTGATCTAGGTGAATAATTAAATCAAAAATTGAAGGTTTTCAGATGCATGAAGTTTTTTCGTGTCTCATTTGAAAAACTCGTGGTAAAAATAAGGTTTACATCATCATCTCTGGGAAACTCAAGAACCTTAGTTAAGTTATCAAAATTACATTTAACATTTTATCAAGGTCAAAACTCAAGAAGACCGATATTCCAAATTAGTCCAAGTAGTTATTAACTCATGCAATACATTTATTATAAAATTGATTGCTCGAAATCATTGGGCATAAATGATAAAAACACCGAGGAAATAAATGGGCGGACGTTTGAAATTCTCGCAAGTCAACAAATCAATGCTATTTTGGATTTATGTAATAAGGGGAAGATCCTATCAGATATATATGGTCGAAAAGCAAGAATATTTAGATAAAATTTCTATATGCTCGTGAAGTTTGAGGCAACTTTGAACAAGAAGCACTTACAAATTCGGCGTGTCGAGTACTTCGACATTGTAAGCAAAAGTTTGATGTGTGGATCCGAGAGTCATGAACAAGTTAGCAAGCTTCAAGTTGCGGTTGATGGCTGCTATTGAAGATTCTCCCTCAAAAGATTTCAACTGGCTGCAGTATTTGATCAATGTGATCAGTGATCAAACCAAGCACATCAAATGGAGTAGTGATGTAGTGAGTATCAAGGGGGAAATTCAACATGCCACGAAGATTTCATTCATTTTGGGAAGCATGCATTGAGGAAGAGGACATGTTTTCAAAAAGCGATGAATTTCCCAGAACAAGATAATGTTCAGAAGAAACCCAAAAATGGTCAGAGAAAGTTGAAAGAGAAAGCTGTTACATCTCGAAAGAGACAACCAGAAGAAACCAAGAAGAAGAAATCAAGAAGATGCTCCCTCACCAATTCAGATCAGAAAAGGAAAGCTCGCAAGTCAGAAAGTTACTGAGATCATCTCAGTGGAAAATAAGCAAGAAAAGGACAGAACCCTGCTAAAAATGAAGAGGGAAGCTGGGGAGAAGTTAAAAACAAAGGCCTTAGCTCCTCGGAAGAGAAGAAGACTTCAAACAATTGGCCGAGAGAGAAGGCTGAAGTGAAGCCGAGGAAATGCAAACAAAGGCGATAGGGTTAAAATCACCACTACAAGTTCTTGCACAAGTGGTGAAGAACATTGAAGAGCATGAGGCAGAGGAAAATGTATTTTCAGAAGTTTTGGAAACTTCTATTGGGTCAGATAAAATTTCTCAGGAAATTTTTAAAGGTTCTCATATGAGTACTAAAGAGAGCCAACCTCAGGCCACAATTTACTCAAACTTCAACAAGGTAATCTCGGGAACCTCGCGATCTTAATCTGTAAGAATTATTGAAGGAACCTTTTCTTGATCCATCTGATCTACAACTCGTCCAATCTGATTTCAATATTCCTAAACCACCTAGTTCTCCAATCTTGAAAAAGGGAGAAGCTGAAGAGACTGAGTGGAGGAGTAAGGGGGAAAGGTTCATTCTAGATCGATATCCTGAAATAGCAAACTATCCTGATCTTCAGGACATGTTCATACGATTGAGAACAACGGTCTATATCCTGAACCAGACTCTTCCAGATATGTTGAACATAGCATCTTTCAGAGGAGAAGAGTGGTGGAGTGCTGAGACTGCTGCCTTAACTGAGTTTTTGGGTTTCAGGAAGACAAAACTCAGGATCAAAGTCGCTGAGTTTGATGAGCTTGTGATGAGGAAGATTGCTGAGAGAAAGATAACCGAGGAAGGAGAGCCAAGTTCACAAGGACAAGGAGATGAAGGAGATCAAAGAGGACAAGGAGAAAAGGAAACTGAAAGAGAACCTGAGTTAGAGAAGGACACTCAGAAAGGAAAAGAGTCTGTACAAGAGAAAGAAGCCGAAGTCGAATAGCCATCGAGATGATACTGCATAACCTCGGTGATCGAAAGCAAGACTCTTCGTACCTTTTGGCACTATTATAAATTATGTCAAAGCTACTGAAGTCTCTATATTTAAATCAGTTGATTGTGGTATGCAGACTGAGGCTCACTTGGAGCACACAACTCAGTTGGAGAAGGTGGTACAGACACCGCTGATTGACTTTACACCAACCCGGATAAATTCAAAGATGTAGAGCCACTGATGGAAAATATGACCCAGATGGAAATCATGTTTGCTGAACAATCTCAGAAATTAACAAGTCTGAGTTCATCTGTTGATGTTCAGAATGCTCAAACTGGACTAGAGAAAAGATTGCAGCTCTTGATGCTAAAGTCGGTGAAATGGGAAAAGAGCTTGTCATGGATCCGAAAAGAAATACCAAGATAGGTCTATCTATCTTGAGGCAAAGCTTACTGAGAAGAATCAAGAAATGATTCAGGCAGCTGTTCAAGAAATGTGCTCTATGCTCATGGGCAAAATGACAGAACTAATGCATGAAACTTTCTCTGCTTAGTTTGCACCGATTCTTGTCAAGATGTCTCCCGCCAAAATTATCTAAGAAGAATGGAGGATGAACATGATCATTTGGGCAGAGAGAATCGTAACCTTGGGCAAGGAACAATTTCATATGAATGCAACTCTATCTCGATTCTCCCGAGTATGATGTCAAAAGGGGAAAGGATGACTACTCTTCAAGAGGTGAGCTAGACAAATTGATAAAGAAAAAACCTTGGAGAAAAAGGCTCAGGAGGAGATTGAAGTTGAGAAAATTCTGATGGCTCAGAAGGAAGTTGAAGCAACTGAGAAATTGAAGTCCAGAGAGCCTGAAGAACATGACTATGTTAAGATTGATGAGCAAGCTGCTCAAGAAGCACTTGATGCAAAACTGCTTGAGAGAAGAAGAATTGAGTCAAGCAAGATTGGTGAAGCCCATGCCAGACCTGAGAAAAGAAAGGCAGTAGCCTTTGTTGAAACTGAGAAGAAAAGAAAGAAAATCTCTAAGCCAATTCAGAGAAAATTGGTGGTAGATTTTTCTGAATCTGAAGAATCTGAAACTGAGGCTGAGAAGGAACCAAGAGTTGAAGCAAGAACTCAGCCTGGAGAATTTAATGTGAAAAGAACTCTGAAAGCTCTTCAGATTGAGAAGGAAAAGAGAACTGTTGCTTCCGTCTCAGGTGTTCCACTGATCAAGAAGAAGAAAAAAGAAGAGCAGAAAAGAATGGGATGATTCAGGAAATTCATAAGTAAAAGGAGAGGATCTGTGAAAATTCAGAAATGGCCACACATTGATAAGTGGATTCCAATCTAAATCAATGATGCTTGGGAAGAGATCAAGAGAACATTCTGGTTCTACTATGAGATTCTAAGGGAATAGAGAGGAAGTAGTTCAGACAAGAATGAAGCCTTCATAGAATATCTTCTAACATTCTATCCTGAGTATCTACAGAAGTGGATCAATCTGGCAGGTGAGAACAACACTCAGATTGTTGCTCCAGGGCCATACATGTATCTTGCTCCTAGATTTAAAAATGGTTTTGTGAATGAGGCAGCCATCTCTCAGGAAATTACTGGTTATTGAACTCAGCTAGGATTAACTGGAAACAATCCTGAGATCATCAAAGCCAGAGATGACCTGAAAAGAAGATACTACGGAATGTTCAACCTAGAAGTTCCTGAAGATGAAATCGAAGAAGACTGATGTGTGGAAAACTCAATTATTTTGTTTTTATTAATCTTTTGTTGCTTTTCATATTTTCATTGTAAAATGTAAAACTCTCTATCTTACATCAATGAAAATGTTGTTATGTGTGTTGATCAATAAGATAATATCTCAATATCTTTTATTCTAAAATGTTTGTCTTACTAACCTGATGGTATTTCCTCTAGAAAAAATTGAAACCTGTAATAGGTAAGGTTTTCTTAAATTTGTAATAGATGGTTTTGACATCATCAAAAAGGGGGAAATTGTTGGGAGATGAATTTAATAAAAGATAAAGATTTTGATTAGATCTCAAAACCCCTGAGTATGACATGTTCAGAATGATCTAAGATAGAATAGAAAAATTGTTTCAATATAGATTAGCTCAGGAAATATCTGCAAAATGTATAGTCAGCAAATATCTATAAGTTTATAGGATAGACACACACTAAGGGGGAACTCAGTAAGTGAACCAATATACCTGAAGACTCAGAAGACTTCAGATGAACCTGAGTTCGCATCAACCTGAAGACTCGGAAGACTTCAGATGAACCTGAGTTTACATCAACCTGAAGACTCAAGACCTACCTGAAGACTCAGATCAACCTGAAGACTTGAAGACCTGAAGATTATCTACCTGAGGACAAACAGACTGAGAAAGTCTTGCACACTCATGAAGAATAAAAGTTGTCCAAATATTTGATTGCAGACAAAAGGAACTATAACCAAGTGTTGTTTAAGGTTGCCTCATCCAAAGAGATTAACCTAAGAGAGTCGCTTTTGTTTGTCTCCATTCACTAAAAGACAAGAACCAATCAAAGAAAGACAACATCAGCTTCATCGACACATAAAGTGACATGGCACCGAGAATGTCGAGATGCCGAGTTCCGATCGCAAAAAAAACGGTGATTGGGTCGCATTGGTTACTTGTTACCTAAAACCATGCAAGGGTGTGTTCAAACCCTAAAATAGTCGTTCATCACTAACCAAATAAGGAAACCCTTGATGTTATCTCCTCCAACGGATAGTTTTTCAAGAGTGACCTTGGTGAGTTGCCTATAAATACCAAAAACCTTTCATCATTGCAAGGTTACGGAAATCAAGCAACTCAGAGCTCATTCAGATTCTTGATTTGAAGCACTCGAAAACCCTAAGATTTCCCAAGTGTTTCACAATGAAGAGGGGTCATTTACTAAGCTTAGAATCATATAATATCCAAAGCTTAGTAAGAGATATCCTAGCCTTTTGAATATGTTCTTATTGTAAGAGGATATCTCACCTTAGTTCTGAAACCAACCAAACACAAACCCCTATTGCTAGGTAGTTTGAGTGTGTGTGATTGTTGGAGAGTGAGAGTTGTAAAGAGTTAGTATCGTTCTTGAAATGAGTTCAAATTTTAAAACTCTTAGAAGAAAGTTAGTAAAATCTTTGAGTTCAAATCTGAAAGCTTGAGGAAGTAGTAGTAGTGAGTTAAGGAATTTCTCTCGAGGATCGAGAGAGGGACGTAGGGAGCTTTGCCTCTCGAACCACTATAATTTCTTTGTGTTATTTGCTTTACGCTTTGCATTATAATCTGTTGTATATTTTCACCGAAAGCATATCGAGTTTTACGATATTCATTGGAATCAATCCAATTGAGTTTGCATTAAACCCGATCTCGGCTTTTAACCAATGATTTACTAAGAAAAAAATATTTTCAGTTAAAAAAAAGTATAAACTTAGGGCCTACACATTCCGCACCCTAGATAAGCTAGTATAGATAGTTGTCAAACCCGACCAAACTCATCTGAGTAGTCGGTAAGGTAATTATCTACTCAAAGCTTATTTGGACTCTGATTTTGAAACCTCCGATCAGTTGGGCTAATCTGAAGCTACTGAAAGCCACTCAGTGTTATTGTCTCAGTAGGCTTTGACTCAGAGTAATTTGTGCTTCTCAGGGCTATTTCTCAGGACATCCTGACCCACTGATTTCAGTTTTGTGAAAAGTTTTAAAATCACTGAACACGTGTATTCCCCATACACTTGTAAGACTCGTTTACCCCGGGACCAACAGATCTGTAGTGGCGGTGAAGATCACATATTTCTCATCAATGATCTCTTTCACCATTGAAGCGTAATCGCAAACTTCAGGGTTGCTTTTGAAGTTGCCATTTCTCTGAAAAATATACAACACTTTAGATTAAGTTTTCAACAACTATACAATTTTAAGCAACATGAAACACAACAATATGTGAAGCATTTACACACATAATATCCCCAAATATGCATATTGTTCATAGTTGCAGAGTGTTGAAACATATATCAAATTAAATCGTTTTAAACCACATACATATGAACAGTACAACATACATATACAACCTATAACCCTAACGCATAATATTCGTGAGCAATAGATTCAAAGTAGACAAATTACCAGAAAAATAATTTAAGGATTTTGAAAAGAATTTTAATCGTTGGATGAGTGTTTGGAAAGCGTTCTAGATAAGTTTGAGTTTGGAATGTTGATAATGCGAAAGGTTTTTAGACAATGGGATTTAGGGTTTTAAAAGATGGGAGGGAAAACATTTTGCACGAATATTTTTTAGAGTACTTGAGTGTCCGTGTTTTTAAATCGGACGGTCAAGATTAAGCGGTTGAAAAGTAATTGAATCATGCGGTCAAGGATTTAAAAAGTCGGCAGACTTTTGGACTTAAAAACTCGCAATAAATGTATTTAATACAAAAACCCCACGTCCTCATTTAATGTTTGTAGGCATGACGTCACAACGTAATGGGTATAGTAAAGAGTAGCATAGATTAGCATAGGCTTATATAAAGATAGATCAGAAAATGTATCTCGATCGACCGATATCGTGTCGATCGGTTACCACTTTGTTATGATCCGCTTGCCTAATTCTTCGCTGACCTTCTTGATTGTAGCCTAATCCTTAGTATTTTCCCAACCATACTCCACTTTTCTAATCAGATTTCTTCTGATCCTATCTGAACAGTTGAAGTTCCCCCTTCAACTGTTATCCCTTTTCTGATCAGTCCCTGACTGATCCTCCCTGATCAGTTGAGGTTTCATTTCTCAACTGATCATTCTTTTCTGGTCTTCTTAACTAACTAGTCTTGGACCACCAATCAAGATTTACGGTGCACTTTCTCCCAGTCCGTAAGTCCTAGCTCATTACATAGTTCTCTAATCTAAACTTGACTAGTGGTTTGGTTAAGATATCAGCTCTCTGCTTATCAGTATGGATCTTTTCCATTCTGATATTCTTCTTTTCCACATGATCTCTTATGAAATGGTGTCTGACGTCCACATGCTTGCATCTTGTATGTAGAACTGGATTCTGAGTGATTGCAATAGCACTATTACTGTCACATAATATGGGCACATTCGTAGCTACAATGTTATAGTCCCTCAGCTGCTGACTAAGCCAGAGTAGTTGGGAACAACAACTTCCTGGGTCATGTATTCTACTTCAGTAGTAGATGTGGCAACAGATGTCTGTTTCTTTGAAAACCAAGAGATCTGTTTGCTTCCTAAGAACTGACATGTACCTGAGGTTGACTTTCTATCTATTCTGCAACCTCCATAATCAGAATCAGAATACCCACTAAGCTCTAGATTATCATATGATGGGTAGAATAAACCGAGGTTTATTGTCCCCTTCAGATACTTAAGAATCCGCTTAGCTGCTTCCAGGTGGCTTTGCATTGGATTTGCCTGAAATCTGGCACATACACCTACTGCGAAGGTTATGTCTGGTCTGCTGGCAGTCAGGTATAGTAACGATCCAATGAGAGCCCTATATTCTTTCTGATTATTTTTCTGATCATTTTCATCTAGATCCATCTTGAATCCAGTCATCATAGGAATTTTGGCTACCTTACTATTCTGAACTCCAAACTTAGCCAACAAATTCCTAGTGTACTTTGCCTGATAGATGAATATCCCTTCTTTACTTTGTTTAACTTGAAGACCCAAAAAGTAATTCATCTGACTCATCATGTACATCTCGAACTTCCCTTACACCAGTTTGTTGAATCTATCACATAAGCTCTTGTTGGGAGATCTGAAGATGATATCATCCACATAAATCTGAACCATTAGAATGTCTTCACCATTTTCTATTCTGAACAAGGTTCTGTCTATGATTCCTTTAGTGAATCCATTGTTTATCAGGAACTGGGACAGTGTATCATACCAAGCTCTAGGAGCCTGTTTCAGGCCATAAAGAGCTTTTCTTAAACGGTACACCTGGTTGCCTTTTTCAAAGCCAGGAGGTTGTTCAACATAAACTTCCTCCGCTAGTACCCCGTTTAAGAATGCACACTTTAAGTCTATCTGATACAGAGTAAACCCTCTATGGGCAGCATATGCCAGAAACAGTCGAATGGCTTCCAGGCGAGCGACTGTTGCAAAGGTCTCATCATAATCAATCTCTTCTGATTGTGAGTACCCCCCGCAACAAGTCTTGCCTTATTTCTGGTGATGACATTATTCTCATCCCTCTTGTTCTTGAAGACCCACTTAGTATCAATCACATCTTGATGAGTTGGCCTGTCTACAAGTTCCCAAACTTGATTCCTCTCGAACTGCTCCAGTTCTTCCTGCATGGCTAGAATCCAGCTGGCATCTTATAGAGCTTCTTCTATTGTGGTAGGTTCCTTCAAAGACATATAGCAACAATACATAGCACTTTCACCAACCTGATGTCTAGTTTGGACTTGGGCATTAGGATTGCCAATTATCTAGTCAGTCGGATGGTCTTTCAACTAAGTCCTTCTTCCCTGATGTATATCATTTTGGACATTGTCATCCTCATCTGATATTGAGTCATTAGAGGTTGGGAGAGGTACATTAATAGGATCCACTTAGCATGGACATGTCTCAGCTGATGTTGGAATCATCATAGGCTGATGTCTGTCTGTCGAAACATCAGGTGTTCCCCCTGAACCAGATGGTCCAGTTGTTAATGTCTCAGTTGTACCGAAATTTTTCATTGGGGATTATACCAAAAGTATGCTTTTTACTTTGTATAATCGAAACTCAATTTCCGCACTTATTCTTGAAATAAATTGTTTATCATCGATGCTTTAAATATGATTGAATGTTATATATATTTCTTTGCATAAGCTGTTCAATAATTAAATGCGTGTTACTACTTCAGAGTTAATTTAGTGATACCCATCACGTAAGATTAAATTAATGATCCTTTGTAACTATAAGTACGCCATTCACATTACCTAGATGGAAATGAACAACCATCGCGAAAGGTTGAGGTGTAAGGCTCGCATTGGTTTGTCTTGACCAAGAGATTACACTAGTGCATGATCGATCTTGTTGAATAGGACCTCTGGGAGGATAAATTCTTGAGAATCGAACAAGGAAGAATTAGACCTCGGTGGATCGTTGTTTCTTAACCGTCGTCCTTAAATAGGATCACGTGGGATCGGTAACTATTGCTTTGACTTATCATGGGTAGCGAATCAGAGAGAGATTCAATACGTACTTTATCTTGGGCAATATTATTGGTCACATGTGATTGCTAAGATTTAATACGAAGAATCGTGTGCAAGTACGCTTGCTTGATTTGCCCTTGGGAGGTTCATAAGTTTTATCATACCAAATCTTGCAAGTGGAATTTGTTTCCTATGGATAATAATGTTGAACCGTTCTCTCGACCAAGGACAAAAAGATATTAATTAATGGAAAGCTATTTCAAAATGGGCTTGAATTAATTAATGGGCTAGATAATCTTAAACACGGAAAATAATGACCGGGAGCCATATTGATCGTAATATGGGTTAAGATGGATAGTGCAATATTAATTATGTAGTGGGATTAATTAATATTTATGGGCTTGAATTATATTGTGGCTCAATATTAGATATTCAAGATCCATTAGAAGGTCCAATCTTAATTCTCCTAAAGGCCCCCTGAGTAGCCCAACATATAGTCCAATAACTGAAAAGGTGATTAAAATAAAATAAATATTGTTGCTTATATTTCCTCATTAAATTCGAAAATTATGAATAAAAGAGGGAGAAAGATTTTCTTTGAATTTTGTTATGGAATGAAGATATGTATTCTTGGAATACAAGATTATCTCATTAAATTCAAGAAATCTCCCACTTGGTTATTCATTAAGAGATTTTTGAAATTTTTGGAAAATAGAGGGCAAGAAAGATTTTCTTGATTTTCTTGAAAAGATATTATGGAAGATATGTATTTCTTGAAATACAAGAATATCTCATAAATTCAAGAAGATCTAAATCTTGAAATCTTGCCCAAATTTTCGAAAATTATACCATAAAATAGAGGAGGTGGATTTTTGTGGAATATTTTAATTATGGGAAAAAGAATATATGGGATATATTCAAGATTTCTTGGTGACCAAGAAAAGTCTTTTCCCACATTGAAAATTCACATAAATTTCGTGCCCCTCCTCTCCTATAAATAGGGATGATTAGTTCATTCCCAAAGTACAATTCCATGTCTTTGAAATATTAGCAAATCCACATCGTGGTGCAACAAAGTTTATTTTTTTCTTTTGTTAATTGTTCGCAGTATCCTTCCACGGATTAATGTCGAGCAAGGGCTAAGGGAATACTTGGGAAGTCCTTTTGGTTAGTCCGTCCGACCAAGACACGCTTATCCCGAGAGAATGCGTTCACGTAAACCCGTAGATTCCGCGTCGTAGGTTTTACGTGGCTTTTTATATGCATGATATGTTGTTGCAATTATTATTTGAATTAATATAGATTAATTCATGCTAGTAATAATTAATGAATTAAATTTGTATTTAAATATTCACCCCGAATAGATCTGTGCGAATCATTCCCCAACATCTTCATCGACAGTTGTACGTACCTTAGGGTCTGATTGACCTAGTGAATCGTCAAGATCAAGGTTAGGAATATACACTGTTACGTGATCTGATTCCTTTTCTTTGATACTTAACTGATCCATTTTCTGAGTATCAGGTACATCTTGTTCTGGTACGGCTCGTTCTGAGGTAGATTTCTCCTGATCAGATGTTGACTCATCAAAGACCACATGAGGTGTTTCTTCCAACTAGAGTTCACCTGTTGAACACCCTGAAAGCCTTACTTGTTGAGGAATATCCTAAGAATATACCCTCATCTGACTTGGCTTCAAAGGTTTTCAACTGACTCTTCCCATTGTTGTGAATGAAACACTTGCACCCAAAAACATGGAAGTAAGAAACACGAGGTTTTCTGCCCTTCCACAGTTCATATGGTATTTTGAAGTGAATCTTAGTCAGAGAACATCTGTTCTGAGTGTGACATGCAGTGTTGATTGCTTCTACCCAGAAACGGTTTGGTGTTGCATGTTCAGCCAACATTGTTCGAGCAGCTTCTTTGAGTGTTCTGTTTCTCCGTTCTGCTACACCATTCTTTTGTGGTGTTCTGGCGGCTGATGTCTCATGTTGAATACCAAGCTTAGTGCAAAAATCAGATATAAAAGAGTTCAAAAACTCTGTACCTTTATCTGATCTAATTTTTACGATACTGACACCCTTCTCATTCTGTAATCTCTTAAGCAGCTCAGGTATCTTCGTTGTAGTTTCATTCTTCTTATACAAGAATACAACCCAAGTGAACTTGGAATAATCATCCACGATCACCAGAGTGTATTTGCGTCCGCTGAAACTTAGTGGTGTAACTAGTCCAAACAAATCTATGTGGAGCAGTTGCAATACCCTGCTGGATGCTGGTCCTAGGATCCCCTTAAATGAGGTTTTAACCTGTTTTCCCTTCTGACATGCGACACATGTCTGATCCTTAGAGAATACCTCATTAGGGAGACCCTCAACCAGGGACATCCTTGCTATCTTGTTAAGAGTCTTAAAGTTCAGATAACTCATTCTCTTGTGCCAGAGCCAACTGCTGCTTTTGGAACTCCTAACAATCAGACATGCATTTCTTGGACAACCGTTCCAATCCGCAGTGTAGATCGTTCCTTTTCTGGAACCAGTTAGCAAAATCTGTTGAGTAGCTCGATTCTTGATAGTGCATTGATCAGTTGAGAACTCAACGCTAAATCCGTTGTCGTAGAATTGTGAAACCGATAATAGGTTGTGCTTTAAACCATCAACATACGAGACTCCAGTAACCTGTACATCATCATTCACTAAGGTTACGAATCCTCAGGTAAAACCAAAGTTATCGTCACCAAAGAGTACACGTTGGCCTTCTTGTTCTATGTATGAACTGAGGATATGTTTGTTGCCAGTCATGTGCCTTGAGCATCCACTATCGATGTACCAGATAGTCGCTTGTACACCTCCCTTACTGGCCAAACCCACACGATCCTGCAATCAAATAAGGCTTTAGGTACCCCTGTAGGATTGGGTCCTGAGGGGTTAGTGTTACCTTTCGGGATCCAAACAAACATGGCACTTCTATGGTAATCATCAAGATCAGAAGGTCTAATTTGTCTCCCATAAGCATCTACATAATCATACATCTCTTCATGTGCTTTCTGGTCAGTATGATTACGAGTGTGAACCTTGGATGAATCAGAAGGCTTGGGATTTTTCTGATTAGTCTGTCTTCTTTTAATCCAGTGTGGTTCAGGTGCAGATGTCCTGGATTTCTGGTTGAAGGGATAAGTACGATTGCTACCATCAAAAGATTCATATCTCTTTTGCACAAATGGGTTCAGCAGTTTACCCTTAGCATGCTGGTTAGGCAGCTTGACCTGATTAGGTTTCAGATTAGACTCTCCCTTGCGAGATTGTCCTTTCTGATTCCTAATCTGCTGATTAAGCTGAGGTCTCTTCGGAAGAACAGTGTTCTTCTGTTGATTCCTACCGATGCTTGATCAAAGAGGTCTATTTCGCTTTCCTTTCCGATCGGGGCACTTTCGCGCTTTCCTGCTCGGGGGTCTTTTTCCCTTCTTAGATACAGATTTAACATATCGTGTATCTTGTACAAAAACCTTCCTAAATCACTTTTGGAATGTGAACCAGGTTGGACATATGAGGATCCAGAAGGCCTATCAAACCCAATACCCTTCTTATCAGTTGGCTTCCGAAAATAGCTTGTTATTTCATCAACATTTTTAGATCATCACTTCTTGCTTGTTGATGGCTTGATGTTCCTAACCCGGTTTACTTCTCGATCGTAAGAGTGACTTTCGAAACTCCGCTCAGAGTCATCTTCCGAACAATCTCAACTTATTTCGATTCAAAGAAATTTACTTACGACTTTATCCTTGACAAGCTGAATGTTCTCAACCCTTAGCTTATCGTTCTCGGCTTCCACTATTGTATAAGTGTCTCTTTGATTAGAGAGATCGTCAAGAAATTGCTCATTGTAGAGTCGCAGTCAATCTCTCCAAAGAGGTGTGCTCGGCCTTTACAAGTGTGGAAACGAAAAACACGTAAGGTTTAGAAGTTACCTCGGTTTGATCAGCATCCTTGGCCATGAGACAGATGTCGTCATCAGATGAGAACATCATATCGTCGAGGTCATCGACATCATCAGTAGTAGTCATCAGGCAGAAGTCTTCTACAGATGAGTAACCAGAATCATCTGAGGGCAGATATGAGTCATCGATACCTGATGTATCGGCAACCATGGCTTTTCCGTCATGTATCTTTGTTCTCTTACTTCGCGCTTCTCTTCTCTCTCCTTTGGAATTAGGTCAGGACAATCAGCACTGTAGTGACTTATTTTCTGACAGTTGAAGCATGCTCCAGGTTCTTCATAATTTTGTCTGCCAGATGAATCATTTCTTCTATAGGATCTGTCAGGTGACTTCCCAGTTTTCATGTAATCAGAGTTCCTTCTATCTGATATGTTGTCTCTTTTATCATCACACCGATCATCTCTATTATCTTCTCTGCGGTCATCTATATGATTATCTTTTCTATCATCAGAATGATTCTTTCCTTGTGATCTGTCAGTAGATCTCCTATCTCTTCCTCTGCTGTTCTGATAGTCTCTATAAAAAATTTTATACTTACCCAGTTGAACATTGGATCGTTCAAGCTTTCTGGTCTGCAAAGCAATCTGTTCAGCTTGACTCATGATATTTCCTATTGGTTCAGTAGACTTCAAACTGTTGCTAGCTGCCTTGAATGCAACTGCTTTTGATGTGGTAGGTGTAGCATCAGCAGGTGACTCGTCTTCTTCTTCTTGACCTCTTTCAATCAGGTCGAATTCATGAGCGTTTAAACTGAGAAACAGGTTGCTTGGCTTCATCTTCGCAATATCTTGGCAATCATTTATCACAGTTACTTTCATGTCCCATTTCTTGGTCAGGGACCTCAAGATCCTGTAGTTGATGTCTTTGTCAGACATTTCTCGTCCTAGTTCACGAAGCTTGTTGACTGACATGGTGATTCTTCCATCAAGCTGATTTATGGTTTCATTTGGTAGCATCTTGAGTTTTTCAAACTTTACCAGTTCAGCTTGCAGTCTGTTGTCCTTAATCAGATTGTTTCCTTCACATATCTCAGCAAGAGTATCCCACATCTGCTTAGCAGTCTTGAGATACTTGATCTTCTCACATGTTATCTTGTCCATCGTGTTCATGATGATATGTCTGGCTACTATATCCAGATTGGACAATTTCCTTTCCTCAGCATCCATCAGTGAAGAACTCTTTCTGATTCTAGCTCCAGTTGGATGTGCTGGATCACCTCCTTCAGTTGGGTTATTATAATAAATGATGATGGGTCCTTGTTCAAGAACTTCTGTCATTCTGCTGCTTATCGCACCCAAATTGTTGCTCATGAGTATGGTCCAGTCAGCATACTCATCAATAGAGAACTTCGACAGATCATGATACATTCCAGAAGTGTTATCCATGCTGAATAAGTGAGTTTAAAAACAAATGAGTTTTTAAAAACAGGTTTTTCAAAGATCTGTTCAAACGACCACAATGGTTCTTCCTCAAGAACCGATGATACTCAAAGCCAGTAGTCCTTAGAACCACTGCTCTGATACCAGTTGTAGGTCCCGAACGGGTTTTAATGAGGCTGAAGTCTAGAGAGGAGGGGTGAATAGACTTCTGAAACTTTTTCGTGGGATCAAGTGTGAAAAGTAAGTTACCTTATCAAAGTGCGTATGAATCGGGTTTGATCGATATCCAACTTACTAATCGCTTGAAAGAAGATCGGTTTCGGTGTCTATCGGCTTAACGATGTCGCGGAAGATAAGTTTAACCCGTGTGAAAAAAACCGTTTACTAAATTAAATTCTGTTATATGTATCGATCGATGATGACAAAGTGTCAAACCGACGATCGATTGCTTGGTGAAAATATGATCCGCACTTAGAATATGCATGTAATACTTAAAACAGTAGTGTGCAAGATGTGTAAAAGCAAAAAAAGCAGGATAAAAGCACACAAGATTTTTATAGTGGTTCGGACAACTTGTCCTACGTCCACTCTTCCCTATCAGCAAGGGCACCAACTAAACCAATTGGATTTAGATTAATGTGTTAGTCCAACACAATACAACAAATGTTTCAAGAGTTCTCACTCAACCAATCCCAGAAATCAGAACTAGAAACCCTAGTCTGAAATCTTGTTAAACAAAACTTAACCTAACTTTTGGTTTGGGTATAAGATTTGAGTTGTTCCAACTGGAAATCTATCCTAGTATTTGGGTAGCCTAAAGCTAAAGGATAAGATTTCTGTGCTTAGAACTAAGGGATGAACACTTAGAAAATATTCTCGATTTTGTGTTCTTCGTGCGGAAATTGCGAGTAGCTTAAGCTTGATAATAATTTTCGTAACCTTACTATGAAGGTTTGATCCCATATATATAGGCACGAAATCGAACTAGCCGTTAGAGAGCAATTTGAATTTTGATCTATTTAAGGTAGTTTGCAGGATGGATATGACGTGCACAGAGGCGGCATGGCCGAAAGCATGTAAGTTTGTCCTTTCTAGTCGTTTGACTGTGATCCGTCGAATCCCACACTGCCAGCTCCGTACATACGTGTCTTGCTCTCATTGGTTATCAAGTACACTTGTTAAGTGTTTGATTTACCAACTTAGTTTGACATTCTTCTTGTCTGATGGACTCGTATGACTTCGGTGAACCTTTGGTTGTCACCTGATTGAGCTGACCTGATCAGTTAAAACTGATTAGTCTACCTGATTGATTCTTCTGATGTAGGTTGTCTTAGCACAACTAGCAGACTCTTCTTCATTCTTCTGATGTAAGCAATCTGAGGTCTTCTTGGTCTTGTTCTTCTGGTAGTTATCTAATCTTCAGGTCTTCTGAGTCTTCAGCTTCATGTCTTTATCTGATCATCTAACTATCTGACTTGTCTGATCTTCTGATCTTTCTTGTCATGTCTGATCTTCTGATCTTCCTGACTTGTCTGATCTTCTGATCTTCTTGACTTGTCTGATCTTCTGATCTTTCTTGTCATGTCTGATCTTCTGGACTTGTCTGATCTTCTGATCTTCTTGTCATGTCTGATCTTCCGATCTTCTTGACTTGTCTGATCTTCTAATCTTTCTTGTCATGTCTGATCTTCTGATCTTCTTGAATTGACCTATACATATTGAGTTCCCCCTCAATATGTGACCCATCTATTACATCAGTTGTCTATACATCTCAGCTGGTCATCCTATCCTGAATTCTAAGTCATCAGTCAGCTAACAGGTCTGACTGGTCCTATTACAACCTGTTTTGGAACTTCCATCAAAACTACAAATTTCCCAACAGGTTTAAAGCAATCCCCTAAACGAAAAGTACGATACATGACTTACTCGTGGGAATCCTGTTGAGTATACAAATAATACCTTCTGGTTGTGTGATTCTGCAATTTTATCAAAACATAGAATTGTTAGTAATGGTGCACTGTAAAAAACAAGTATGCATAGTAAATTTCTTTCAACTCTAAAATTTTACCTCTATCTGCTTCTATTGTTTGTCTTGATGACGATGAAAGAAAAACATATGACGTCCTTTTAGAGTTGAAATAAAATAAGAAAGAATTTTTGAAAAAGGAAATATGATCTTGCCACATAAATAATTAAGATCAATTTTTCTTACATGGAAAAGATACTGACATTATTTTCTTATTAAAAAAATATTGTGACTAGGACAAATTACATCGTAAATTTAAAAACAGAAGAATAAAAGCCTCCGAGAATCCTTATTCTCTCATATTCTTGTTCGAAGCAGTGACAACAGCATGCTTTGGTAGATAACTCTCACTCTATTCTCAATGTAAATCTTATCTAAACAATAAGAGCAAGAACCCTTTAAATACGACAAAAGGACCATGATTTCCGGCCATGACACATAAATTTCGGTGAGTGCTAATAGCTAATTTATTAAAGAAAAAAAAAATCTAAAGCCATAAAACCACTGTCGGTTCAGAGGCCGGAGCCCCACTAAAAACATTGCCAAAAAAGCAAGAACACACTCTTTTATTTTCACCATGCTTGCCTAATTTTACCACGGTCATCCAGAATATTTACATCATTGTGCTCTTGTCTTGTGCTTAATATGGGCTTGTGGTTATATGTATTATATAATTATGAGTCATATGATGTGATGATTGATACAAGGTGTATGCTTGAAGAATGTCCACGAATGGTGTCTATATTAATTTTAAAGAAAATATAGTTCTTGTTTTCTTCTCTAAATCTCTATATTTCAACATCTATATTCCTAATAAGTATAATAATGGAACATTGGAGTTTTGCTGTTAGAGTAATGAATGGAAATCTGGCGGTATTGCAATGTTGGATTTTTTATGTTTTTACTTCTTCTTTTTCGTGCCTTGTATGCTCAATTTCTATTTCAAATCATAATAATTAATGAGTCAAACATACAAATCAAAATTTGAACTTTCTATTTTATGTATGAAGTTTTTTCAAGTAACCTGTTGTTGAAACTGGCAGGAACCTCAGCCTTTGACTTCCTTTCCTACATCCATGTAGTGAGGAAGGAATTTAAATAATTAAAAATAATATAACCTTAAAAGGCCTGTATATGTTCTATTGCACAATTTTGTAACTGTAAAATAACATGATTTTGTTTGACTATAGGTAATATCTTCTATCATATGTAGTGGGAGCACGTGTGTTTAAATTGTGATTTGTATGTTCAATCTGGGTTTCTGTTGTCTCACATTCAATAAGGGCGTGTTTTTCAATTTCTCAGTCCAATTTTACTTCAAATAGAGAGGTATATGCATTATGACAGTTAATATCTTTGACATGATTACTTGTAACAAGTTTCATATAGGCTTTATGAGTAATTTTTTTTATTTTTTTATCTTTGGTGATATTTTTTGATAGGAAGCAATGTGTAACTTTTCTACCATTAAAGATGCAGCAGGTGGTGTTACTGTAAATAGGCTTTTTGGTATACAGATGAGGTTTTTTTTCACTAAAATTGCTATTATTCTATGCATACACCATCTATTGTTTTCATATAATGGTCGAATTCTTATATACCATTTCCCCTTTCAATGTTTTTTAATGTAGCTTAGTTTTTCCTTCAATTTCAAAGTCTTCTGCTCTTAGTACAGTTGATGTGAATTTTAAAAGAAGAGCTACTTATTAGACGGTTATCGTTTCTTTGTCAATTCCTTTAAATTTTGTTATTGTATTGTTTAATGTAGGCATCAAGGGTGAAGCTTTAGGGTGAAGTCAAGTGAGGGTAATTAACATAGCTAACGGGAAAAATTAGCCTGAAGCCCCATACATGTATCTTTTGATAACTACCTATACATGTATCTTTCTAATTTAAACTCATCAACTTATCAAAATATATCTATAAGCTTCAAATAGAAGGTGATGGAATACAGTGGTTATTGTTCTGCTACTAAGCTAATTTTTTTATGTCACTCTTGACTAGATAACAACGGAGGCACTTTGGACTTGCTTTTCCATGAAATTAAATTTAGAAGCAATTTGTGTTATACATTTTATATGAGATATGAATTTTATTTTCTGAATATATCTATTTGTGCTATGTATAATGACAAACCTTTGACAGGTCAGTTGCTAACATTTTGTATTGTCTGCAGCATTTTGTATTGCCTGCATATGACATTCTCCAGTCTCAGGGGTGCATTTTAACAAAAAATGAGGTTTATGCGTCCGTCCTTAGCGTCAACTCTCTCCTGGTTTCTTAGAGGATGCACTTGAAGAGGATTGATATTTTATTTTACTTAATTTCATTTCTAAAGAAATATGGAGTGTTAGAGCGTTTTTTAGTGTCATGATCTTTAGTTTTTTCATGTATGTGAATACCTTATGAATGATTATATTTTTACTGCACTATTATTGATACAATATTCTCTCACACCTGTTTATCTTCTTTCCAGAAATTTAAGTTTTCAAGTGCATATTCCATCTAAAGGTACATAATCATGCCTTCCCTGGTCCTCTTTTAAAAAAAATTAATTTAGGGTGCGATTCGGCAAAGATACGTCTATTTATTTATAATTTATTATATATAACACCTAAATATATATATAAATCTAAAATTCGTAAAACAAAATGTATGCAATTCAAATTTTTATCTCCCTCAAAACTTGACAATATTCAATAATTTAATCTAATTAAGTAACAAAACAACAATTCAAATACCATCAACCCAATATATAAGTCATAATAATGAATTCAATCTAAAACGAGTGTCATATTATCAATTTAAGTTGCATTACATAATAAAGTTCAATTAAATAACATATCTAATGCTTAATAATATGACCATATTTAATGATCATTTAGCATGGATTCGCGTATCAGATTCGTGTGTCCGTTAATTTATTTTATTTTATAATTTACCGATTCGTCAAGTGGCATCCGGATACGCGGATTCGAAAATCGCACCCCTTTTAGGGTGCGGGTGCGAATCCGATACTGCATTGTGATATTTTAAGAAGAATCAGTGCATCATAGGTTACTATGAATTTTGCATATATTAGTAATGTGGGCTTTTATTTAGTTTTGGGCTATATTTGTGACTTCTAAGCCCAATGCTTATTATGTAAGAGTTTATATATCCCGCGAACGAAAATATAAAAATAAACAGAAAATTATTGTTATCTTCTTCCTTATCTCTCTCTCTCTCTTTGAAACTAGTTTCTCCCTCTTGATTTCTCATTCTCATTCTCATTCTTTATATCCAATTTACTTTACTATCTCCAGAAAATTATACAAAAAATATGGCTTATAATGTTTGTGGTGTTGGGATCACTACATATTCATAAGAACATTTTACGTTTAACACACTACAAGAAAGTTGTTGATTTACAACGTTGGATGGACAACATTTTTTCTTGAAATGGTTGTGAAAAGATGAAAACATGTTGTTTAAAGAACAATCGTTGTCTTTCAACGCATGTTTGTGCTGATATACAACGGTTTTGGAGCTCCGTTGTCGTTCCACGTTGTAAAAACAAGAAAAATCTATTGATATACAACGATTTTATCACCGTTGTTGTATGTCGTTGTTGTTTCAAAATTTTCGCCGAAAGACAACGTTTTTAAATTGTTGTTTTTCCATGTTGTAAATAGGTGATAATCTTGTAGAAAACAACGTTTTAAAAACGTTGTTATTCCCTGTTGTTTTAAAATCAACATTTTTTATTTTTTTTATTTTTATAAAAACACTCTTATTATTTAAAATAACACTTTCAACATATTACAGTAGCACTTTTGACTATTTGAATGAACACTTTTAACTTAACACTTTTAGTTCATTAATAAACATTTAATCAACACTTTTGATTCTTTTTGACACTTATTATTTAGAATTATTTCCAATCCGTCCAATTAATTTCACTCTCCCGCTCACCTGCTTGCCCTAGGTATAACACTTAGAATTTTTTTCCTTCTCCTTCTTCTCACCGCGACACCGCACGCCAAACCAGCCCCAGATTCTCCTTAATTGCTCGGCGACGTCGTACGCTAGGCTGCCGTCGAGTCTCTCCGCCACCACTACAGCCAGGCTACCGTCCAATCCCTCCAATTAATTTCACTCCCCTCCCGCTCATCTGCTTGCCCTAGGTAGCAACACTTAGAATTTTTTTTCATTCTCCTTCTCCTTCATAGCCGCCGACGCCGCACGTCAGAGACCAGCCCCAGATTCTCCTTCATTGCGCCGCCGACCCCGCACGCCAGGCTTCTGTCGAGTCTCTCCGCCATCACTACAGCCACAACCACTGTTGAGCGCCACCACCGCTCGATTGTTGTATTGGAAAGGACTTATTCTAAACCAGTTTTCTTCAATGTCAGGTAATATTTACGGCTGTTCTATTTCTTTTGCACAGGAAATCCCTTTATTAATTATTTTGGTAAGTTGGGAGTTTAGAGATAGCTCTTATATTAAGTTGGGGAAATCAAATATGCTCCCCTTGTTAATGGTATACATATGATTTTGTATGAGATACTTTATTCTATATAATATTCTTCTTGGATTTAATTAAGTGCCCTGTTCCTCGTATGAATATTATACAAGTTGGTATGAGCTACATGGTCTTTTTTTTTTTTTTGACGGAAAGCTACATGGTCTGATATTTACTGGAATTAATTTAAATCTATTGATGCTATATTGTTGTGGCCTAAAACATGATATAAATTGAGTAAGCATCTATTTGTTGTTGTTATTATTATTATTATTTTGTCTAAGTAGCATGATGCAAGTTGTGAAGAAAATGAAAATTGCAGCTGGATTTAGGATCATGTTTCTTTGATTTGAACTTGTGGTTGGTATTATTATTTGAGAGATAAACATTTCAATAAGAGACATCAGACATAAGTACAAAACAAGGTTCTCTTGTTCTAGATTTTTGTCTTCTCAAGAATCAATTTAGACCCCATTCCTTGCCATTTTCTAGCAACCCCTCAAGAATATATATTTTTTTATATATTTTTTAATCCAAATAAGCTAGTATAATTTACTGTATTAATTAAGTAAGAACATTTGCCAATCAAAATCTCTACGTCTGCTTTCGATGTCCATTTTTGTGATATGCTCCCATTGTTTACTTAGCTATCTAGTTCATTGCTCTAAAACTGAAATAAATTGTTGCACCTCTAATTTATATAGACATGTGAAAGAACCTGAACTTTCTTTATTCTATATGCTAGTTCATTACACATCAGACCTACCCACCCCAAAAGAATTGGTTGAATATGAGATTTCTTCAAATAATATTGTAGGTCCCGATTTTTGATGAAAACCCATGTGCGTTCGCGGAAGACTTCGTGTGATGCATATAAAACAGGGGTGAGGGCAGAGTGATTCCAAATTTTTGCTTTTTAAGAACGATGTGTGTTGTTTTGCTTATAATCAAATGCATATGGCAAGTGAGAACATAAAACAGTAAAAAACACACAATTTTATAGTGGTTCCGACGAAACCCGTTCTACGTCCACTCTTCCCTTAACACAGGGGCACCTACTTAACCGACTGGACTTAGTTTTAACGTGTTAGTCCAACACCCAACAAATGTTTACCGAGTTCACACTCAAACGGGACTTATCTCGAGTTCACACTCAAACGAGCCCAGAAATCAGAACTAGAATCCCTAGTCTGAAATCTTGCAGAACAAACTTAACCTAACTTTTGAGTTTGGATAAAGATTTGTTTGGTTTCCAACTAGGTTGAGATTTTCCCTTACATTTGTTTAGCCTCAATGCTAATGTTGGGAAAATATCTCTAAGCTTAGGATATTACATTTGTGCTTAGATCTAGGGTAGAACACTTCTTGAATATATGCGTGTATTTCTTGCTCTGTGTTCTATGGTGAAAATGCTACATGATTTGGCTCTGTAGCTTCAATTGTGTTTTCACGCATTTCACACACTTCCACACATTTCCACCCTTTAGAATGAAGGAAGAACTTGTATTTATAGTGTGGATTTGAATGTTACCGTTGGAGAGAATCACATTCAAATCCATACTATTCTGTAGCTTCTTGCAGCTTTTTTAGGCTTGTCGTCTTCCTCTCATTGGTCTTGTCGTCTTCCTCTCATTGGTCCACGTCAGCTGATTCTAACGGCTATATTCTTCAGGATCTTCTGAGTCTCAGGATCTTCATTTCTATCTGAGCCTTCAGTTTATCTGAGCTATCTGAGCCTTCAGGTTATCTGAGCTATCTGAGCCTTCAGGTTATCTGAGCTGAGCCTTCAGGTTATCTGAGCTATCTGAGCCTTCAGGTTTCTTGATTCAGCAGACTTCTCTTCAGCGGACCTTGTCTGATCAGGCATACTGACACTCAGGCTTACTGAGTTCAGCTCTTCTGAATTCAGACATCCTGACCCTCAGGTCACTTGACTCAGGCTATCTGATTTCTTCTTGCTTGATCTGATCAGCTCGACTGATCAGATCAACACTTCTTCAGATCAACATTATCAGGATAGCATCAGGTCATCATATCAGGTTAGCATATCTGATCTCGATCACGTCTGATCTCGATCAGTCTCATCTGCTCCTCTTCATATCTGATCTCGATCACGTCTGATCTTGATCAGTCTCATCTGCTCATCTTCTGATCTGCAACATTTTCTTCTGATTTGCTGGCTTTAGCTTTTCTTCACTTCTGATTTGCATAGCTGATCAGTTAACTCCGGAACTCATCTGACTCAATTGATCTCGACCAGTCTCGTCTGCAGCCTCGTCTGATCTCGATCATCTTCTTCTGATTTCGTGAATTCCCCCTCAATTTGTTCTCTCGTTCCCCCTTAACTTGTTATCTGTAAAATAGCTTGAATAACACAATTTGATAATGTTTTGACATAATTCATCAAAAAACAAATATTGATTTTAAAAGATCATATGACCTTGTTTGATTCAACTTTTTAGGCAATTTGTAGAAAGAATAACTTGTTATGTAATTGAATAAATATATACTTTGTTGATATAAGTATATTGATTATATTCTTAAGAAATAATATAAAGTACAAAATAATCATTTAAGCAATGAAGGTCAGAAAGAGATTAGTATGACAGAGTTTAATTATGAAATGCATTTTGAAATAATGGTTATTACTCATATAAAATACATGTGTATTTTTACTCCTTTTTTTTAGTAAAGTAGAAACTTAAATCAGGACCGCTTTACGTTGGGCCCACTTTCTAATTATGCCAGCCAAATATCTAATAGGCAGTTGTAAGATTGTGTTTGGACCATTTTAGCATGGACCAATTTCATCACTAACCTCTTTGCAATTGTAGTTAAGTATAAACTTTATCAATGAGTTTATAGTTTGCATCTATAGTTGTAGTCTATAATCATTAACTTGTATCTTTTTACGGTTTATGTTAACCACCATGTTTCCTTACCCTACTTGTTTCCTTACCCTACTATTATCCTTAATTTTCACCATAAATATTAGTTAGTGCAACACTCATTAAAAGTTATTTCTCATAACTATTATAATTCACTAGATTCAGTGCAACCAATGGACAAAGAATGGATGTCCAAGGATAGGTTGTTAGTTGAGTATCAACTAGGAGTAGAGTCCTTCATGCGTTATGCAAATGAAAACGTGGTTGATATTTTTAATATGTGAAGGGCTTTAAGACTATATGATGTGGGGATGAATAAGAACAGTAGGAAAAGCATAAATTGGAAAGTAATCCAGGTCCCTAAACAACCTGATGGTTACCAATGTGGTTTATTTGTTCTTTGCTATATGAAACAAATTATGGAATTTAATGGACAAGTGAACATGCGTTCATTGTAGTCATTGGTATGCTCTTATTCTTTTCTATTTTTATATTGCATATATGTTTTATAATTGTTTCTTATATATGTTTATAATGATGCAATTCTTTCTTGTTTCGTAGTTTTCAAAAAAGTCCTACTCCGTAGAAGAAATCAATCAAATGCGGACTGAATGGGCTGAATGCATCCAGGAACATATGTTTGAATAGATTGAGGTTTTTTTATGTACTGTATTGTTTACACATGATTTTTATATTGTTGGGAAGTCCCTAATTGCATAGAGATTCATATATCCTATTCATATATGTTTAAGTTGTGAAACTTGGTTGGTTGCTAGGTTAATCTCATCATTTATAGGCTTGTATGGTATACTCATCTCCTTCATGCTTTTATTTTGGAGTTTTAATTAGATTAATCTCTTCATTTGTAGGCTTGTATGGTGTACTCATCTCTTTTTCAATCTATAATTGATGAATTTCATTTTTTTAATTAATCTTCTTAGTTTCTTATAAGCTCAGTTTTTTGGTGTTTATATTCTATTTATGATATGCTATTGTATTTTATTTTACTTATTAATTGTTAATTTATTTGATGATTCAAAGTTTGTGTCTCTTACATTGATTATGGTGGCCATTAAAATTAGGGAAGCAAGATGGAGTTCGGTAGCAGTAGTTGCATCAAAGATGAGGTTTATTACATGTATATTTTGGTGGTGTAATGATCAGTTGGTGCAAAGAAACTTGTTCGTGATATTGAAATTATTTTGTAAACTTTTATTTGTATGATTGTGTATGCTTTTATTTGACCTTGAATTATGGAATTGTGAATGAATGTTGAGATTGTATGAATTATTTTGTCTGATATTTGATTGAGGTTTGGTTGAAATTATATAAATGAAATAGATATATATGAAATAACGAAAAGACAACAATTTAATATTAAAAAAGACAACGTTTTTAGAAGTTGCATTTTATATATAGACAATTCCTACAAACCGTTGTAGAAACTCTAATATGTCACAATGTTTTTCGACCGTTGTATATATGAGTAAGTTACCAAATAGAACGACGACTCTGGATGGATAGACAACGGTTTTAAACCGTTGTGGAAACATAGATAGACAATGGTTATAAATTGTTGTCTGTCCGCTCAATTGTAACGAAAAATGGGCCATACAACAACGGTTTTCAGTTGATAGACAACGGTTTCAACTGTTGTGGAAACATAGATAGACAACGGTCATAAGTCGTTGTCTATCACCGCAATATGACGGAAAATGGACCATAGAACAACAGTTTTTATATGTAAAGACAACAGTGTAAAACGTTGTAGAAAGTTGAAAAGACAACGGGTGCATAACCGATGTCTATTGGCACCCTTTTTTAACAACGATGGATACAACAATGTGTTTTTTGTTAGAAAGACAACGGTGTTCCACCGTTGTTGTTCAATGTTTTTCTTGTAGTGACACATGCACACACTTTCAATAAATCTAACTAATGTGACAAGACATGTTATATCATAGCGTAACATAAGATCCACACAGACTAAATACCCTCCTAAGAAAGACAAAAAAAATAAATACTACCTCTCTCTACAATATTTCCATCTCCTAATATGAACTGTACTACTTTCTCAATGATTAATTCTTTTGAATTGAAGAATGGATTCTTTGTGTATGATGAAGCTTTCCAAGATAGATATTGGGTCATTTTTATTGTAGCTCCATTTAAGTGGTTGTCTTCATATAACTAAAGCCCATGGACATTTTTTGGCCCACTTGATCTTTGGCCTATACTTAGTAGTATCAGAGCACGGTTCATCCACAAACCCTAGAATCACTACTAGAAAAATTGGATTGTGCGCAAAAGTGTCACGAAAGACTACTTTTAGTGACCTTTTTTTGCTATAGTGATGCTTGGACAAGCGTCATCTGATTTGGCATTTCAATAACTTTGAGTCTTGAAAGCGTCGCTATAGTCTATTGTGACGTTTTTAGGCGTCACGTCTACATCCTTTAGTAACACTATTTGGTCACACTAATTGGTGTCACGACAGTATGTTTTACAAGAAATTCACAAGACAATTTAATCAAAACATAAGCTCAATTCACAAGTATCACATCATCTAAGAACACTAAAAGTTTAGCTCATGATTTTACAATCCAAAATCAAATGTTAGATATTAGAATGCAAATACCACAAAGCTAACTACTGAAAAATACAAGAAATAAAGAAAATAGTGAACCCTAAAAGACATCTTGTGCGAGGCTCTTTCTTTATTCCGAAACTCCCCCAAGTAAACACCCCACCTAGTGGGTGGGAGTGGATATAGAAGACACTCAAAACCCTAGCTAATTTCTCTCCAAAATTTGATAAATGTCGATCAGTTGAATTTATAATGTTATGGTCGTTGGCCCTGTTTATCTTTCTCCACAATTAAACACAATTAGTCAATTAGTATAAAAAATGTTTGACATTCTATTAAATTAGTTAACTTAAACACAAGAATTTCGAGCAATTTTCACACTAATCAACCCCCTCAAACTTAAAGTGTTGCTCATCCCCGAGCATCGAAAGAAAAATAGAACAAGTGGAAAGATTGCGAAGAAATTCACTCAAGGAAGAAAAAGTGGTTGTAGAGTTTCTTCCATCTAGCTAAGCTATTTGGTAGAAATCTCAAAAGCAAATTCACAAGTTATGCTCAAATAAATGCTAGTTCAAGTGCTCAATTCACAATTCCTCATTAGTACATATATCTTCACTCAAACTGTATAAAGGATGTGTATGCTCTCAAAATCTATTCACACAAATGCACAACCATAAGCTTGCAAAAAGTCTACGTTCTCCACCACAAGTTAAGTGTTCAATCAATGAGTCAATAAGGATTTTATATTTGGTTGTAGTGTAGGCTATTTGGTTAAGGTGTGAAGATTTTGATAAGTAACTCACAAACTAGTGGAGCGAGAGGTAAGAACGTCTCTAAACTTCTCAAGAGAAAGTTGCAATTGGCCGATCACAACTCAAAAACCAACTCCAACAATTTATTTATCATCTTTTAAACACATTCTTCACCACTAAAAGTATGAAGCCCTTTTAATCTTGAAGCTTTACCAATTACTTGTGCACAAGAGAGTTTCAATTTTTCATCTTTCGTTGATTTTCTTTTCAACTCAATCTTTTTATGCACAACTCACAATTCATTTTCTTTCCCTCTTTTTTTCTTTCCTTTACTCCACTTAGGCACAACTAGTCTCCCAAATTTGCAATTAAGCTCAATCCAATCAATATTTATCAATATTAGAGTTCCACTAATTCATAGGGACACAATAGACTCAACAAAAAGGGTAATTACACTAAATTTGTAGGTTGCCAAAAAAATATAAGTCAATAGGCTCAAAGTGGCTAACTACGGAAAAATTTCATTTGGTATGAAAATTTTGGCCAAATGACTATCAAAACAAAGATGGTCTTATATCACTTTCAAAAATTTCACACTAAAAGTAGCATCAAACAAGACAATTGACAAGTTTTAGAGCACACAAATATGAATGATACTCACAAGAAGGAAATTAGACCAAAACATATGAAAGTCTAAAGGCTCTAAAGCTCACGGGCTTGTCTAATCCTGAATTAGAGCACACAATCAAGCACAATCTTAGCATAAACAAGTAAGTATCAATCAATACCATCAAGCTCAACCAAATATCAAAAACCAACAATCACCAACATTTAATCCTCAAACATCATGATCCAACCACAAGATATCTAACTGCCAAAACAAAGAAAAGAGGAACAACGGTGCACTAAGAATAAAAGGTAAACACACAAAAATCTTCCCCCCCCCCCCAACTTAAATGAAACTATCTAGTTGAATGCAAAGTTTGGGGAAAAGAGTGTTACCTAAGAAATTTGACACCAAGTGAACTCACGAAAATGCAAGCCACTGAAACCGGTTCATCCTCAAAAGCAGTGGGAAGTGAGCCATGGATAGCCTCTTGAGGTAATGTTGATCTCTAAATCCAAAGGCTCAATGGGATCCTTCCTTGACCTCTTGTGCATATGACCTAAAAAAAAGCCTCCAAAAAGCATCAACGTACCCACAAAAATAAGAACTATACAAAAACAAAAAGAAAGCAAGTAAAATGCAACTAGCAATAACACTCAATGAATACTAAGTCACACCTAGTGTACTCTACTAAATCTCTGGCAACAGCGCCAAAAAGTTTACATGTATTTTTCAAATACTCACCTCTCAAGTGTAAGAGGATCCTCGTAGTAGAAAGTAAGTGCCCGGTTAAATTATCGAACCACGGGAAATAGTGAGTACGATGTGGCCCTAGAGCTATGTGTCGGCATGTTATTATAGTTGTGGAGCGATAAGTATGAGAAACGAAAGAAATCCAAGTAAAGAAAAATACGAAAACAATAAAAGAGGAACCAACTAGGTGGAGTCAAGGGGGGGAGAATCACAAACTTAGATGATGATCAACTTACAAAAGTTAAACAAACGAATTAATAAAAATATCCTAGTTCATTTCTTAATCGAGACATAAGGACAATCACTTAAAATCACATCAATGTATCAAATTAAGCACCTAGGATTGAAGAAGATGAATTGACCAGGGTAATCACACAACTAGGGGGTTTCTACCTATCTATTCTATCTATCTAGCTATCTATTTATTTTAACCCGTATCCATGTTTTTCTACATGTATACTAGAACCCAAGCTCCTATGGTCCCTTCACTAATTACTCAAATTCTCATTCAAATAACCAATGTAAATTGATGGGGTTCTAATGAAATTTACCCAACTCTCGTTGCGATAAATCAATATCACTCAAATTACACAACCTCAACTCACATCCATACATATTAGCACAACTATCCAACTCTCTTGCAAAAATCAAGCCTCAATATATGAACTAATAGAATAAATCATGCAACTGAACAATGAAAACCCACAAACCTAATCAAACAATTAAGAAATTGAACCAAGACAATTAAATCAAAACATAAGCTCAAAATTCACAAGTATCACATCATCTTAGAGAACTAAAAGTTTAGCTCATGATTTTACAATCCAAAATTAAATGATAGAGATTAGAATGCAAATACCATAAAACTAACTAATGAAAAATACTAGAAATAAAGAAAAGAGAGAACCGAAGAAGACATCTTGTGGGAGGATCTTTCTTTATCCTTGCACCCCAAACTCCCCCAAGTAAACACCCCACCTAGTGGGTGGGAGTGTGTGTAGAAGACTCACAAAACCCTAGCTAATTTCTCTCCAAAATTTGACAAATGTCGATCTGTTGAATTTATAATGTTATGACGGCTAACCCTGTTTCTATTTGTTCTCCTTTTTAACACTGAAATCGCTGAATTGGATTGAAGATAAGCCGTCTGATTGGAGAATAAAATAAAATGGGCCCAATTGTTTTTCTTAAAGTTGCTCTCGGTTTCAGCTTCATAAAAACCACAAATTGATGAATATCACTTTTAGCATCTTATTGCCTCGGGAAAATGGATACTGATTTGCAATTCTTCATTTTAACATCAACATGGCCCTTAAATAGAGGCCCACCAACATGGCCCTTAAATAAGCTTGAATTTGGGCCTTCATTTTCCTTTTCTTTTTTTTTATCTTCGGTCAAAATCTATTTTTTTTTCTTTGATCTCATTTTCTCGATTCTGCTTCTTCGATTGACTTCAATTAATTAGGCACGTGTTTTGTTTCAAACTTTCTCCATTTCCTATAAAATAACAAAACACAATCTTTTTCGACAATTACGCACAGTTAGTCAATTTTAGTATAAAAAATGCATGAAATCCTATTAAAATATGTTTTAGTGACACTTTATTGCATCATGTAAAACTTTATAACTGACATAACCACCACGTTTTAGTGACACTTACATGTGTCACGATTAAAACTTATCGTGACGCTTTATTGTGTAGCTTAAGAGTATATATAACTAACATAACTACCCCATGTAGTGACACCTGTGACTAAATGATTATTTTGTGATCTCTCTTTTTCTCTCTACCTATAGTAGTAATTTGCAAATTGAATTTAAAAAAACAAGCAAAATTTATATAATGTCAATCAATCATCAAGTAATTTTTGATACATTAAAATTCAAATTCATTGCATTACACATCTATAAATCCAACTAAATAAAGATATTTTACAACATTACACGCTCATAAGAGACGGAAACAATGTCTTTCCTCTTCTCCATCTTCAAAGATGCCCGAAACAATGTCCAAAACCATAATTAACAACATTACAAAAAAGAAACAATTTTAATAACACAAAATACAATATAAAAAAAACAATTGACATGTCAACTTCTCCTTAAAATTCTACTATCTCTAATGTAGGGTGGTACATAGTCCAGGATAGTTGCTTGCTCTCTCTTCTAAGGGTCCCAAATTTGTGTCATTAGTAACAACCATATTCAGCTCATCAAGTTCACTATCAGAAATCGTTTGGCTCGTTTCAGCATCAAAACTTTTCCGATCATCTTGATTTAACATTAGATACAAATTACACATACAACACCAATACTTTAAACACATTGTATATATGCAACTCTTGCTGATGGAGTAACAAGACTTCCACCACAAGTCAACAAGATAAACCTGATGATCTCGTTGCAGAATTCTGGGTCATATTTCAGGGCATGACTGATCAAGATCCTACACATCTCCATTACATTATCCTCGAAAACCATACACATCACAAATCGCAATGTTGGATCCTACTCATTAAAATTAGTTACTATTGTGTTCGCCCACTTGAATGCTAATGATTTAGCTCCTCTATGAGAAAATTGTATTTCAGACTTGAAGAGCCTAGCACAAGTTCTACTAACCCAGGCCACCACAGGCTTGTTGATTTTCCTTTGTTTAACAAATCCAGTAATTACAAGAGTTCCAACACAACATAAAATTTGGGTTGTTTGAGACCTTTGTATCCAAATCCACCATCTAATTCCTTGCAGCTAACAACGTACTTTATAACTTCATCAACATTTATTTTATCCAAGTGACATAGTAAAGCAAGAGAGCATATTTTCAACCCAATTGACTGTAATCGGCTTACCTTGAATAACATTTAGGGTTGTGTCAATTTCCTCCGGGACTGCGTCAAATTTCACAGGGGTGTGAGCAATAGCATCCTCCAAATCACTTGAATCATTGCAACTTGATTGATCGATTTTCAAATCCATATTTGAACTACATACTCCCATCTCACTTTTAGACCCAGTAAAAGGTTCCCCCAAGAGAGTGTTCTTCTCTAATTCTTAATCCCCTTTTCCTTTTATTTAACAACTGTAATTGAATAATATCAAGAATTTTAGGAACATGCTCAATCTTACCCATAAATCCAGACATATGCTCTTGCATACGAGTACTCAACCCAGTAATCTTCCGTTGTAATTTGATTTCACTAGCTTCTCTATTTTGTGATAGAGTGTAGAATAATTGCTCTAATCTTTTCTGGTCATCTTCAAGCTCTGTTAAACCAATTTTCTAAGGATCGACAACTTTGCTACCAATTGTAGTGATCCCAACACTACAAACATTATAAGCCATAATTTTTGTATAATTTTCTGGAGATAGTAAAGTAAATTGGATATAAAGAATGAGAGTGAGAAATCGAGAGGGAGAAAGATAGTTTCAGAGAGAAAGAAGAAGGTTAGAGAGAGAGAGAGAGTTGAAGAAGAAGATGACAATAATTTTCTGCTTATTTTCATATTTTTGTTCACAGGGTATATAAACTCTTACATAATAAGCATTGGGCTTAGAAGTCACAAATAGAGCCCAAAACTAAATAAAAACCCACAGTAAATAATAATCTAAATGGGTTAGCCCTTTAACGAAAATAATAATTAAAATCAGTCAAACTCTATAAATGACCCCACTCATGTTCGTGACAAAATAGTGCAACATTCAACATAAGAAATGATAAACAACAGAAAATTAAACACAAATTGTAAGCATATAAAACTTTTCATAGACTAAATCAGTGTATGAATGTTTTATGGCCAAAACTTCACTATAACAAAATAATAATATAAATCAACATCTCATACAAAGTATTTCGATTCAAATGGTTAATAAATTCTATGTTGCTAAGAATATTACAACACCAACAGCAACGTAACTTAAGGAGGCATAAACCTAACACCTAAGTATGCTCATTAATATGTTTAAGAAAAAAGAAAAATGTTTGAATCCAATAAAAAAAATAGTTTGGAATCACTCGAAATTTGAATAACCTCGCGTGTGAACAAAAGGTGTTCCATTATTAAATGATTTCATTTCATTTGACAAAGAATTATTTTAAAAATTCCATATACATACTTTTGTTTTGGGATTGGTGATTCGAACTTATGGTTTAATGGTATAAGTAATGCTGCTCTAATCACTTGAGCTATTCCATTTTATCATATTTTCTTTGGGATTTAATATGATAGGATGGTAAAAAAATTGATTAATGTTCTATTATTATATCATTATTATGAGTGTATTGAGAGAATAAAAAGATAAATGCTATAAAAATATTGATAAATAAAAAAAAGAGTACTGATAAATGATAAAATAGATTAAGATTAATAAAATTTCAAAATCTTTATTTTGAGTTATGAAACAAAAGTAGATTTAAATATCAAAACCAAAGTTCGAATGGAATAGTCGGGGAACAAATATAACATGCATAAGATATTGTTATTGAACTAAAACTGTATTTTAAAGAGTGTTATTTAAATAATAACTTATGAAGGAAGACTTTTTTTTAATATGAATTGTATTGACTCGACCTTTTAAATTAAGATTCCGTTTTTCTTAGAGTAGATCCTCGTTAATTCGAAGTTTATTTATAAACTATCATCATTATTCTTATAGACACTTATCACTATTTAAAAAAATTATTTTTTTTAAACAAAGGATGATAGTGTATACGATAATAATCGATATTTTTAAAGAAATAGAGTTCACAGTCACACAAGTTTTTGCTTTTTTCTTTAATCTACCAATGAAAATTAAAAATTAACTAACTAAATAAGTTAACGGTTTACCCTTATATATATAGGGAATATTTAGGCAATACTGTTATAACAACAAAACTGTCCGCTCATAATTACTAATTAATACGACTTCATTATTATCCACAAAGCAAAATGATAATTAGTTTTATATATCTAATTGTAGATAGGTGCTAATTAATTTGAACGATTATTAAACAACACATGTACATGACCGATTAGTCCACTTAAGTATGAATAGTAATAGCTTTGATTATCATAATATATAACTTTTTTAAGGCACACTTGCGTGAAATGGTCTCACGATGAGATAAGATATAATTTGAGCACGATACTTTAACATTTTAAAATGGATGAATGTTGATTTGTGTTAGTTTGCACCTTGTTTCATACTAGTTTTTGTTAACTTCTTTTTCTTGTATCCCAAATTCCAGATGGTATACATTTCTATCGATTGGTATGCACCAATAATATTGGATTGATTTCAAGTTATTAATTGTATGAATTTTTCAAATTCGTACTTTAGGTGCGCACATTTTTTTTCAATTATTGGCACTTATATTATGAACAAGAAAACTGATAATTAATAGATATGTAGTACTAAAAATTGTGCTACATTGTTTGTAAATCTAAAAAAAATAAACCCAGTTCTATCAATTCACTGCAACAAAAAAAGGATTTCTAGACACTGAAAAGTGCCCCGAAATGTACCCTATTGGGGCACTTATGATTTTTGGGGCACTTACCATACGTGCCTCCATGTATCATGTCCCAATAGAGTTAGACACTTTTTTAAGTGTCTACATAAATTTACAAGGCATTTATATGTGCCCCATGATTGATTTCTCAAGACACTTATTTGTGTCTTCAAATGGGATGTTGCGACACTTATTTGAATCTTCAAACGAGATATCGAGAAACTTATTTGTTTCTTCGAATGAGATATCACGACACTTATTTGTGCCTCTAAATGTAATTTTGGAGCACTTATTTGTGCATTTAAATAGTGAAACAAGAAGTTCCATATCAATCAATACACATTGCCTAGTGTCTTTAATTTTTTTTTTCAATTTTACAAAAAAATTAAATACGAAAGACAATATAGAAAGTTGGTAATACCTGCATTACTAAAGGAGAAAAACTAAAAACTAAACAATCATGTTCTATCCTTCAAATCCAACATATGCAAGAAAAACTAGAGTCATAGTATTGTTTCTATAGAAAAAAAAACGTAAAAATTACACTATCTAAATTGTGAAGGTACTTTGAGGTTGAATGTTCTTGCATCAATTTTCATCTTCGACCAAGACAATCTGCATATTGAATAAAGACGAAAGAAACATATCAATTGTTAGGTAAAAAGATCATTTCTAAGTACACAAAGTAAAAATAAAACTAGATTTAGCATCTACATCAGTTAAGAAATTTGAGCACAATCAAATACCACAGTAGTTACTAACCCTCCACCCTCCCCTCCAAATGCCACATCACTTTCCATAATCTGATTAAAAAGGATGCAACTCAAGACAAACTCAATATGCCACAAGGATGATTACCAAATAACGGCTTTTATAGCTAACCACAAGATATTCCGGGTCTACGTTAGTTGGCTAGTAGATAGGCATCAATCTTGTTTATTTCCTAGACAAAAAATTGCCAACATGAAATATGCAACTCAAAATCCAGCCTTTGGATGAAGAGAAAAGAGAGACATTAGATAACAACAATAGGTAAACATTAGATAACACATTCAAAGATATGCCTTAAAAGGAAAAAGTGACCAATATATGTCATCCCCCGTATTAACGCCTTTACTTAACAAAAAAGTCTAAAATAAAAGTCTTAACATTGCTTCTTATTCTCTGTTACTTTTCCTTCATATCTTTTTGAGATGGTGCTAATGAAAAATCACTTACTTGGATGAACTGACCAAGGAAGAAAGTCCCATCATCAAACTTATGGAGAGCAGTTTCCAAGTAATCAATTTCAGCACCTGATGCAAAAATATTACTATCATGTTAAAGTTTATAAGCTGAAAGGAAACCAAAACGTTCATAACCAGAAGCAAATCATTATGATCCAGTATGAACTTGGTAGAATTAGAAATTAAACAACCATTAGGTTATGCAAAGAAATAGTAGTATCAACCTTTAGCATCAAACTTCAGCATTTTCTCAGCAAGCTGGCCTTGCTTTTAGGTCCTCTGAGTTCTAGAAAGATGACCTTTAGTTGGCTTTAGTGGGAAGGCTTGATCCAATACTTAAGGTAAATACATAATACTATTCAACATAAATCCTAAAATATTGCCACAAAAATGAGATCCTATTATTATAACAATATGTACTTCAACAGGTTCCAGGAAAGGTAACTTAGAGTGGACGTGAAATGGAATTTAATAGTTTGAAACCAAATAAAGTGGCTTAGAATAGCCTTCACGCCACCTTCATCACAGATCATACCAAGGAGTAGTAACAGCTTTACAGGGATGCCCCAAGATGCATCATATCACCCTCGTTTAGTTTAACACGGAGAAGTGGCTCGATTCTTCTGCTAGAAATCCAAGACTCATGCATTGAAAACAGAAATGCCAAATCATGTACCTGGACGAATTACGCTCTTGTCCAGTACAAGTGGTTCGCCTGAAACACCATCATCACACATTGGGGTACAAGTGAAAGATATAAATTTACCAATGACATCTTTTGGAATTCGTTATTGAAAAGACCTGAGACCTCAGAAAAACATTTACATCAGAAAATTGCATAGAATGGAAACTAATACAATATGTTAGACTTCAATGCTTACTTTTGATCAGTTCTTTCTCGCGAAGCCACTACTTTTCGTAATCGTTCACACTTAGCTTGCTCCTCAGACTCTCTCACTGTATGAACATGTTTCCAAATCCAAAGAGCAGAAATAAGTAAAGAATAGAAAATATGAAGAGATTTAGTACAAAATTTATACATAGGTACATAAATAGAAGTAACTGAAATACATGAATACAAGGAGAAAGGAAGAAATCTCACACCTATCAGGCAAAAAGCTGGTTTCTATTGTAGGATCTTTTACAATTTACATACTGAAAAAATTTTAGGAGGGACACTCTCAACGCCTTCATCTTCTTGAGATAAAAGACAAAAAATACTATATCAGTGGCAATATAAAATTGCAAGTATTTTATATTTTCAAAAAAACAAAGTCCATATAAACATAAAACTTCCTTAGAAACTTCAAATAACTTAATATTAGATAGAATATGATCATCATGACATAAAATTGGTGAAAGAAGAATACCATTTACAGTTGATAACTTAAGTAAGCTAGCATCATAAATATTAAATACATGCATGAAACAAGTCTTTTCTGAAAAAAAAAACATACCTTAGAGGGGATATAATAGGAGAAGAACTGAGGAGGTCTACCAGGGTCAAGGATATGTAAGCAAACATCAAACGATAGCTTATCTGAACAGCAAGATAACGACATGATCTGAACAGAAAATTCTGAGAATTACAAACTTTTGATAATTCCAATTGGCAGGTTATTTTCTTTGTTATCTGGACTCTGAATAATACTTATACATATTAACCTAGAAATTGCACACCTATTCCACAAAATTTAAATAGAGATCGTACTACTACAGAAAGCTAAATCCTCTATTAATTGCAATCCTGCTACCTCACTCAGGCCGAATGCTATTATACAACAAAAATTCACCAGAATCAGAATAACATTTGAAAAATAACCAAAAGTCTCATTAAAATTTGTACAGCTCGTATCACTACCAAAGACCAGAGAGCACAAACCTTGGGCAGCGGTGTTCTGTCTCAGAGAAAATTTAGTACAACATTTTTTAGAACTAGTCTACATATCAATATGACAATATAAAAAGTTACTACTCCCTCCGTCCCCCAAAAGTATGCTCAGAGGGCTGAAACATGTTTTACGGAATTATAGATTAAGTACGTCTATGGACACAATTTTTTTTATCTTCATAGTCCAACGAACACTTAATTACTCAAGTTATCATTATACTTACTCACATTTAATAATGTAATTCATAAATGTACTTAATCTATCTTTCCGTAAAACATGTTTAAACCATCTGAGCATACTTTTGGGGGACGGAGGTAGTATAATATAATGATGTAACAGAGCAAATAGGACAGTAAAGTGCATCAATGGATAGATCTTTATACCAAAAGAAGGTAGAACTTTATACCAAAAGAAGATAACGTTATGATCTTACACACAAAGAACTCATGCATTAACTAACATATTAAACACACAGAAAACGCAAACATATTCAGGAATGAAATATAACCTTGAAATAATAAAAATTTTACTGAAAAATCAGTAAATAGATAGCAGAAATTGCATTGAGGATACGAAAACTATATATGTCAAAGGCATATGTACTTTCTATTGGTATAAAACATACCTATATTCAACTGTTACATTAATTTAAAATCACAATATATAGAGAAACTGGACTTACACTAAGTACAAACAAAATATAGGCTACACAGAAGATGCATGCACACCTTGTGGTATAAACCATCTCAACAGAGAGTGTACATCAATCTCCATATCCCGGTTCAACCAGCATTGTTCCAATACCTTGAAAATGATTAGATTTAGTTATGAAGGAGGGGGGGGGGGAATGGAGGAGTTGTACTACTTTAAATATGTTTATCCTACTTCACTGAAACTAAATAAATGAAAAAGAAACAATGTCTAGCCAACAATCTCACATAACTCAAATTTCACCAGTCAAGCAGATCATTCAGTAACTATAAAGGGAAATATAAGGAATTTTCATTTGCTAAATACAAATTCAGGCTAGTCAATGCCATCTATCAATCTTTCAGACAATTCATTTTACAGTTTTGATACTTTTTTTATTAACTGAAACAGAAATTTGTTATATATAAACCATTGTTTAAAGGTATACAATGAAAAGAAACAGTACATCAGCAATTGCAAAATAAAGCATCACAAGGAACACGAAAATGATAATTAAAATTGAACTGTCAAATCTAGGGCTTGGAAATAGAGACAGAGAACGGCAGGCACTAATTATACATTAATTTTCAGGAATCAAGTGCATGTACACTGAACAGTACCTTATTGTATAATTTTGCATGAGCTTCCCATCTATTTATTAGTTTATTTGGTAATGGTCGAGCATCATATACTTTCCTGATTCTCTTCATCTAGGGAGAGAGTGGCATCAAAATCAATTGTTGGATATAAGCTAGATGTGAAGAGCTAACTGAAGTTAAACAGTGTCACTTAAAACTAAATATTCAAAGCAGGGGAAATATAATTGAGATAAAACTTTAAGAGTCCTTTTGATAAAATTATTATCATCCTAGAAGAAAACTTTTTTGTCGTCGTGCTATATGATTAACTCATCTAAATTAGTCAGAAGAAAACTTTTTTGTTGTCGTGCTATGTGATCAACTCATCTAAATTAGTCAGATAGTAAACAAGTTCTATAGGCGTAGGAATTAAACTGAAACACAGCTTAAAATTAATATATTTTATGGAAAAATTCAAACCACAAATCTCTTACATACATACAAACCCTAGAAATTAAAAGTCAGAAAATCAAACCAGAAAAATCCAAAATCGAGATGCCTGGCCAGTGAGACGCATGAGATGCGAGAATCAATTGAATTCTAGGCTTGTGTCAGCGTCTGCATCGGCGTCGATTTGTCTTTCAATCGCCGCTTCGATCTTACCGGCGAGAACAGACCACTAGAGTTCTGTTCCAATTCTTCTTTGCGATTTTCTCAGATCCTTATCGATTTCAATATCAGGCGAGAATAGAGCACTGATAAAGTTGAATTTGGGAATTTTCTCAGTATGAATACGAATGATGAAGTCGAGTTTCGCTGAAGAGGAATTAAAAAAAATGAAAAAAGAACTTGGGAGAATGGGTTTTGCGGAAAATAATTAAGTTAGCGGAAATAAAATTGAGGCATAAAATAAAAACGACCCTTGTAAAACTAAGTCATTTAATTAAGTGTCCTGAAAATAGATTTAGGGGCACTTATTAAAAAATGTCCTAAAATAAGTGTCGCAACACCTATATTTTGTTGTAGCGATTGCAAGACATCGAGATTTTAGTATCCTCAAATTGTTTTAACATTTAGCTGTACACGACGATTTCACTGAAAAATATTCTTCGAACCATAACGTATTGAGTTAGTATCGTGTGCACCAAACGAGCCATAAAATGCACGCACACACATACATATTTATATTTTACGATAATTATTTCAAAAATATGTTACCATATTTATTGAATACTCCTATACATAACCAACTCGAAGTTATGTCACCGTGCATTACATATGTACAGAACTAATGTCATCTCATCGATGGGATAAAATTTTGCTCGTGGAGATGGATCTGTGCTCACTATTCGTTATCTTTTATGGCCTCTTTTTACATTTGGAAAAATCAATCCTTAGAGTGCATTCCGTCTAAATTGTGAGTTGTCTGCTTGTGGTACGTTTGGATTTGTACGTTATGAGTTATGAGCACCTCTTATGCTAGTTTTAATATATTTCATCTTTATGTTTAAAAAAAAAAACTAATGTCATCTCATTTAGATCATACGACACATACCATACAAAATTCATAATTAATAGTATACATATTTTAACTATATTTCAAAGACATTAATTAGCCTAGGTCTTGTATGCATTCAGGTGCACCGTGCACTCATAATGCATTTTAAAACCGTATAATTTGTTATACTGAAAAATGCGACTTATTTACACTGAATCATGCAACTATTGATATGGACAAATAGTTGCACGATTCATTATAAATAAGTTGCATTTTTCAGTATAACAAGTTGTACGATTCAGTATAAATAAGTTACACTTTTTAATATAACAAATCGCATGATTTTAAAATGCACTGTGCACCTGTGTGTACATGAGACTCACTCCATTAATTAATATTCTTTTTAACATTCCGTATAATATTAAGGAACATAATGTTTTTATAATTGTATTGTTCTCGATTGGGCAGCTTAATATGAAATACTAATTAACTATTGTTATATTTAAATTTCTTAATTAATTCTATGGACGATAAATGAGTGCAAAATTAAATAGAAATTTTAGGGAGCGCAAGTTAAATTAAGAAGATATTAATAGAATATATATGAACAAAATAGAGAGAATTATGAAGAAAAAAAATAGTAAAACGATAAATATTTTGAAATAAAAAATAAGCCAAAAAAGCGGCGTACTTTTGAAACGGAGGGAGTATATCTCCTAATTTAAAAGTTTTAGTCTTTTAATTTGCTCCCCACTTAAACTCATTCTAAATTTGGTACATTGGGAGTTCATGTTAGAGTCCAAAGTCAAGTAAGTCTGTTTTTGTTTATTTAGTTTTAAGAAGTTATTAACAATATCCTGTATATTATTATTTTGGAACCTAGCACATGATGCGTTTAGTAAAACACAAGTATAATGTAAGACGTCAAAATTTGGAATTAATTGGGAGTAACACTTCAGTGAATCAGGTTTATGCATGAACTCTAACACTTTTATGGGATGAATTTATAAATAGTCTAACATAAAAATAAAAGTTTTTTTTTATCATAAAATATATAATCATTCTTTTTTTTTGAGAAAAATATTTTTTTTTTCCAATATTACCCTTTTTTTATGATTTCATTATTTTAGTTAAATCTACCATATATACACCTCGTACTAACATTATTTCAAATTGCATACCACCCTTCAATTAACCCCTGCACCACTATCACTTCAGTCCATAAATATTGTTTCAGTCCGTACCATCATTCTATCAACCCCGTACCACTATCACTACCGTACCACACTTATTTCAACCCCGTACCACTTTATTTTAATACTGTAGAATAGTTAGACTTGAGATGGAAGATGAAATCAACATTCTTGGAATTGGAAAGAGGAATTGTGTTTGTTACAAATTAAAATCGTCTAACTGGGAAAAAGTAAGTAAAAATATAAAGGAGGACCTATTTATAACTAATGGTTTCCCATTGGTATTAGTTGGGAAACAGAAAGGTATCAGTGGAGAAAAATAGATTTATTTCTCTATATCTTTACACCCCCCCTCAAAATGGGAGTGTATGTTCAGCAGTCCCATTTTGGACTTGAGAGTGTTGAAAATGGCAGGAGATAGGGCTTTGTTAAGGCATCTGCAAGATTCCCAGTTATTGGTATTTGAATGAGCTTGACAACTCCCTCTCTGATCTTCTCTCTGGTGAAGTGCATATCTATTTGAATATGCTTGGACTTCTCATGTAGCACTGGATTATGGGCAATGCCATAAGCTGACTTGCTGTCTGTATACACTATAGCAGGTTGTGGATGAGGGATCTTCATGTCCTTGAGAATGTAAAATATCCACTGTAATTCACATGTTGTTGCACAAAGAGCTCTGTATTCAGCTTCGGCTAATGATCTACTAACAGTTTGTTGCTTCTTTGATTTCTAGGAAATTAGTGAATCTCCCAAATAGATGGCAAAACCTGTGATGCTTCTTCTAGTTTGCTCACATCTTGCCCAGTCCGAATCTGAAAATGCTTGAAGCTTAAAGTTAGTAGTTGCAGGATAAACAATGCCTTGCCCAATAGTGGACTTTAAGTACCTTAGTAATCTATGAAAAGAAGAAAGATGATACTGATTTGGCTTACTCATGTTTGGCTAAGTGTTTGAACAGTATAAGAGATATTTTGTCTTGTGATTGTCAGATATAGAAGTTTACCAACTATCCTTCTGTATTCAGAAGGATCTTCAAGAAGAGGAGCATCTGTGTGAGAGTGCTTTGGATCCATAGGTGTAGTGCAAGGTTTGCTTGCAAGGAATCCACAATCACTTAAGAGATCAAGGACATATTTTCTCTGGCATAGCTGTAAACCAGATTTGTTTCTGGCAACTTCAATGCCTAACATGTACTTTAAGTTACCTAAATCTTTAATAGTGAACTTCTCATGTAGATGAGTTTTAATATGAAGAATATCATCCAATACATCACCAACAATAATAATATCATCAACATAACACACTAGAACAGTAAATGAAGAAGAAGTAGATTTTGTGAAAAGAGAAGTATCAGCTTGTGACTGAATGTAACCAAAAGCTATCAAAGTTTCAGAGAGTTTAGTAAACCACTGCCTTGATGCTTGTTTAAGACCATATAAGCTTTTGTTCAACTTACACACTCTAGTATCATCAGGTTTGCAATAATCAGGGGTAGGGGACATATAAACTTCTTCATCAAGATCACCATGTAAAAAAGCAGTGTTTACATCACACTGATGTATAAACCAATTCTTAGCTACAACAATAGATAAGAGAATTCTTACAGTTGTGATCTTGGCAACAAGGGAGAATGTGTCAAAGTAGTCCACACCTTCCTCCTGTGTGTAACCCTTTGCTACCAGTCTGGCCTTATACCTTTCTATGGTGCCATCTGAGTGGTATTTTACTTTAAAAACCCACTTACACCCAATGCAATGTTTCCCCTGTGGTAAAGAAACAAGAGACCAAGTATTTGTGTTTTCAAGTGCCTCAATCTCTTTATTCATTGCAGTGATCCAATTCTCATTTTTTTGAATTGCTTGTTTGTATGTTTTTGGTTCAATGATTTGAGAGATTGAGGCAGTAAAAGCTTTGTGTGCAGTAGACGACATGTTAGTGGAAATATAATCAGAAATTGGGTATTTGGTAATCATATTTGCCTTTTTGAGAGTATGATCAATAGAATCTGGCAAAGTGGTGTTGTAAATATCAAGATAAGCAGGAATATGTCTGACTCTATCAGACCTTCTTAATCCATCAGATTTATGAACAGTGGATGGATCAGAATTGTCAATGGATAAATCATGTAATGCATTAGAAAGATCATTAACATCATCATGTAAAACATAATGATTATGAACTATGGAATCATCTATAGCATCAGTGTGAAGATTTTGACCAACATTGACAGATGTAGCAGGTGGAGGATCATCATACACAATGATATCAATAAGAGAAGGAGTAATAGAAGAATCAAAATCAGAAATCAATTGTTCTATCATTTTGTCAGAAGAAATTTTATCAGAAAAGGGGAAAATCTTTTCAAAAAATTTAACATTTCTGGAAATGAATACTTTTCCAGTTGAAAGATCAAAACATTTGTATCCTTTTGTTCCAAAAGCATATCCTAGAAAAACACATTTTGTAGATCTAGGATCAAACTTTCCTCTATGAGCAGAAAGTGTACTAACAAAGCATAAGCATCCAAAACTTCTCAAGTATGAATAATCAGGGAGTTTATTGTGCAAAATCTCAAAAGGGGACTTACTGTTTAGGACATCTGAGGGAATTCTATTAATGATGTGCATAACAGCCTGTATATAATAACTCCAAAATTTCAAGGATAAGCAAGATTGAAAAAGTAAAGCTCTAGCTACCTGAAGTAAATGTTGATGCTTCCTTTCTACAATGCCATTCTGTTGAGGGGTTTCAACACAGGAGGTTTGGTGTATAATACCCATTTTGTGATAAAAATCATGCAATAAAAACTCAGTACCATTGTCACTTCTAAGAACTTTGACTTTTGTAGAAAATTGAGTTTGAATCATATTCACAAAGTTCTCAAGGGACAATTTCACATCACTTTTGGCTTTCAACATATATACCCAAGTACATCTACTACAATCATCTACAATAGTTAAGAAATATTTATGGCCATGGAGAGAAGGAATAGAAAAAGGGCCCCACACATCACAATGTATGAGATCAAAAACAACAGATGAAATAGAGGTAATAATAGGAAAAGAATTCTTCTTTTGCTTAGCAAGAGGACAAATATCACAAGTATGCAAATTCTTATTCAACTTTCTGGACATATTAGGTATGTTTGTTATTTGCAACAACTTCTTATCAGAAATGTGACCTAATCTATAGTGCCACAATACATGATCAAAGGTATGAACATTATTAGCAAAACTAACTGGACAACACTTGATGCAATATAATCCCCCATATTGTTCAGCAGTACCAATCACTTTCTTGGTGTTGATATCCCGCAAAACACAGTGTGAGGGCAAGAAACTAACAATGCAATTTGAGTTGTTAGTCAAATGAGAAATAGACAAAAGATTAAAATTAAATCCAGGAACATATAGAACATTATGAAGAGTCAAATGTTCATTTAATATCACATCCCCAGTAAAAGTAGCAGTAGCAAGTGCATTATTAGGGAGTTTGATTTTGATATCAGAGGGTTCTGCTACTGTAGAGAACAATGTCAAATCACAAGTCATGTGATCTGTTGCTCTAGTATCCAGAGTCCAACTGTGTTTATCAGAAGATGTTATGTGAAAACAAGAATGAAAGCTACCTGAAATACCACCTGTAGTATCCCCATCAGGTTGAGTGGAATTGGCAACAAATGCACCAGCTGTAGTATGTGAAGTATCATTGCCCTTTTGAAGCTTTGCAAAATTCAGAAACTGATCAAACAAGTCTTGTGTGAACAGAGGGTTAGATGCTTCAGCAACCTCAGCATTCGTGATCATGGCATTAGCAGTAGTCTCATTCTTCTCACCAGGAATCCTAGGACCTCTAGGACCTTTCCAACCAGGTGGGTAACCTATTAACTGGAAACATCTATCCATAGTATGACCAGGACCTTCACAATGTGTACACTTCATTGTTTTCTTCTTATCCTTATAGAATCTGGCATTCTTTGCTAGCATGGCAATGAACTCATTATGTGAACTAGTAGAATCACACTTAAGAGCCCTCTGAGACTCTTCTTGCAGTAGGACAGAAAAAACTTTGGACAATGTATATGAAGAAGACTGCATTAGTATATGACTCCTAATCGCAGAATAACTATCATCTAGACCAACCAAGAACTTGATTATAACATCCTTTTCTTGTGTCTTAGCAACAATTTTAAGCAATTCACATGTGCATTGCATCATAGCTCCACAATTACATACTAAAGCAGGCCTATAACTCAACCATTCATCCCACAATGACTTGAATGTGTTATAGTAAACAACCAGAGATTGACCACCCTTAGAAATAACACTAAGCGATTTTTCTAATTCATAGACACGGGTGTCATCAGATTTGGCATACCTAATGTGCAGTTCGTCCCACACTTCCTTCGCAGAGGTGAAATACTCCAATGTACTCTTGATATCAGGTTTGATTGAGTTGAGTATCCACATCAGAACGAGATCGTTGGCGCGTATCCATGCCGCACAAATTATCTGGTCACCATCTTCATCCGGAGGGGTCAAAGAACCATCGATCAGAGGTGCCTTGTTCTTGAAACTGAGTGCGCGTTTAACAACGTGACTCCAGGACACGAAATTTGAACCATCAAGAGGCTCAAGAACAATGCAACCGCCAGATTATCTTGCGGGTGAAGAGCTAATGGAGACAGAGGATTCTCCACAGGATTGAGCGACGCACCACGGATGGCCATTACATCACATATCAAAATCAAACAGGAAAACAATATAAAATCGACGAAATTGATATAGAATCGAAGAAATCGCAGTAAAACAGCTCGTGATAGACACAAACCGTAAAGAAATCGATCAAGATGATCGAAGATGCAGTGGAATCAGAATCGAAAAAGACGAATCGAGAAAAATGATAACCCTAAGCGTATATAATAATCAATTCGAATGATCGAATTGAAACTGATACCATGTAGAATAGTTAGACTTGAGATGGAAGATGAAATCAACATTCTTGGAATTGGAAAGAGGAATTGTGTTTGTTACAGATGAAAACCGTCTAACTGGGAAAAAGTAAGTAAAAATATAAAGGAGGACCTATTTATAACTAATGGTTTCCCATTGGTATTAGTTGGGAAACAGAAAGGTATTAGTGGAGAAAATTAGATTTATTTCTCTATATCTTTACAAATATCGTACCACCATTATTCCAGCCCGTACCATAATTTAATTCAACTCGTACCATCATTTTTAAATTTGTACCACAATTTAATTAATTTCGTACTACACTATATTAACCCCGTACCACCATTTTTTTTTAATTTTTTTTAACTTCTTTAAGGGTATAATTGCCCAAAAATTAATTCTCTATGCTAAAAAGAATGAAATAAATAACCTTGATAAAAAAGAACTTTTTAAATGAGAAGAGGCTAAAAATGGGGGTTTTCTCCACTTTTATGGATAAAAACTACAATGGTTATGCATAAAAAAAATCACTATTTAAAAATATAAAACATTTTCTAAACAATGATTGTTTTTGTGCATAATAGTGATAATTTTTATGCATAACTGAGTTCACGATGAACTTTCTGTAAGATTTGTGGCCCACATGCCACATAATTAATTAAATATTTAATTATTGATTTTAAATATCTAGTACTAAGGTTTAAATAATAATATTTACTTGATCAATTTAGGAAAAAATATGAACAAATCTCACACGTTGATAGACGTGTAATTAAGTTTATTGGGGATTAAGTTTCTTGTAGAATAAGAAACTACCACTCTCTCTGCCTATAAAAGACACAGATTACCTTCACAAATGTATCAATTAATTCTATCACGTAAGTTTCATAATTTGTGATTAAGAGAGGACAAGGGAGAGAAAGACAATCTCACCAGAAGAAATATAATGGTTGTTCAAGGTTAGTAATTTAATTGTTTATTTGTTATTCAAGTTTTATGAATGTGAAAATGATGAAGTTCCAAGATCCATGTTTAAATTAAATTTTTGCTTACATGTGTTATCAGAGCATGGTTTAAGAATTCATGATTTTTCATTCCTTATAGATGATTTATGTGCCCTGGATTTTAAATGGGGTATTATCTTTTATGAATCTATTATGTGATCGGTTTATGTGAATCAATGAAAATTGAATTTAGTTTCAATTAATATTATTTCCACATAATTGATTGTTTGATTCTCTGAAATAGATATGTGGTGTTGTAATGATATTTGCCCATATGTAACTATGCCTAATTTCTAATTGGAATTTGCGCTATAATATTTGATTTGATATTTGAATTTGAATATCACAGAATTAATCATCATTTAAGTTTTCTCAAGCCACGTATGTAGATGAATCTGGAGGTGCATATATGCACATTTAAGTTCGTGGAATTTGTGATGTTTTAATGAATTATGATTATTGAAGTCAATTTTTAGTTTTAGGGCATTCATGTTTTGACTAATTATTATAATACACTAATTAAATTATGAGGATTAAGTCATTAAGTCATGACTAATGCTTTCGCCTAATGAATTGATTGTGTATATTTTCTCAAAGCAATTACGAAACTGCGTTTACGTGTATGAAGTATATTTTATGTAGATTATCTCTTCAACTCACATATTTGAGAATTCATTGATTAATATCTGAATTGTGTTCATGATGGGATTGAACTATTATGATTATGAATCTATTGGGTATTAAGTCCTTTGCCAAGTACTGGTGACTGACTCTCGATTGTTTAGAGTCTTATGTTTTCATGTTAATGTTATGAAATGTTGCAAGGGGAAATAACCTGTCCTGAGGAAGACCGGGATTAGACCGTCTTATGGTTAGCTTATCATCCGATTCCATCCAGCTAGAGCAAGACGTGGAGCGACTTCGGAAGGTCGGTAAGTCGCTGGAAGTTTGGGAAGCTACGCAGGTCGCGGAGGCGGCTTGGTATAGCAAGGAGGTCGCGAAGCGACTTGAAAGAACCCGGATGTCGGGACCGAATAGGTCTCGAGTTCAGTTGAAGATAAACATGGAAAAGATTCGGGTAGTTAGTGAGGCGGATTTCTCGGGACATAACCAGGGTAAGTGTATCTGTGAGCGCGACTTGCGGGGCAAGAAAGGGAATCCAAGCCTGGCGGCTTAAACCCTAGGTTGGTCCACGAGAAGAAGCCCATGAAGATTGTAACCCTAGTTCCCTGTCTATAAATATAACTTGTATTGTACGTTGTAAAGGATCGAAATCTTAGTATCCTAGGCAGAAATTATACACAACATATCCTGGCTTGGTGCCCCCAGACGTAGTCTATTTCACGGACGAACTGGGTAATCAAATCGTGTGTTAATTGTTGCTCTCGCCATTATATTGATCAGAACCTTATCAAATTGTTTGCTTGTTCGTCGGTAACCAAACCGGGTACAACAATTGACGCCGTCTGTGGGAACAACGATTCCTGAGAAATAATTATGTTCGAAGAAAAACCCATCTCTTCTCCGATAAACAGCGATGGCAAGCAATCAGGGCAATCCTAACGGGCATGAGTTGGACGCCCGCGATGGGCGCGAGGCCTCTATGAGCTCTCAACGCTCCGGCTCCCATCGCGCTCACCAGCAAGACCCAGTGGTAACCCCTGACTGGTGGAATCTGGTGCAGACCCTGGAGGACGCAAAGGCCGTAATGGTTGTCCTCAACAAAAAACTCCTCGCATTCGATGACGAGGACATGCAGCCTCCCCCCAAGAGGGCCACCCAGGAGGTCGGACCCTCGAAAAATAAGGAAGCACGGGCCCGAAAGGGGCATTCGGCGGGCCAACTGGCCTACGATCAGGCTAGACATGCCTTGGTCCGCAATCGCCAGCTCCTTAGAAGGTCGGCAGGGTCAAACAATGTATTCGACCGACTTGGCGACCTGGGGGTCCAGAAAGCCCTAGGGATTGTTGAAGATGAGGCGCAATCTGAGCCTCGGCGAGCTGATCAGGTGGAGCATGACCTTGCCCTCGCACTGAACCTTCACCACAATGACCTGCCGAGGGGATCGACCGTGCATTGCGGTGACCCTCCGACAATGAAGGCAACAACAGACCGTCGCGACGCTCAGGTCGCAGCACTGACCCGGACGGTCCAACAACTGATGGAGCGTATGGAGAGTCGAAATGGGCTGGTGGGGGCAGATCCTTTCCTCGCTGTTCCGGACTCCCCACTCGGAGCTCTGGTCACACTGGCTCCTACCCAAAGGAAGATTAATGTAGCGACCTTGGATCGCTACAGTGGGAACACTGACCCAAGGGTCCATGTGGCGAAATATAATTCGTACATGGCCTCTATGGGCACTACTGATGCGACCAAATGTCGGCTCTTTTCTCTGACCCTGAGCGATCAGGCTCACCAGTGGTTTACCTCCCTGCCGCCCTTGTAGGTGGACACTTTCGAGCAACTCGCTCGCCTATTCCTGACACATTTTACTGCCCTGGCACCCCGGCCTGCAACTAGGCAGCGTTTGATGAACACCCAGGAGGGGGGTACAGAATCTGATCGGTCCTATATTGAAAGGATCGACAAGCTGATCCTAGAAGGAGACCCCATTGGGGATGAAGTGAAACTGCTAGGGGCCGTCTCCGGCCTCAAGAAGGGGACCAAACTGTGGCGGCGCATGACGACCGATTACTCGACTAGTTACATCGGCTTTCAGAGGCGGGCTAGCAACCTGATACATACAGCAAAGCTCCTGGAATCCCGACTCTCCGAGGTTAAGGAGGTCGCGGAGCCCAAGAGAAGCTCCAAAAAGGCCGCCTCGCAGTACAAGCTGCCTGGAAGTTTCAAGCCTTTTGAGGAGAGCATTCCGGTGAAGTTGATGGACGCACTGGGCATGACCCCTGGACACATCTTCACCCAGATTCGAGAGCGGGAATTGCTTCTCCCGCCACGCCCGGTAAAGAATAATGGCAAACATAACCCCAATAAGTATTGCCACTTTCACGAGCAGACCGGGCACTATACCACTGAGTGTAAAGACCTGTTGGCCCAACTCTGGAGGTTGTACGAAGATGGCCTGCTTGACGAATTCATCAAGCGACCTCAGAAGAACGGCGACCAGGCTCTGAGGGGTCGCCAACAAGGAGAGCGCGCCCACATGAATGACAACCAGAGAGCGAGGCAGGGGGAGCGACCTATCTCGCCCATGCCTGAAAATGCGGGAGATCGCGTGATACACACCCTCTCTCCCCTAGGGACAGTCGGGGGACTAGCCTCCAGCACCTCCTCCAAGCGGAAGATGAAGGCCGAAATGAGGGAAATGGAGAACGCCAAGAAGATGGTGGTACCTGTCCTCGCCTTGGGTGAAGAATCCAGCACAATTGAGTTCGGAGAAAAGGACAAGGCAGGAGTGGTCTATCCCAATATCGATCCCCTGGTGATCCGGGCCAATATCATGGGAACTACAGTGTGCCAACTTCTGGTCGACGGGGGTGCCTTCTACAACATCCTTTTCAAGAAAACCCTGGACCAGCTCGGGGATTTTGATGCCTATATTACCCCGTGCGACCACATTGTGAAGGGGTTTGGTGACGCAACTGTGAGGCCCACCGGGATGATTCGACTGGCCGTCGAGCTGGTCTCTACACTGAATAGCGAGGTTAGGGCAACTAGGCTATTAGACTTTCTGGTAGTTGACCTTCCCAGCTCCTATAATGGTTTCCTGGGAAGGCCTTTTGAGCATGAATTTGAGGCTGCGTCCTCTACTTTTTACTTTTGTGTAAAATTCCCCACGAAAAGTGGGTTGGTCGGTACCGTTAAGGGCAACCAAGTCGATGCAAGAGGTTGTTTGATTTAATCTTCGTCTCTTTTCAATTCCGCACCAAAACCTATCAAACAAACACTTGTAATAGATAGCAATGAACAAGATGAGGAATTAAATAAGAAAAGAGCAAGCAAAAAAAGAACCTACAGCGACCTTGGTCCAAGAATAGGGCACGAGCCTGATGAATTCCTAATCGAGGCCGAGATCAATGACCCCCGACAAGGGGGCCCAAGGGCCATCTCGGGGGAAGAACTCGAGAAAGTCAAGATAGATCCAACTCGCCCGGATCTAGAAGTCATTATCGGCTCCAAGATACCGAACGACCTGAAGGGGAAAGTCATCGACTTTCTCAAAAAGAACTTGGATGTCTTCACCTGGTCACACAAAGACATGGTGGTATCGATCCGGAGGTCGCTATCACCGACTTCATATTGACCCGGCCCGGAGGCCGGTTGCCCAGAAAAGGTGGAAATTTGGCCCAGAAAAATATGCCGCTTTAGCCGAAGAGGTGAAGAAGCTGCTAGATAACAACTTGATCATGCAGGCCGACCAGCCACAGTGGGTGGCCAACGTAGTATTGGTCAAAAAGTCCAATGGAACCTGGCGGTTATGTATCGACTTCATCGACCTGAACGAGGCCTGCCCAAAAGATTTCTTTCCCATGCAGCACATCGATCACCTGATAGATAACATGGCCGGACACGAGATGATGTTGTTCATGGACGCTTTCGTGGGTTATCACCAAATAGCCATGCACGAACCAGATCGACAACACACCTCCTTTCTGACCGAGAAAAATTTATATTGCTGGAAGAGAATGTCGTTCGGCCTGAAGAACGCAGGGGCAACCTACAAAGGCTTGTCAATCATATGTTTGCCAATCAGATTGGGAAGTCGGTAGAAGTGTATGTCGACGATATAGTCGTCAAAAGCTTAAAAAGGGAGGACACCAGTTTCACCTCGCACAGACCTTCAATATCCTTAGAAAGTTCAATATGAGACTCAACCCCAAGAAGTGTAACTTCGGAGTCGAGTCAGGGAAGTTCTTGGGGCATCTGGTCAGTAAGCGGGGGATCGAGGCGAATCCGGGGAAGGTTAAGGCCATACTGGACATGGGGACACCCCGGAATGTGAAAGAGGTTCAGAAACTCACAGGGTGCCTGGCCGCATTAAGCAGGTTCATCTCCCGGATGGGGGACAAATGCAAGCCGATGTTCGACACAATCCGTAAGAAAGCAAAGTTCGAATGGACACTGAGAGAGCCGTGCTTTTTGAAAAAATCAAAACCTACCCGCGCAGACGTGAGTATCTTGTCCAAACTCGTCCCGGATAGAAGTTGTTCTTGATCTCGCGCTCTCGAGACCGCTAAGTCGCAAAGATTAGTCCGACCAGAGGGCCAAATCCACTTGTCCATTTATTTTGTAAGCCAGACGCTGAACGAAATGGAACGACGTTATCCATCATTAGAGAAGCTGGCCTACGCATTAGTCATGAGTGTGAGGAAGCTGAGACCGTACTTTTTTTATCACCAGGTCGAGGGCAATACGGAGTGACATACGCGCCATGACCTGCCGTCAAAGCCCAGGCACTGGCCGATTTCCTAGTCGAGTTCACATTTCCTACTGAGGTAGGGAGTTCGGGCAGCCTGCCATGGGAGTTGTTCGTAGATGGATCATCGACCTCTCACAAGTCGGGAGTCGGTCTAGTGTTAAGAAGCCCTGAGGGTATCTCATTCCAGAACGCCATTACCTTTGATTTTCCCACAACAAATAATGAGGCCGAATGTGAGGCGCTCATCAGCGGCTTAGAGATGGAAACAACCATGGGCGTCAAGAGATTGCAAGTCCATACCGACTCTCACCAGGGCTGTCGTCAGTCTCGGGAGTACGAGGCCCGGGATGATAGGATGGCGGCCTATCAGGAAATCGTAAAAACACTATGCCTGAAGTTCGCACAAATCTATGTCAAGCTGATACCGAGAGAACGTAACTCGTGAGCCGATGCTTTAGCTCGGCTGGCGACCTCCGAAGGATCACCAGAAAATGAAGGATGTCACCATCACGACACTTCCCCACCCATCCACCGAGCAAGTAACAGTGACAACATTGGATATTTTTGGTCAACCCTAAAGGCCGATGCTATCACCTTTCCCCGCAAATGTCACAAATGCCAGATCTATGCTCCTTCCATCAAGGTCGCACCAGAATAACTCACAAGCATCCTCAGTCCTTGGCCTTTTGCGAAGTGGGGGATAGACATCATTGGGCCACTCCCAACGGCCCCAGGATCGGTCAAGTATGCCCTAGTAGCGGTGGATTACTTCACAAAATGGGCCGAGGCTGAGGCATTGGCAACCATAGACCAAGATCATGTCATCAAGTTCATTTGGAGGAACATTATCTGCAGGTTCGGGCTACCCCATGCAATCATATTAGACAATGGAAAGCAATTCGATGGTATGAAGATTGATGCCTTCTTCAGAAAGTGGAAGATCACAAAGTTGTTTTCTACCCCATACCACCCCCAGTCAAATGGTCAGGTCGAGGCCATGAACAAAATCATAAAGCACACGCTCAAGACCAAGATCGAGGGGGGGAAAGGGAAATGGGCAAGCGAGCTCCCGGACGTGCTGTGGTCGTATAGAACGACCTGCAGAAATTCAATGGGCGAAACCCCTTACTCGTTAGCCTTTGGAACTGAGGCGGTTGTTCCTGTGGAAATCAACCTCCCGACCCTCCGAACCAGCCAGGTCGCTTTTGATCATAATGATGAGGCCTTGGAAAGAAACCTGGACCTACTCGAAGAAAAGCGGTTGGACGCTAACATGAGAAATGCTAGATATAAGCAGAGGTCTGAGAGGTACTACAACTCTAAGGTGCGACTTCGATGTTTCAAGGTCGGAGACCTAGTACTGAAAAAGATACTCGGAGACTCCAAAGGTGCCCTCGGCCCAAACTGGGAGGGCCCGTTCCAGATATCGAAGGTCCTACCTAACGGGGCATATGAGCTCGAGAAGACAGATGGAACCAAGACCCAATACCCGTGGAATGCAGCTCATCTGAAGAAGTATTATCAATAGGTTTACACGCTTGTACTGATCACATCGATGTAAACAAATACTTTGGTTAACGATAATTCTCTATTCTACTTGAAAGAAAAATTCCTATGTGTAGAAACCAAACAGGTCACATGAAAAACATGATCGATAACATGCAGGTCGCATGAAAGACATGATTGATAACATGCGAACCCGAGATGTGACTTTAGAAATACTGGAGGTGAGATCGCCACCCTAGCGGTGCGGCTTTGTAAGACGATTAAGCAAATGTCCAGTAAACAAGTCGCGTAAGCATTAAGACGACAAGGACTAAGCGAAAATCGCATAAGAAAATCGAGTCAACACAACAAAGGAGTTAAAAAGAAAAGAGAATTTCATTAATAAAAACCCGAAGGTCGGGGAGAACCCCATTACAATAGACCCGGAGGTTGGGAAAAAGAAGCATTCCAATACAATACATTTTTCGGAGGTGAGCTAGCGACCTGGTCTATACTACGGAGCTAATCGAGCTAGCGACCTGGTCTATACTACGGAGCTAATCGAGCTAGCGACCTGATCTATACTACGGAGCTCCTCGAGCTGGCGACTTGGCCTGTACTACGTTGTTACTAGTGTAGCGGCTCTCAGATATGGAGGTCGATGAGAAAGATGCTGCAAAACTATCAGAAAAGGATGCTTTAACATCCGAGAAGTGTCAGATGCTGCAATGGGACTTCCCGCGTTAAATTAACACGAGTGTCATACACGTGGTGCAAAAAATTCAAGGGATTGTGAAGGGCATTTTGGCCTGATCGGATTCGCATATACAATACTAAATCCATATTACATGTCAGGAAATGCCCGTCATCACTAATCTCGTCATCCCGATCGGCGCCCGAAGCGCAGAGGGCCTGGGGCACCTCCATCACGGCGGCGGCAAGACCGCCATCCGGGTGGTAGCAAGACTTGGCAATGGCTGTAGGGTCATCCTCCGATGAAGACAGGATCGGAAACGGGGGAAACGCAGGGATGGACTGAATACAGGAGGCCATATGTATAGAACGGAAGAAGCCCATCGCCGGGGGGAGCCTCAAATCGGGGGACTCGCCGGAACTGCCCATGACTAAGCTTGGGGGTATAATGTATGGGGAAGCAGAGGGGGTACAATGTGTATTGTATCTCTGAAAATCCCACCCTATTTATAGGTGAAAGGCGGGGGAGAAAATGTAATATTTCGACTCTCGAGGGCCCCTCAAAGAAACCGGCGCCGTACAGGCAGCGCGTAGGCAGCACGCGACTTCTAGTTGGTCCGATTCACGGCATGCGGCATCACCAAATACCCCAGCCATCATTACGGATCTATCACACATCACACCGATTCGGAAAATCGAGGCGACTATTTGCCTCCCCGAGGATGGGATTTCGGCGGATGCACACTTCCCAAGTCCGACCTTCCAAAAGTCAAACAAGTTCAAGCCAAGGCCCCGAGGCGAGCTCGCGACCTCGACTTGGGGGGGATGAAATATGGGAGTTTTATTTAATAAGACAAATACCAGATGAGACGAAAAATGAAACAACTACTTTCATTGATAAAGACCCGAAGATCGGGAGGTAGTGCATTACAAATCAAAGCCCGAAGGCCGGTACAATAAAAAAAAAGAAAAATAAGAAGTGACTGGTAGGGCTGCAACTTCAATCCTTCTCGGCAGGGGCAGTTGAGGGCGGGGTGCTGACCGTCCCGAAAGAAGGCTCCTGCTGGGTAATCGTCGGCGGATCGACCTCCGAGCTCGATACCTTCTCCACAACGGGCTCGGAGGGCAGGTCGACTGCTGGGGGAACCACCTCTGAGTGCGTCACTTCCTCCACGATGGGCTCGGAGGGAATGACAACTGCGGGGGGAACGACCTCCTCCGTGCCTGGTTAAGAAGATATGATAACAGGGGGACCGGCATCCGGAGAGTCGAGGAGAGGGCGCAAGATCTTCCTTGGATCTGGAAATAACGAGAGATCAATGCCCATGTCCTCCAAGTCTCGGATCTCCAGCAGGACATCGGAGGCCAGGGGGTTGTCACGGACGTAGTCTTTGAGGTCGACAACAAGCCCAGTAAGGTCGCCAGTAGGGTTCGCCCGATGACAGATTCGGATGGCACCCGCGAAGGCCATCACATACGCAAAATTGGTGTTTACCTCCTCAGCGGCCTTGAACTAGACCTCTCTGGTGTCCAGCTCCCCCTTTACTCCAGCCAGTTTCGCTCTCAGATTGGCCTCCACCTCGGCCGCCTTTCTCTCTGAGTGGATCGTCTTTAGTCGTTCGGCAACCAGCGTGGCCTCCGCCTTGGCCTGCTATCCTTCCGCCCGGGCCAACTTCAATCTCTCCACTGCCAGCCCTCCCTCCATCTCAGCCAGGCAACCCTCGAGGGTCGAGATCCGCAAAAGGTGCTCAGAATTGGCTTTCTCCCGCCCCTTTTTTGTCTCGGCCGCCGCCAAGATCGCCTTGGCCTGATCAGCTACTCGAGCCTGTGACTCCCGGAGATGTCGGAGTTCGGTCTCCATTGGAGCGTTGGTCCTCTCCAGATAAAAGGCCGCCTTGTGGGTGTGGACCATGGCAGAGTACATGTTGCCCGTCATCTTCTGGCGATGAGCGTTGGCGTGATCGGTGCGCGTCCACGCCCGGGGCAGGTTATGCACACTGCGGGAGATGTAGCCCGGCCACTTACTGGGAAGCTTGGCCGATTGAAGTGGAGGGCTCCTAAGTGGGGTCGAGTTCAGGGCTGCGAGAGAGAGCCAAGTTGTCAGAGCACTGAAAATAATATGGAAAAAGTCACGCAAATTGTGATGAGAACTTACTCATTCACCCGCTCCTCCTCCCAGCCTAGGAACGAGTCATCATCATCATGACGACCTCTCCTTCGGGCAGGCGAAGCAAGCCGTGAGCTAGTGGGCGGTGAGGTCGGGGGCACGGTAACTGGCTGCGATGTTGGGCGGACCCAATCTAATCTCCCCAGGCCCCTGTTGATTTCCGATTCATAGGTCATAATCTCCTCCCTCACTTTCTTCCGAGCGTGCCCGGAAGTCGGCGGAGTCGACCCTATAGCCTTTCTCTTGCCTTTGTCGACGGCGGGAGGGCCAGTGAGGGCCGAGCTTGGAGGAGCTACCTCGGCAGGGGGCCGTCTTGGGGGAGCGACCTCGGGGGCCGCCATTCACCTCATTTGCCCCAAAATAGATTTCTTGCGAGAAGCCATGACGTCCACAGGAGGCTTGTGACGATAGATGGGAATGTTGGGGACTGCAGAAACATTGGAATTAGAGTCAGTCAGACAGGCCGACAACGAAAATTCGGCAATCACGGAGTAAGGGTACTTACAGGGGATGTTCAAGTGACGCGGGTAAGTATACAGGCCGGCGTTGAGTCGGTTAAGCTCAATGTTCAAAGCATTCACGTCCCGCCAGCTCGGTGGAGTGTCGCGAATGATGTCAAACGCCTCTTTGAAGTCCCAGTAAAGGTCGACAGCAGTAGGTGTGAAAACTGTAAAAGAAGAAGATAATTAGATCAGTACAAGCGTCTATATCGGAAATAGGGCGCAACTTACCATGGTCGACCCGATTGGCATAATCGGTTGGGACAATGATGGGCAGTGTGTTCGAGGGATCCATAGATTCCCACATCCCCCCGATGAACCACCATTTATAATGCCACCCCTCAATCTTACTTGGGATCCCGCTCACGAGCTCCCGACTTTTATGAAGCCGCACTACATTATAGCCACCGGCTTGATGGATGGGCGTCATCACAAAGGCCAGCTCGCCCGGGGTCGGTAGTCGATGCAGCCCGGCCTGCCCGAGTACGGTCATAGTAGAAAGAATGTAACTCTACCTATTAGGAGTGATCTGGGTTAAGCTCTGGTTCCAAGCCGCCAGCAGGTGGGAAATGGCCGGATGAAGCGAAAACCGGATCTCGGCCTCCATTGTTTGCTCGTTGACCATGATCATCCCGGGTGGCGGCTGATCGACGCTTTCGTTAGAGGTCGCCCCATAAAAATACACGTCCTCGGGGACCTTGTAAAGGCGGCGGAGGGATTGCACGTAGCCATCGGTGAGAACCGACCTGTTTTTGTCATGCGATGCCACGAAGTGACCGACCTCCGGTAGTCGCGGGCCAGTCTCTTGTATGGGACCTGGGCCACATAAGAGTGATAGTCAAAAGCCAGCTCGTAGGCCCCATATTTCCGGGCCAGGTTAGAAGACTCAGACCTCTCCTCCCTCGCTGACTCGGCCATACGAAGGGAACAAGGCTCCAGGGCAGGAATGTGTATTATTTTTTCCAACTTCATCAGGAACTGGTCATCATCGTCTCCATGGTCGTCCCGACCGGCGCCGAAGGCACCATCGGTCGGAGGCATTGTGGGGTTAGGAGCGACGGTTTCACTTTGGCTGCGGCGGTACAATTCAGCGATCGTCGTGTTGTCATCGTCGGATGACGATGAAACCATGAACGGAGGGGGCGTAGGATTAGATTTAGAACCGGATGCCATTGATGTGAAGCAGAGAGTAAACGGTTACCTGAAAAGCAACGGGATCTCTGAAAGCTAGCCGGGGAAGTGGATGTAGAGTCTGGGATTTTACAGGTCTTGGAGACGAGGAAGAAGAAGGGGTTAAGGTATGGAACCCTAGGCCTATTTATAGAGAAGAGCGGGGGGGTCGAAAATGCAAATTTGAACTCTCGAGGCCCCCCGCGGAAAGTGAGGCCGTGCGGGTAGCGCGTAAGAGACACGCGATCGCTGGTTGGGCGAGCTCACGACTTGAAACGTCACCTGCCTGCCATACCATCATTACAATACTGTCGCATGTCACGTCGGTTTGGGAGATCGAGGTGACTGTACGACTCCCCGAGGATGAAGGTTTGACTCGAGTACAGGTCCCAAGGTCGACTTGCCATAAGTTGGTAAACGTCAATGGTTCAAGACAAGGCCCGAGAGCAAGCTTGCGACCTTGCCTTGAGGGGCAATTGTTGCAAGGGGAAATAACCCGTCCTGAGGAAGGCCGGGATTAGACCGTCTTATGGTTAACTTATCATCCGATTCCATCCAGCTAGAGCAAGACGTGGAGCGACTTCGGAAGGTCGGTAAGTCACTGGAAGTTTGGGAAGCTACGCAGGTCGCGGAGGTGGCTTGGTATAGCAAGGAGGTCACAAAGCGACTTGAAAGAACTCGGATGTCGGGATCGACTAGGTCTCGAGTTCAGTTGAAGATAAACATGGAAAAGATTCGGGTAGTTAGTGAGGCGGATTTCTCGGAACATAACCAGGGTAAGTGTATCTGTGAGCACGACTTGCGGGGAAAGAAAGGGAATCCAAGCCTGGCGGCTTAAACCCTAGGTTGGTCCACGAGAAGAAGCCCATGAAGATTGTAACCCTAGTTCCCTGTCTATAAATATAACTTGTATTGTACGTTGTAAAGGATCGAAATCTTAGTATCCTAGGCAGAAATTATACACAATATATCCTGGCTTGGTGCCCCTAGACGTAGTCTATTTCACGGACGAACTGGGTAATCAAATCGTGTGTTAATTGTTGCTCTCGCCATTATATTGATCGGAACCTTATCAAATTGTTTGCTTGTTCGTTGGTAACCAAATCGGGTACAAAATGAAATAATTATGATTAATGTTATGCAATTTAGATTTATTTAGTGTTGGTATGTTAACCACCAAAGTGGTCTGACCAGAAAGTTTAATAAATTTTAAATCGTATAATTAATTTTAATTACACGTAATAATGTTATGATTATTATTACGTGATTTAAATTTATTTTATGTTGATCTGTTAATCACCAAAGTGGTCTGACCAGAACGTATAATAAATTCTAAATCGTATAATTGATTTTAATCACTAATAATGTTACGATTATTAAGCGATTTAGATTTATATAATGTTAGTTTGTTAATCACCAAAGTAGTCTGACTAAGAAAGTTTAATAAACTTTAAATCGTGCAAAATAATTTTAATTACCCATAATTATGTGATGCTTAATTTAAGAAATTTATGAGTAATTAAACTTCATAATTATAAGGCATTGAGAATCACCCAAAGATCGATCCCTCGTCTTTATAAATTATATACATAAATGTGATAATTGATGGATTATGTGTAACCTTTTGTATATCCAAAGATAACAAAAGGGCTTAAGATGACCACATTCAATTATCAAATTATGTTAAATCTATAAGCATCATTATGATTATGATTGTATATGGTGTATCGTCTGTTGGGATTATACTGGAAAGTATGCTTTTACTTTGTATAATCAGACTGACTGAATTTCGGACTTATTTACTGAAATAAATTGTTTATCACTGATGCTTTAAATATCATCGAATGTTACATATATTTACTGCATAACTGTTCAATAAATAGTACGTGTTACAGAAGATTAAATTAACAGTTCCTTGTAACTAAAAGTACACCATTCACGACCTAGATGGAAATGAACAACCCATCGTGAAAGGTTGTAGTGTAAGGCTCAGATTGGTTTGTCTTGACCAAGAGATTACACTAGTGCATGACTGATGCATTGAAGAGGACCTACAGGAGGACAAATTCTTCAGAACTGAACTAGGAAGAATTAGACCTCAGTGGTTAGTTATTTCTTAATCTTCGTCCCTTAAATAGGATCGCGTGTGGTTAGTAACTATTGCTTTGACTTATTACGGGAAGAGAATCAATGAGATTCAATACCCTATATCTTGGGCAATATTATTGGTCACATGCGATTGCTAAGATTTAATACGGAGAATCGTGTGCAAGCACGCTTTGTTCGATTTGCCCCCCTTGGGAGGTTCATAAGTTTTATCATACCAAATCTTGCAAGTGGAACTAGTTTCCGGTATGGATAATAATGTTGAACCGTTCCTTTACCAAGGATAAAATATATTAATTAATAGAAAGCTATTTCAGTGGCTTGAATTAATTAATGGGCTAGATAATCTTAAACACGGGAAATAATAACCGGGAGACATATTAACTGTAATATGAGTTAAGATGGATAGTGCAATATTAATTATGTAGTGGGATTAATTAATATTTATGGGCTTGAATAATATTGTGGCTCAATATTGATAATTCAAGGTCCATTGGAAGGTCCAATCTTAATTCTTCTAAAGGCCCCCAAGTAGCCCAAGATAAAGTTCAATAACTGAAAAAGGTGTTTAAAAATAAAATAAATTTTGTTGCCTATTTTTCCTTGTTTTTTTCGAAAATTATGAATAAAAGGAGAGAAAGATTTTCTTTGAATTTTGTTATGGAATGAAGATATGTATTCTTGGAATACAAGATTATCTCATTAAATTCAAGAAATCTCCCACTTGGTTATTCATATTTGAAATTTTCGAAATTTTTGATAATTAAGGGAAAGAAAGATTTCCTTGAAAAGATATTATGGAAGATATGTATTTCTTGAAATACAAGTATATCTCATAAATTCAAGAAGATCCAAATCTTGGATTCTTGTCTCTTGATTTTCGAAAATGTTGCCATAACAAGATGAGGTGGGATTTTTGTGGAATATTTTAATTATGGAGAAAAGAATATAGGAGATATATTCAAGATTTCTTGGAGATCAAGAAAAAGATTTTCCCATATTATTTTATCACTAAAAATCGTCCAACCACCTCTATAAATAGGGGATGAGTGTTTCATTACTAAGGACAATTCCATGTGCTGAAAAAATTAGTAAATCCACAAAGGTGGTGCAATAAATTTTATTTTTCCTTTTGTTAATTGTTCGCGAGCTTCCTTCCACCGGATTGTCGAACAAGGACTAGGGAATTCTTGGGAAGGCTTTTTGGTGTGTTTTCATCGACGAGTCCATTGCCATTCCAAGAGGTAAGTTCACGTAAATTAGTAGTAATTCCGCAAGCGTAGGATTTACGTGAACTGTTTATATGCATGATTTGTTGTTGAATTATTATTTGAATTAATATGGGTTAATTCATGCTAGTAATAATTGTTAGAATTAAATTTGTATTTAAATATTCATCCCGAATAGATCCGGGCAATTAATTCCCCAACAATTGGTATCAGAGCCTCGGTTTCGGGCTCTGAATTTTAAATTGTAATTTAATTCGTTGTCATTAAATTTGAAATTGAATAGTAGAATTGCTAGATCTTTTTTGAAGGTATCCAATTGTCATGGAATTTAATGTGTTTATTTATGCATGCATATAAATTGTGATTTTTTAATTCGATTCGTTCAAATTCGTTTGGCCTCGTGAGAAAATTCACGAGTAGATTAGTATTTGTTTGATTTGATAAATGTAATAGACTAGTCTAAATCTAGGTTTATTTATTTTTGTAAATAAATTGTAACCGGATCGGAAAACGGAGGCGAGACGAAGAATTAAAAGACGGATCCTAACTGCATAGGCAAAGATGCGTCATGCGAATAAAAGTCAAGGGGAGGCACGCGGCGACGACGCGGACGCTTATGGGCGGTATGGGCGAGGGCGAGGTCGAGGGTCCGAAAGATGCGGATCCGACGCTGGCGACGCGGTGCGCAGTGCAGGGGCGATGCCGCTGAGGCTGCGACGGGCGACGGGCGGCGAGGGCGACGCTGGCGCTGGCGGCGGGCGATATCGCCGAGGCGCTGCGGGGGCGACGCCGAGGCGACGCTGGTGACACGGACGACGGGCGCTGGTGCTTTGGCGAAAGCACGCGACGGCACCAATCGACACGGCCGGAGTGCTAAGGGGGGCACTCGACCATGAAATGGGTCGATGACGTGGCTTGACAATGCATTTTTTTTTTGGCGGTCAAGTGGGAGCTTTTCGAGACGAAAGATGAAGGCTATGAAGACGATTTCTCAAGATCAAGACATGACAATATTAACCATGACAATTGGATAAATGTGCCCAATATGTTTAATTTTTGTCTTGATGTTTATGCATTATTTACGCTTATTTAAATTGTGTTTAAATTTGCGATGCATGAGAAAATGTTTTGTTGGTCCCGGTGCATACGAGTCTTACATGTGTATGGGGGGGGAATACACGTGTTCAGTGTTTTTAAAACTTTTCTTTTACTGAGGTCAGCTTAGGTCAGGTTGTCCTGAAGATTTGGTCCTGAGAAGCACAAATCACTCGAAAGTCAAAGTCTCATCGAGACAAATGATCCTGAAGTCGCTTTCGTAAAACCTCGATAATCCCAACCGAGTCCTCGAGTTTTCAGAGATCCTGAGTTGCTTGGATCGATATAACTAACTTCATCAACCCTCGTAAGAGTAAGTTCGGTTTGGTAACTATCTCGTTCTAGCTACTCGATGTCTTGGAATGGTTGGCCCTTTAGTTTATACTCGTTTTAAGCTTTGCTGAAAACCTTCCTTTGAATGGAATAGTGATTAGGTTGTGATTCAATTATATGCAACTTCCAGTGGATTGATTCCAACTGAAATCTCAGTGAAAATATGCTTTCAGATTTAAGTCAATCCAACAGTTAAGCACAGATAAGGAAAGCAATAAACAACACAGCAAATTATAGTGGTTCAGAGACTCAAGCTCCTACGTCCACTCTCTCTGATCCTCAGAGAAATTCACTAATCACTTCCTTGAGCTTTCTGACTACCTCGCGTAGTTTACTTACTCAACTCGGCCCTGAGCTTTCTGACTACTCCACGTAGTTTACTTACTCAACCCGACCTTGAGCTTTCTGACTACCTCCGTAGTTTACTTACTCAAACACAAACAAGCTTTCAGACTACCTCTGTAGCTTACTAACTTCACCTCTAGAACTTTCTGACTACTCCGCGTAGTTTACTAACTCTTTACAACTCTTCTCACCAACAATCACACACCAACTACCTTCTAAAGGGTTTGGGGTTTCTTGGTTGGTTTCCAACTAGGATGAGATATCCTTTACAATAAAGTACAATGCAAAGGCTAGGATATCTCGACTAAGCTTTGGATAAATCTTATCAAGCTAGGCTTAGTTTAATGAGCTCTCTTCAATATAAAAGCACTTGGGAAATTCTAAGTTTTTCGAGTGCTTTAACTTTGCGATAATAAGTTTGAGCTCTTGATTTGCTTACAAATTTCCCGTAACCTTTCAATGTAGAGGGTCACAAGTATTTATAGGCATACACCAAGGTCACTCTTGAAAAACTATCCGTTGGAGAGATAGCTTCGTGAGTTTCCTCTTATGGTGTGTGAGGAACGGCTATAATTAGGGTTTGAAACTCCCTAACACGTTTTAGGCAATATCATTTCATGTAGCCGGTCTTCACTTTTTGCAGTCTGGAACTTTTGTACTTCTGACATCTTTTTCAGCGACCTGTCACTGTCAGTGTCAGTATGGTACAGTGCTGTCTTCCTCTTTTTGACTTTTGTCTCCAGTTAAAGGTAGACACCTTCAACGGCTCTTTTGGTTACAAACTCTGAGTTGATATAACCTTAACAACACTCTGACTTAGTTCCTTTTGTCTGCATTTGAATGTCTTGGCAAATATCTATTTTTCTAAGGAATCGCGATCTTCTCAGTATTGCATCCTTCAGATAGATATGTTCAGTGCCTCGGAACATTCAGGTTTATACTGAGCATTCAGTACATTATTGAGTCTTCAGTAATTACTGTGCCTTAAGTATACTTGATCTTCAGTTCTTCAGTCTTCTGTCTTCTGCGTCTTCAGAGTCTTCTGAGTCTTCAGGATCTTCTGAGTCTTCAGCGTCATCTGAGTCTTCAGAGTCTTCTGAGTCTTCAGCGTCTTCAGAGTCTTCTGAGTCTTCTGAGTCTTTAGTGTCTTCTGAGTCTTCAGAGTCTTCTGAGTCTTCACAGATATACTGACTGATATACTGAGTCTTCATGCTGAGTCTTCAGTTCCTCAGTTTCATACTGAGTCTTCAGTATCTCAGTTTCACACTGAGTCTTCAGATTCTCAGTTTCTTACTGAGTCTTCAGAAACTTTAGTTTCATACTTTAACTTCAGTTTCTTCAGAAACATACTGAGTTCTTCAGAATCTTCAGATCCTAGCATGATCTATATCTGCTGACTATAAATTTTGCAGATATCATCTTGAATACTATAAACTGAATCCTGACTCAACTATCAAGATTATCCTGAACATGTCATACTCAGGGGTTTTGGGATCTAATCAAAATCATATATCTTTATTAAATTCATCTCCCAACAATTTCCCCCTTTTTGATGATGCCAAAACCTATCTTGTTACAACCATACAACCTAAACTCAGGTTTCAGTTTATCCTATTACAAGATTGGTTATGTCTCCAAAAATTTCCTGAACAGAGAATCTCCCAACAATTTAAGAGAATCTCCCAACAATTAATCATTCAATAATTTCTTCAGCAATGAATTTCTCAAAGGATTCATCACCAAATACTTAATAAACTATTTCCCATAAACAATTAATTTCAGAGACATCATTCTGCATATCAAAAGTAAAAGACATGTAAATAAGATAATGAGATATTATCTTTTGAGCATAAATGATAAATTTTCATTGATGATGAGTAGGCTGTTACAGGTTACAATGAAACTTATCAGAACAAAAATAAAAGACAAAAAGATAGAAAAATTACAAGTGTCTTCAGGTAAGTCTTCAGTCTTCAGATTTGGCTCTTCAGTCTTCTACTCTTCAGTTTACATCTTCTTCAATTTCATCAGCGGGCACCTCCAGGTTGAACATTCCGAAATACCTCTTCTTCAGTGCATTTCTTTCTTTGATGATATCCTGATTTCCTCCGTCGACCTAATCATCCCAAAGATTTTGAGCAATTTCTTGAGTAATGACTTTTTCATTCACCATGCCATTTTCAAGTCTTGGAGGAGGGTAGGTATATGGACCGTGGGCTACTATCTGCACCTTTCCTTCATCCGCAAGGTTTATCCAGCTTTGGAGATATTTAGGATAGAAGGTTAGGAGATATTCAATAAATGCTTCATTTGGATCTGAGCTTTCCGCTTTCCATTCCCTGAGCACTTCATAGTAGAACCAGAAGGTTCTCTTGACCTCTTCCCAACTATCATTGAATTGGATGGGCATCCATTTGTCAATGTGTGGCCATTTCAGTGCTTTTGATGTCCCTCTCTGTTTGCTCGCAAACTTTTTGTATCCACTCCTTCGTTTACGCTTCTTCTTCGCCTTTTTCCCCGATCATTTGGCACCGAGACCGGGCGCAGACTTTCTTTGCTTGTTCTATCTGGAGTGTCTTCAGAGCATTTCTTGTGTTGAAGACTTTCTTCTGAGGTTGACCTGCAGACTCTTCTAATTCTCCAATCAGCTTTCTTTGGACTGGCTTAGAAGCCTTAGCACGCTTGCTCTCAGGTTCAACAATGCCCAAGGCTTTCCTCTTCATAGGCAATTCAACAGCAGCCTGGCTTGTTCCAACCTTAGCTCTATCACTCAGTTTCTCTCTTGCAACTTCAAGCATGGTTTCCTCAGAAACCTGAGTGTAGATCGGCTTCTCCACCTTACTGAACTTCAGTTTTTCAGTAGCTTCGACTTCCTTCAAGGCTTTGGATAGGCTATTCATTTCAGCTTCTTTTTGTGCCTTTTTCTCCAAAGTACGTGCCAATAACTTCCTGAAGTCTTCTTCTGGTCTTTCCCCCTTCTTGGCACCGTAATTTGGAAGAAGTCTGGAGAGTGCTGTGTCTATATAGTATTGCTCTTTGCTTACACAACGCACCTCTCCTGCTAACTGATCCTGTTCATCTTCCAAATCTGAGGTGGGTTCTTAGCCCGCGAAAAATTCTTGAAAAGATGGGCAACCGCCGAGAGAGCATCTTTAAACATCTCGTCATCTTGGTCATGAGCATTGAGCTCATTTCCTCAACAAAGCAGACTTGATCAAGACTTCATTCTTCTCTCGCCAATTTCACCTCTAAAACTTCGATTATTCTCCCCGGTGCTTCGCTTAAGTTCAAGACTCACCAAATTTTGACTCCCTCCAAACTTCTCATTCAAATTTTGTCTTCCATGGAGGTCATCTTTGAGGTCAGAGTGTTTTGTATTTGCACCAGTTCTGAAGATGAACTCAGATTCTCCATCTTCTGAGTTTGGCTGGCCAATGTCTCTTCCATCTGAGCGATCTTGTTCATCATTGGCTCAACCTTCTCAAGCTTCTCCAGAATGGGAGTGAGGTCGATCTCAGGAACATTCTGCACCATCTGTGCTGATTGATCATCCTGAGGTTCAGACACAACCTGAGGGTCGGTCTGCACCTGAGCATCAACTTCATCCTGAGCTCCAGTCTCCAACTGAGCCTCAGTCTGTTCATCAGACAATTCAGAGTTAAAGATAGAAACTTCAGTAACTTTAGCATAATTGTTAATAGTGCCAAAAGGTACCTGAAGAGTGCTAGCTTCAGTCTGAGGTTGAATGATTTCAGGTTGATCAGCATAAGAAGTTTCCTTCTCCATCTGAGACTGATCCTCAGCATCTCCCTGTTGGTCCCCATCTTGAAATTTGTCTCTGCTTCGCTAGGGGCACCAACCCGGTAGCTCTCCTCTCAGCTATCTTCTTCTGAACTAGCTCATCAAAATTGGAAATTTTCATCCTGAGCTTTGTCTTCCTGAATCATGAGAACTCAGTCAGGAAAGCTGTCTCCTCATTCCACCAGTCTTCCCCTCTGAATGCAAAGAATGTTAAGCATCTCCTAAGAGTCGATTGAGGATGAAAACCGTCGTCATTAATCAAGAAGATATCTTGCGGATCGAGGTATGAGATTTCGAGCTCGGTAGCGGTCAAGGATGAACCGTTCCCCTTGCTCCTCCACTCGGTTTCTTGACCCGCCCTTCTTCCATCTCGGGCTATCTGGTTCAGTCGAAGCATCAGCTGAAGGATCAAGAAGTAGATCACTCAGGAGCTCATCTAAAATAAATTCGCTCCCCGAGTCTCAAAGAAGATCTCAGAATGTTGTGCGGTCAGTCCTCGGTTTAGATCCGAGTAGGTTCTGGGGGCCTAAGCCGCACGTCCTCGATTGACTCGAGTTGGCTCTTCATGAGCCCGACACATCTTTGGTAGGAATCTCGAGGTCTGAGTTCCTTTAAAAATTTCTGAGAAATTTTATCTGAATCCGAGCGATGTCTCAAGCACCTCTCGAGAAGACCTGCTCCTCGATCACCGTCTGTGCCTTAGAGATAACCTGAGCCAAGACTTGTAATGGCGAATTCTGAGCGGTTTGGCTCTCAGGTTGAATCTCTTCAGAATCACTGCCATCTTCATCGGTGAGAACCACCATTCTTCTTCGCTTGGGGCCGAGGGTTTTCTGCTTCTTTAACTTCTCACCCTGCTCCATCTTGGCCTCCAACAAAACCTTCCCCCTGGTTTGTTGGGTTTCTTTTTTAGCAGCCGCAACGCTTGGTGATTCTGCTTTCTTTTCTTTCTTCCCCCCGATGGCCTGTTTCTTCACAGCAATGGGCTTGAAGAGCACCTTGGACTTAGGGAATGGGGTCAAATTGGCGAAGATGTCCTCCCCTCTTCGCACATCTCCAAAATAAATGCTATTTTGGTGGCATGGTGGATCTTGCCTTTGATCGAGATAGCCCCGTCAACCTTTCTTATGACTTTGGCTTGCTCACTCACCATCTGAATCAAGAATCTGAGCCAGTTGAAGTCGTTGGTGGGTGAAGCCTCGATCGCCGCCATTAATCGGAGCTTCGGGGTACTAATATGCTCAAAACCCCCTGAATGACTCATGATGCATTTGCTCACAATATCTAACAAAACTCTATATTGTGGCTTCAAATGCCTCTTATGCAGTGTAGCCTCAAATTTTACAGGATTCTCAACAATCCTATCTAAATACTCCTGCTCTCTACCCAACATATACACAGCAGGATCCTCTCCTCTATCACAAAGCTCAAAAACATCGTTTAAATTTTTCGGAATTATGTACAATTCCCTTTCAAAATCGATGTATTTAGACGAATGCTCTAAATGTGATACAGTAATCTCAGAATGTAAACCATCCTCTTCATCTATCTTCAAATTACAGATGAACTCGATTACCTCATTCGCGTATTCTTGGTCCGGTCGGCTTGCGACGAGATGGGTGAGCTTGGCCAAACGGATCATATGGAGAGCCTCCTCTTCTGGTTTAGAGTTGGTTATGCTATCGAGCGAGACAACGAACTCGTACCAAGGTTTATTGGTTTCGGCTAATTTGTCGAAAATGGTAGGAGCCATTTGAGAGATTGAAGATTTAGGGTTTAGGTTTTCTGGGCAAAGGGATTAATTTTGCAGAGGATTTTGGGAATGAAGGGTTTGATAAAATTTGGCTTGAATGACTTCTTGGGGAATATATAGTTTCGAGATCGTGAGAATTCGCGTTGGTTAGGTGAAAAGCAATGGTTGAGATTAATCGCCAATTAATCGGGTATGCGAACAGTCGATCTTCCGAAAAGTAAGCCGCCAAAATATCCTCATTGGTCATTAATGTAACAGAGCATTAAATGACTGTTGACCTTCTTCGGAATTTCAAAAGATCCCGCCCAAAAACATTCCTTAGGTGTTTTGTATTTATTGCAAATGATTACTGAGCTTCACTTAAGCAATAAATGAGTCACATGAGTCATTACTTCTTCAGACTAATTTCTCTCTGTCGGTCTTCTTCGAGTCTTCGACCTTGATAAAATGTCAAGATAATATCTTGAAAATCTTGAATGGGTTCAAGATAATCCCGAATCTTGACCTTGAAGAACTGAGTTTCGAGACTCGATTCAAGATTTCCATTTTATCCTTGAGCTTCTCGAAGAAATTCTGAGAAAACTTCATGCATCTGAAAACCTTCAATTTTTCAGATTTCACTCTATACACCTGGATCTAACATCCCTAATTTAACTGAAAGTTCCTGAAATCTTGATTCAGCCAAAGGTTTAGTCAAGATATCAGCTCTCTGCTTATCAAGATAAATTTTCTCCATCCTTATGTCCTTTTTCTCGACATGATCTCTCGATGAAGTGATGTCCGATATCCACATGCTTGCATCGGTGTGCAATAACGATTTTGTGAAATAGCAATGGCACTATTATTGTCACAAAATATTGGTACTTCATTGGCTACAACTTTATAATCCCTTAATTGTTGTCTGAGCCAAAGAATCGAAAGCACGCAGCCTTCCCCGCAACCATGTATTCAAAACCAAGATAAGTCTTGGTTGCTATCGAGGTCCGCTTTCTTCAAAACCAAGATATCAACTTACTTCCTAGAAATTGACAAGTTCGATGGTGGACTTCCGTCAATCCTGCAACCTCCATAATCGAGATCCGAGTAACCGCTTAATTCAAGGTTATCATCACCGATACCATAATCCTCTATTCATCGTGTGCCCTAAGATACTTCAAGATCTTTTTGGCGACCTCCATGTGACTAGCCTTAGGATTAGCTTGGTATCTTGCACATATCCCAACAACAAATGTTATATCCGGCCTACTTGCTGTGAGATATAACAATGATCCAATGATTCCTCTATAATCAGTATGACTCACTGATTTGCCTTCAGAATCAGGATCCATCTTGTAGTTAGTATTCATGGGAATCCTAACTGCATTGCAATCTATACACCATATTTGGCAATCGATCTACGTGTACTTTGCACGGTTGATGAATATTCCTTCCTTTGATTGTTTCACTTGAAGACCTAGAAAGAAATTCATCTCCCCCATCATTGACATCTCAAACTTGTCTTTCATCAGTGTTGCAAACTTTTCACATAGCTGATGGTCTGAACCAGTAAGATATCTTCCCCATCTTCTATCCTGAACAGAGTTCTATCAACAGTCCCTTTGACAAAACCATGGTCGAAGAAACCGAGAAAGAGTATCATACCATGCTCGGGTGCTTGTTTAAGACCATACAAAGCTTTTCCGAGCCTCAGAAACTTGGTCATTCTGTTTTGAAACCGGGAGGTTGTTCCACATAAACCTCTTCTTTAAGCACACCGCTCATTCGAAATACACTTTTCACATCCATTTGATAGACTAGAACTTCATGTGGGCAACATATGCAAGAAACAATCGATGGCTTCTAGTCTTGCAATCGGTGCAAAGGTTTCATCATAATCCAAGCCTTCTTCTTGGGAATAACCTTGTGCAACTAGCCTTGCCTTGTTTCTTACAATGTTGTTGTTTTCATCTCTTTTATTCTTAAATACCCACTTGGTTCCAATGACATTGTGCCTTTCAGTCTATCTACTAGCTCCCATACTTCATTCCTTGAGAATTGATTCAAATTTCATCTTGCATAGCAAAAGAATCCAATGAGAATCTTGTAGAGCTTTACCAATCTCAAAGAAGCTCTTTCTCGAGATAGGAAGCGGCGAGAATAGTGCACTCTCACCATGGAACCTTCTTGTTTTAACACCTTCGCTTAGATCACCCACAACTCGACTTGTAGGATGACTATCTAACCATTTCCTTCTTGATGTTCCCCCTTCAAAGATCCTCAACATTTGAAATGTTAGGTTCGATTAATTCAAAGGAACTCGTGGAACAACAGAAGGAGAAAGGAAATCATCTTCCTCGGGAAATTCCATTGAAACATTGTCGAGACATTTGTTCCCTTTGGTTGATAGATTCAGAATTTGCCTCACCGTGACCACATCTTCATTGGCATCACATACCCGAGAGTCTCGAATCGGTGTCTGCTCAGATTGGTCATCTTTGAGTGTTGGCTTTCCCGAGTCTCACCATCCCGAGTTCCATCCCGAACTTCTTTATCGAAGTTTGAGTCACACCAATCATAGGTAGTGGACCGACTTCTTCTTTTTCAGTTCAATGGATGATTTGTCATTGTTTTTCGTGCTTAATCTGGTGATCCTCTTGGTCGGTTCATCTCAAGATCATGTTCTGTTTCTTTTCCAACACAAGTAGATTCATCAAAAACAACATGAGGTGTTTCCTCCACAATAAGAGTCCTACAGTTGTAAACTCGAAAGCTTTTTATCGACTTCGAGAATATCCTAAGAATATTCCTTCATCAGCTTTACTATCATATGTTTTCAACTAATCTTTACCATTATTGTGTATGAAACACTTTCAACCAAACACACGAAAGAAAGAAACAAGAGGCTTCCTTTCATTCCAAAGCTCATAGGGTGTTTTGCCTTGACTCTTGGTCAAGATGGATCCGTTTCGAGAATAGCATGCAAAGGTTGACAACTTCAAATTTCAAAAATCTTTTAGGAATATCAGCTTCAACTATCATTGTCCTTGCAGCTTCTTTCAGAGTCCTGTTCCTTCTTTCAGCAACACCATTTTGTTGAGGGGTCCTTGCAGCTGATGTTTCATGTGAAATTCCATTTGCTGCACAATAATCAGATATGATATGATTTATAAATTCAGTTCCTTTGTCGATCGATTTTGACCACACTCGATTTTTCTCAATCTTGAGCCTTTTCGCATTCTGGCGACTTTTATCTGAGTCTCTTTCTTACTGAGTAAGAATATGACCCAAGTATATCTTGAGTAGTCATCAACTACTACCAATGTGTATTTCCTGCCATTAGTGCTTACTGGTGTTATAAGACCAAAAAGATCCATATGCAGTAACTGAAGTATTCTTTCAGTAGAAACATCTACTTTGCTTTTAAATGATGCTCTAACTTGTTTTCCTTTTCGCGCACGATCACAAATATGTTCCTTCTTGAACATTTCATTAAAAGCAACCCTCTCACAAGAGCTAATCTTGCAAGCTTATTCAGGGTTTTGAAATTCGGTGATTCATTCTTTTATGCCATAACCAACCGGGTATCTGTGGAACTTTTAGCAACTAAACATGTATCTTTAGGAGTTGAACTCCAATCAAAGAACATACACATTTCCTTTTCTAGTACCAAATCGAATACTTTACGTGTTTGTATCATCTTTCACATAACATAAGTTCTTAGAGAACTCAACATTAAAACCCTTATCACGAAATTGGCTTATTGAAAGCATATTATGCTTCAATCCAGATACATATGAAACACCATGGATATGAACTGAGTCGATTTCTAAAGTTCCATATCCTTCGGTCTGTCCCTTGGAGTTATCTCCAAAAGTGATCTGAGGGCCTCTTTGTTCAACATAGTCACTGAGTATCTTCTTGAATCCTGTCATATGTCTTGAGCATCCACTGTCAAGATACCATACATCCGGGGCTTTTTTCATCTCTCTGCTCATCATCTTTATGTGATCTTTAATCGCCTAAGTGCCCTTGTTTTCCTCCCCCCGAAAAATGATCAATTTTTTAGGTACCCAATTTGTGTAGGGTCCTACAAGGTTAGCTGTACCTTTCGGAATACAAATCTGCCTGACAACTCTAATCACTTTAGAGTGACTAATTTGTCTTCCATAAACATCAACATACACATTTACTACTCTGGGTGCCTTAGCAGTTTTATGTGTATGTGTGCTAGCTTTAGCATGAACATGAGCCTTTGAATTTTTCTTTGGTTCAGGCCTTTTGTTCAGATGCTTAGGCTTCTGTGCAGCCGGTCTAAATCTTTGTTGACTCGGGTTTAGATAACCTTTACCCTTAGGCAAGTGGGGTTCAGGTTGTCTTTACTGAAATTTGGGTCTTTCAGTATACTAAGGACTTGGTCTCTTTAGTTGAGAATATCTCTGCTGAGTGTTTCTCTTCTGAAGATTCCTCTGATGGTTCAGTGTAGATCCTTTCAGGTTTGCATTCTTAGCCTGAGGCTTTGAAGTACTTGCTTGCTCGATTTTCCAAATCGAGTGCTTTCGGTTTTCTAGCCTTCACCGAGGTTTGGGCTTTCTCACCGATCATTCAGTTTCTTTGGTACCATAGTCTCTTTTTCCTTGTCTAAGACCTTGGGGCATTTCTTCGATTTGAAGTGTAGGTGCCAATCGATTTAACAAAGATTGTCTTCTTGCTACTTGATGCGAAAGATTCGGATGACCTTGTGAGGTTCCCCGAATGTATCCCAATCCGGATTTTATAGTGGCGGATCTTTGATAACTCTGAATTTCATCTATTACTTTAGATGCAGATTTCAATAGAGTTAACTTCTTCTTATGCACTATCCTCACAGATTCAGTAGAGTTTCATGCTTCTCGAGAGAGGTCATTGAACTTAGTTACGATCACCGAATCTCTTCAATTGGATTTCTCTAGCTTTTCGATTAGGGTCATTATCAACTTCTCTTTCTCTCGAGAGTTGTACTTTTCGTAACATCCATTCATCAAGAGCTCCCATTAATTGAGAAGTGATCTCGGTTTTGCTAGAGTCTTTCCATTTTAGATTTTCACCTTGATTTCCTTATTCGCTCTTGAGTTTCATTTAGCGAGTTCTTGTAAAAAAAGATAGTCCTTCATCGATTCTCAAAAGAATCCATCGGTCAAATTGATTGCTTTACAGTTGAACTTGACAACTCTTGTGCTAGTGTAGGAGCAACAACAAGAAAAAAGAAGAGTTTACCTCCTCAATGGCCATCGACAAATGTCATCACTTTCACTTTGTCGAGAATATTTCATCCGAAGAGCTAGATCCTCCTCGTAAATGTTCTTCTTCGCAACCATGGCCTTTTTGCTTGAGAACTTCTTGTCTCTTTAGCTTGCCTTTCTCTTCTCTCCTTAGCACTCAGATCTGGAAAATCATACTGGAAGTGACCTTTCTTTTGGCAATTGTAGCATCTGTTGGCATCATCATCCTGATCACTTTCTTCCTTGGACTTGGAGTCCTTCTTTTCTGATGAAGATCCTTCCGGTTTTCCAGTCCTTTCTCTTCTCGGTTGGTTTGTCCTCGTGTTTCTTCCGGTACTTTGATTCTGTAATAGCTTTTGCATTTTCCATATCGACTATTAAGTCTTTCAAACCTCCTTGCCATCGGTCTAGCTTATCCTCAAGCTCATCCCGATTCTTAGCAAGGAGTTCTCGAACTCTCTAGTTTTACAGGTTTTATCTTTGGCCTTAAAAGCCACATTCTTACTAGATGATGAATCATCTTTGCTGTCAGCCTTTTTGGATTTCTTATCAATTACAAATTCATAGACCTTCAGCTCAGAGAAGACTTGTTGATATGGCATTGAATTAATGTTTTTGGTGTTTTCAATCACCACTGCATGTATATCCCATTTCTTAGAAAGACCTCTAAGAATTTTCAATGCAACTTCTCTTTGTGGATATTTCTTTCCAAGTGCATTTAGATCATTCATAATACTAGTGAATCTGACTTCCAATTTGTCAATTGATTCACCTTCTTCCATTTCAAAACTATCAAACTTTCCTATTGCAACTGAAAGTTTGTTTTCCTTGATATGATCTGTGCTTTGGCACATTACAACTAGTGTATCCCAAATTTCTTTGGCAGTATTGCAGTGAGAGATCATTCCCATCACACCATCATTAATTGTACTGTATAGTGTGTCTTTAGCAATATAGTCTAGATTGACTAACTTTCTCTCCTCAGGAGTCAGTTGGTCATCAGACTTAGGAAATTCTGCTCTAGGATCGTTTCTCTCATTTTCTGTTCCTCTGGGATTCACCACAGTAAATTGGAATGGCCCTTCAGAGACCACTCTCCACATTCGTTCATGTTTGGAATACAGGTGAGCCTGCATTCTCAGTCTCCATAAATCATAGTTCTCCACTGAGAACATGGGAAGTTTCTTAGAAGACATTTTTATCTGAGTCTTTTAAGAATTCAGCAAATAAGATCAGTTCAGATAGACCACAAGTATTTTTAGCAAATAAAACTTTGGTCAACAAAGCAGGTGGTCAAGTTGAACCACTGCTCTGATACCACTTGTTGGTCCCGGTGCAAACGAGTCTTACACGTGTATGGGGGGGAATACACGTGTTCAGTGTTTTTAAAACTTTTCTTTTACTGAGGTCAGCTTGGGTCAGGTTGTCCTGAAGATTTGGTCCTGAGAAGCACAAATCACTCTGAGTCAAAGTCTACTGAGACAGTGATCCTGAGCTGCTTTCAGAAACCTCAGATAATCCCAACTGAGTCCTGAGTTTTCAGAGATCCTGAGTTGCTTGGATCAGATAACTAACTTACTGAACCCTCAGAAGAGTAAGTTCAGTTTGGTAACTATCTGTTCTAGCTACTCAGATGTGCGGAATGGTTGGCCCTTTAGTTTATACTCGTTTTAAGCTTTGCTGAAAACCTTCCTTTGAATGGAATAGTGATTAGGATGTGATTCAATTATATGCAACTTCCAGTGGATTGATTCCAACTGAAATCTCAGTGAAAATATGCTTTCAGATTTAAGTCAATGCAACAGTTAAGCACAGATAAGGAAAGCAATAAACAACACAGCAAATTATAGTGGTTCAGAGACTCAAGCTCCTACGTCCACTCTCTCTGATCCTCAGAGAAATTCACTAATCACTTCCTTGAGCTTTCTGACTACCTCGCATAGTTTACTTACTCAACTCGGTCCTGAGCTTTCTGACTACTCCACGTAGTTTACTTACTCAACCCGACCTTGAACTTTCTGACTACCTCCGTAGTTTACTTACTCAAACACAAACAAGCTTTCAGACTACCTCTGTAGCTTACTAACTTCACCTCTAGAGCTTTCTGACTACTCCGCGTAGTTTACTAACTCTTTACAACTCTTCTCACCAACAATCACACACCAACTACCTTCTAAAGGGTTTGGGGTTTCTTGGTTGGTTTCCAACTAGGATGAGATATCCTTTACAATAAAGTACAATGCAAAGGCTATGATATCTCGACTAAGCTTTGGATAAATCTTATCAAGCTAGGCTTAGTTTAATGAGCTCTCTTCAATATAAAAGCACTTGGGAAATTCTAAGTTTTTCGAGTGCTTTAACTTTGCGATAATAAGTTTGAGCTCTTGAGTTGCTTACAAATTTCCCGTAACCTTACAATGTAGAGGGTCACAAGTATTTATAGGCATACACCAAGGTCACTCTTGAAAAACTATCCGTTGGAGAGATAGCTTCGTGAGTTTCCTCTTATGGTGTGTGAGGAACGACTATATTTAGGGTTTGAAACTCCCTAACACGTTTTAGGCAATAGCCTTTCATGTAGCCGGTCTTCACTTTTTGTAGTCTGGAACTTTTGTACTTCTGACATCTTTTTCAGCGACCTGTCACTATCAGTGTCAGTATGGTACAGTGCTGTCTTCCTCTTTTTGACTTTTGTCTCCAGTTAAAGGTAGACACCTTCAACGGCTCTTTTTGGTTACAAACTCGAGTTGATATAACCTTAACAACACTCGACTTAGTTCCTTTTATGCGCATTTGAAAGTCTTGGCAAATATCTATTTTTCTAAGGAATCGCGATCTTCTCGATGATTGCATCCTTGAGATAGATATGTTCGATTGCCTCGGAACATTGAGGTTTATCTTCGAAAGCATTGAAGACATTCTTGAAGTCTTGATAATTCTCGTGCCTTCAAGATACTTGATCTTCGATTCTTGATCTTACATCTTCTGCGTCTTGAGTCTTACGAGTCTTGAGGATCTTCCGAGTCTTGACGTCATCTGAGTCTTGAGTCTTGGCGTCTTGAGTCTTGGCGTCTTACGAGTTTTCGAGTCTTACGAGTCTTGATGTCTTCGAGTCTTGAGTCTTCATAGATATCTTGAATGATATCTTGAGTCTTCATCTTTGAGTCTTGATTCCTCGATTTCATCTTTGAGTCTTGATATCTCGATTTCACTGCGAAGTCTTGATTCTCGATTTCTTCTTGAGTCTTGAAACTTTAGTTTCATCTTGTCGATTTCTTGAAACATCTTGAGTTCTTGAGAATCTTGAGATCCTAACTTTGATCTATATCTGGCGACTATACATTTTGCGAGATATCATCACGAATACTATAAAACCTAAATCGACTCAACTATCAAGATTATCCCGAACATGTCATACTCGGGGAGTTTTGGGATCTAATCAAAATCATATATCTTTATTAAATTCATCTCCCAACAATTTCCCCCTTTTTGATGATGCCAAAACCTATCTTGTTACAACCATACAACCTAAACTCAGGTTTCAGTTCAGCACCTTGTGATATATGTATGCTTGTGCATATTATTATTTATTTCAGTTCAGCATGTCGCAACCTTTTAATCCACTGTTAATATACTTAAAGTCAATACAATATGTATGGAAACTATATTGATTGGAAACGAAAAATTATTGTCCTAACTGCACAAAAGCACAAGTGGATTCTTGACACACCAAAATCAGATGAGCCAACTGACGAGTCAAAAATGCGGGACCCGTCAGATCACCTTCTAAGAGAGATGTAAATCACTTTTAAATGGTGGAGGACAAACCCGTAAGGGATTACGTCCTCAAAATTGATGGCCCATCTGAACAAACTTGAGGTTCTGAGTGCAGATTATAATCTGGAGACTCAGATGAATTTGGTATTTCACTCGCTGTCCAAAGGTTTCTGAGCATTTTGGCCTCGCTAGCTGATTTGTTGCAAGCTTTGGTCTCGGCAGAGATGTTGATGGGGCACCAAACTCAAGCTTTGACGGCAAGTGGTTTGTCTTCATTTTCTAGGCCAAGGGGAGGCAAGAAAAAGAAGAGGACCAAGAGCCATAAGCAATAAAACTCAACTGTTGCCAAGGGCAATGGTAAGATGAGGAATGCTTGTGGTGTCAAGGAAAATCCAAAGAGGAAGTGCTTAAGATGCGGTGAAAGAGGACAATGGAGGTTTTGCCTGTTCCAACCCCAAAAAGGGAAGGAAAGAAAGGTAATTCTCACGTACTAATTGTTGAAACTTGTTTAGCGGCGTATACTTCTCATTCGTGGGTAGTTGATACGAGATCCACTAATCATGTTTGCTTCACGGGCTCAAATTGATCCGGCAATTTAGTGGGAGTGAGATTCTCATCACACTGGGCGATGTTACGAAAGTAGCGGTTATTGCAATGCTACGTAAGTAGCAGATATTGCAATGCTACGTAAGTAACGGTTATTGCAATGCTACGTAAGTAGCAGATATTGCATTACTACATGAGTAGTGGTTAAAGCAGTGGGAGAAGTGCACCTGTCTTTTGAAGATAAAGTTTTTTTAGAGATTACCTTTATGTTCCCAGTTTTAGAAAGAATTCACTTTCAGTTTCTAAAATTCTATTAAAGGACACTAAGTTTCTTCTAATAAGAATGACATAATTTCTTCAAATGATGAGTGTATCTGTTATGGGACATTGGTCAAATAATCTCCATACAATTAACTGTGCACACCACTCACGAAATGCATCCTATAACACATCAATTGTTTCCAATAAAAGAAAACATTCATCAGACGTGAACGAAACACTTCTATGGCATCTAAGATTGGGACATCTTAATCCAAAGAGGATCTAAAGGTTGGTGAAAGACGGTTCACTAGAGTCTCTCCAAGTTGAACCAATTCCAACCCCCGAATCATGTTTGGAGGGTAAAATGACCAAGAGGGCATTCGGAGCCAAGGGGAATAGAGCCAAAGAAGTGTTAGAAATTGTTCACATAGATGTATGTGGTTCAATGTCAACTATGGAAAGAGGAGGTTACGAGTATTTCGTCACTTTTATTGATGACTACTCGAGGTACGGTTATATTTTCCTTATGAAGAATTGTGGACCGGGCGCAAGCCTAGTTTGAGACACATGAGAATTTGGGGGTGTCCGGCCTACGTGTTGGACAAGGAAGCCGGGAAATTGGATCCTCGATCAGAATTAAGGGTGTTTATAGGATACCCCGAGGGAACAAAATGGTGTATGTTCTATGGTCCCAAAGATCAAAAGGTGGTAATAAGAACCCACTTTAGATTCTTGGAGGAAGACTATATGAACTAAAGAAGACCCAGAAGTGAGATTACCTTAAGTGAGCTAAGGGGGGTAACCTCATTGCCAACTGTACAAGATGATATACCAAACGACACACTTTCACAACCGGAACCTCGTCGTAGTGGGAGGGTTGTTAGATAGCCCGAGAGATTCATGGGGATAGGAGAGTCCTCGGACTTGATTCCCAGACAAGACGAATCATACCCATGGACATATGATGAGGCAATCGAAGATGAGGATGCAGTTTCTTGGCAAAAGGCAATGAAAGCAGAAATGTGGTCTATGGATCATAACAGAGTGTGGGAGCTAGTCGAACCACTTAATGGGGTCAAACCTATTGGTTGCAAGTGGGTATACAAGAGAAAGAGGGGACCGGACGGGAAGGTGGAAACCTTCAAGGCAAGGCTTGTTGCGAAAGGTTATACTCAGAAAGAAGGGATCGACTATGATGAAACCTTTTCACCTGTAGCAATGCTCAAGTCCATCTGGATTCTCTTGTCGATAGCTGCGCATCTCGATTTTGAAATCTGGCAAATGGATGTCACGACACCTTTCCTTAACGGAAGTCTTGATGAGGAAATCTATATGCAACAACCCCAAGGCTTCATTGAAAAGGGCCAAGAACACCTAGTTTGTAAGCTCATGAAGTCCATTTACGGACTCAAACAGGCATCCAGAGCTTGGAACCAATGTTTTGATCATGTTATAAAGTCTTAAGGGTTTGATCAAAATGAGTTCGAAAGTTGTGTGTATAAAAAGCGTGTCGGAACTGCATTGGTATTCTTAGTACTATACGTAGACGACATTCTGCTCATCGGGAACGATGTAAAGGTGTTATCAGACGTAAGGGCATGGCTTTCAAAACAGTTTGATATGAAGGACTTAGGGGAAGCCGGGCACATCCTTGGGATCAAGATCACTCGAGATCGCAAGAAAAGGATAATAGGCTTATCGCAAGCTTCATACATAGACACTGTCTTGAAATGATTTAGCATGCAGGATTCCAAGAAAGCCTTCGTACCTTTCAGGCATGGAATCCATCTATCCAAGGAAATGTGCCCTAAGACACAAAAGGAGATAGATGACATGAAAGGCATTCCTTATGCTTCGGTACCGTGCTGAAGCCTTATGTATGCAATCTTTGTGTCTGCGAGACGGATATCTGCTTTGCCGTTGGCATGGTGGCAAGATATTAGAGTAACCCGGGGAAGGAACATTGGACGGCAGTTAAAAACATTCTGAAGTATCTGAAAAGAACTCGAGATAGAATGTTGGTTTATCAGTCAGATAGTCTAATCCCCATCGGCTACTGGACTCGGTTTTCCAATCGGACTTAGATTCCAAAAAATCTACCTCCGGTAGTGTGTTTTGCATGGGGGGAGGAGCCATGACGTGGAGAAGCGTTAAGCAGAAATGCATCACAGATTCTACCATGGAAGCCGAATATGTAGCTGCTTGCGAGGCAGCGAAAGAAGCGGTTTGGCTCAAGAACTTCCTAGTGGACTTGGATGTAGTTCCGAATTTGCCCAAAGACAATCATCATTTATTGTGACAATGCCGGGAGCGATTTGCAAATTCAAGGGAACCAAGAGCCCACAAGGCCAGCAAACACATTGAAAGGAAATACCATCTTATAAGAGAAATCGTTAAGAGAGGAGATATAGAGGTGGCAAAGATCGCGTTGGAAGACAACCTAGCTGATCCATTCACAAAGGGTCTGTCTCAGAATACATTCGAGAGACATGTGAAAGGAATGGGTGTCAAGACCGTTGCCAATCTGCTTTGAGTATAAGTGGGAGACATTATTAGGTTCGTGTAGGTGACATTAGATGTCACGTATTAGGAACTACACGAGACATGCTGATGTATACTTAAAAGCAGACTTTGAGTATAAGTGGGAGATTGTTGGGATTATACTGGAAAGTATGCTTTTACTTTGTGTAATCAGACTGACTGAATTTCGGACTTATTTACTGAAATAAATTATTTAACACTGATGCTTTAAATATCATAGAATGTTACATATATTTATTTGCATAACCTGCTCAATAAATAGTACGTGTTACATTGTAGTTAATTTAGTGATACCAGATCACAGAAGATTAAATTAACAGTTCCTTGTAACTAAAAGTACACCATTCACGACCTAGATGGAAATGAACAACCCATCGTGAAAGGTTGTAGTGTAAGGCTCAGATTGGTTTGTCTTGACCAAGAGATTACACTAGTGCATGACTGATGCATTGAAGAGGACCTACAGGAGGACAAATTCTTCAGAACTGAACTAGGAAGAATTAGACCTCAGTGGTTAGTTATTTCTTAATCTTCGTCCCTTAAATAGGATCGCGTGTGGTTAGTAACTATTGCTTTGACTTATTACGGGAAGAGAATTAATGAGATTCAATACCCTATATCTTGGGCAATATTATTGGTCACATGCGATTGCTAAGATTTAATACGGAGAATCGTGTGCAAGTACGCTTGTTCGATTTGCCCCCTTGGGAGGTTCATAAGTTTTATCATACCAAATCTTGCAAATGGAACTAGTTTCCGGTATGGATAATAATGTTGCATCGTTCCATTACCAAGGGTAAAAGATATTAATTAATGGAAAGCTATTTCAGTGGCTTGAATTAATTAATGGGCTAGATAATCTTAAACACGGGTAATAATAACCGGGAGCCATATTAACTGTAATATGGGTTAAGATGGATAGTGCAATATTAATTATGTAGTGGGATTAATTAATATTTATGGGCTTGAATAATATTGTGGCTCTATATTGATAATTCAAGGTCCATTGAAAGGTCCAATCTTAATTCTCCTAAAGGCCCCCCAAGTAGCCCAAGATAAAGTCCAATAACTTAAAAAGGTGTTTAAAAATAAAATAAATTTTGTTGCCTATTTTTCCTTATTTTTTTCGAAAATTATGAATAAAAGGGGAGAAAGATTTTCTTTGAATTTTGTTATGGAATGAAGATATGTATTCTTGGAATACAAGATTATCTCATTAAATTCAAGAAATCTCCCACTTGGTTATTCATATTTGAAATTTTCGAAATTTTTGATAATTAAGGGAAAGAAAGATTTTCTTGAAAAGATATTATGGAAGATATGTATTTCTTGAAATACAAGTATATCTCATAAATTCAAGAAGATCCAAATCTTGGATTCTTGTCTCTTGATTTTCGAAAATGTTGCCATAACAAGATGAGGTGGAATTTTTGTGGAATATTTTAATTATGGAGAAAAGAATATATGAGATATATTCAAGATTTCTTGAAGATCAAGAAAAAGATTTTCCCATATTATTTTATCACTAAAAATCGTCCAACCACCTCTATAAATAGGGGATGAGTGTTTCATTCCCAAGGACAATTCCATGTGCTGGAAAAATTAGTAAATCCACAAAGGTGGTGCAACAAATTTTTTTTTCTTTTTTTAATTGTTCGCTAGCTTCCTTCCACCGGATTGTCGAACAAGGACTAGAGAATACTTGGGAAGGCTTTTTGGTGTGTTTTCATCGACGAGTCCATTGCCATTCCAAGAGGTAAGTTCACGTAAACTCGTAGTAATTCCGCATCTGCGTAGGATTTACGTGAACTTGTTTATATGCATGATTTGTTGTTGAATTATTATTTGAATTAATATGGGTTAATTCATGCTAGTAATAATTGTTAGAATTAAATTTGTATTTAAATATTCATCCCGAATAGATCCGGGCAATTAATTCCCCAACAACTGGTATCAGAGCCTCGGTTTTGGGCTCTGAATTTTAAATTGTAATTTAATTCATTGTCATTAAATTTGAAAGTGGATAGTAGAATTGCTAGATCTTTTTTGAAGGTATCCAATTGTCATGGAATTTAATGTGTTTATATATGCATGCATATAAATTGTGATTTTTTAATTCGATTCGTTCGAATTCGTTTTGCCTCGTGAGAAAATCCATGAGTAGATTAGTATTTGTTTGATTTGATCAATGTAATAGACTAGTCTAGATCTAGGTGTATTTATTTTTGTAAATAAATTGTAACCGGATCGGGAAAATGGGAAGCGAGACGAAAGAATTAAAAGCGGGATCCTAAACCGGCGTAAAAGCATGCGTCGTCGAAAACGTGCCAAAGGAGGCACGCGCGTCTTGGATGCTTTTCGCACGACGGTTTGTAGGGGCGAGGCCGAAGGGCCGAGCGCCGCGGATCCGACGCGGGCGACGCCACCGCAGGGGCGATATCGCCAAAGCCGCCTGGCGACGCAGCAAAAAGAGGATTCGGTGCTCGCTGGCGGGCAATGCCGCCGAGACACACGCTGGGCGACGCGGGCACATCGTGGGCGATGATGCGCCCGGCGCATGCGGCGGAGATCTTCTTAGCCGCGACGACGCGGCGTGCTCGGGCGCTTTTGCAAAGCGCCAAGAAGACGGGCCTCGACGACGGCCGGGAGAAGTTAGGCGGGCACTCCGACCCGCCGAAATGGTCGATGGCGACGGCTTGACAAAGGCGTTTTTTTTGGCGGTCAAGTGGGAGCTTTTCGAGACGAACGATGAAGGCTATGAAGACGATTTCTCAAGATCAAGACATGACAAAATTAACCATGACAATTGGATAAATGTGCTCAATATGTTTAATTTTTGTCTTGATGTTTATGCATTATTTACGCTTATTTAAATATTGTTTAAATTTGCGATGCATGAGAAAATATTTTGAAAAATCTCACTTTCAGAAAATTACTAAGTATGTTTAAACAATTAATTGACAATTTTATTCCGGATAATAAAATTGAATTAATTATCGACCTCCATGATTTATTTATTTGTGAATTCTTTTGAGAAAATTCCCCACGGATTAAGGTCAAAAGATAGCTTTCACATGAATAAATTCCAAACGGATTATTGTGGATTATTACTAGTGGCGGCGATGACCCTCCCCAGGCTCGTTCAAAAGCAAAATAATAATTATGTATTTAATCATGGTTATTACTTAGGTATAAAATTGATATGCATATATTTCCCGAAGTCCCCGAATTTTATATTGGTCAAGTGAGAGCCAACTATTAATCTGGATATTAAAGGTTTATAAATCATTTATTGTTTGTAACTTTGCTTGAATGTGTTTAAATAATGACCCACCCCACGTGGCTTATTTAAACTGTTTTGAGATGTTGGCTGATGCATGTTCATATTTTTTTGAGATTTTAATATGAAACATGTGATCGAACCTTGTGATATATGTATGCTTGTGCATATTATTATTTATTTCAGTTCAGCATGTCGCAACCTTTTAATCCACTGTTAATATACTTAAAGTCAATACAATATGTATGGAAACTATATTGATTGTAAACGAAAAATTATTGTCCTAACTGCACAAAAGCACAAGTGGATTCGTGACACAACAAAATCAGATGAGCCAACTGACGAGTCAAAAATGCGGGATCCATCAGATCACCTTGCGAGAGATGTCGTCGCTGAAAATGGTGGAGGACAAACCCGTAAGGGATTACGTCCTCAAAATTGATGGCCCATCCCAACAAACTTGAGGTTCTCGAAAAGATTATAATCTGGAGACTTCAGATGAATTTGGTATTTCACTCTCTGCCCAAAAGTTTTTGAGCATTTTGGCCTCGCTAGCTGATTTGTTGCAAGCTTTGGTCTCGGCAGAGATGTTGATGGGGCACCAAACTCAAGCTTTGACGACAAGTGGTTTGTCTTCATTTTCTAGGCCAAGGGGAGGCAAGAAAAAGAAGAGGACCAAGAGCCATAAGCAATAAAACTCAACTGTTGCCAAGGGCAATGGTAAGATGAGGAATGCTTGTGGTGTCAAGGAAAATCCAAAGAGGAAGTGCTTAAGATGCGGTGAAAGAGGACAATGGAGGTTTTGCCTGTTCCAACCCCAAAAAGGGAAGGAAAGAAATGTAATTCTCACGCACTAATTGTTGAAACTTGTTTAGCGGAGTATACTTCTCATTCGTGGGTAGTTGATACGAGATCCACAAATCATGTTTGCTTCACGGGCTCAAACTGATCCGGCAACTTAGTGGGAGTGAGATCCTCATCACACTGGGCGACGTTACGAAAGTAGCGATTATTGCAATGCTACGTAAGTAGCAGATATTGCAATGCTACGTAAGTAACGGTTATTGCAATGCTACGTAAGTAGCAGATATTGTAGTACTACATGAGTAGTGGTTAAAGCAGTGGGAGAAGTGCACCTGTCTTTTGAAGATAAAGTTTTTTTAGAGATTACCTTTATGTTCCCAGTTTTAGAAAGAATTCACTTTCAGTTTCTAAAATTCTATTAAAGGACACTAAGTTTCTTCTAATAAGAATGACATAATTTCTTGAAATGATGAGTGTATCTGTTATGGGACATTGGTCAAATAATCTCAATACAATTAACTGTGCACACCACTCACGAAATGCATCCTATAACACATCAATTGTTTCCAATAAAACAAAATATTCATCAGACGTGAACGAAACACTTCTATGGCATCTAAGATTGGGACATCTTAATCCAAAGAGGATCCAAAGGTTGGTGAAAGACGGTTTACTAGAGTCTCTCCAAGTTGAACCAATTCCAACCTGCGAATCATGTTTGGAGGGTAAAATTACCAAGAGGGCATTCGGAGCCAAGGGGAATAGAGCCAAAGAAGTGTTAGAAATCGTTCACACAGACGTATGTGGTCCAATGTCAACCATGGCAAGAGGAGGTTACGAGTATTTCGTCACTTTTATTGATGACTACTCGAGGCACGGTTATATTTTCCTTATGAAGTATAAATCTGAGACCTTTGAGAAATTCAAAGAATTTAAGGCTCAAGCAGAGAATCATAGGGAAAAACGTATCAAGTCTCTACGATCCGATCGTGGAGGCGAGTACCTCAGCGATAAGTTTTTGAACTACTTATCAGATGAAGGGATTGCATCCCAGCTGACTGCACCCGGAACCCCTCAACAAAATGGGATTGCAGAGCGAAGAAACAGAACTCTTTTGGAAATGGTAAGATCAATGATGTATTATGCGGATCTTCCCAAGTCGTTCTGGGGTCATACCTTGGAAACAACGGCTTACATTCTGAACTTGGTGCCATCCAAATTGGTTCCCAAAACTCCCAAAGAATTGTGGACCGGGCGCAAGCCTAGTTTGAGACACATGAGAATTTGGGGGTGTCCGGCCTACGTGTTGGACAAGGAAGCCGGGAAATTGGATCCTCGATCAGAATTAAGGCTGTTTATAGGATCCCCCGAGGGAACAAAATGGTGTATGTTCTATGGTCCCAAAGATCAAAAGGTGGTAATAAGCACCCACTTTAGATTCTTGGAGGAAGACTATATGAACGAAAGAAGACCCAGAAGTGAGATTACCTTAAGTGAGCTAAGGGGGGTAACCTCATTGCCAACTGTACAAGATGATATACCAAACGACACACTTTCACAACCGAAACCTCATCGTAGTGGGAGGGTTGTTAGACAGCCCGAGAGATTCATGGGGATAGGAGAGTCCTCGGACTTGATTCCCGGACAAGACGAATCAGACCCATGGACATATGATGAGGCAATCCAAGATAAGGATGCGGTTTCTTGGCAAAAGGCAATGAAAGCAGAAATGGGGTCTATGGATCATAACAGAGTGTGGGAGCTAGTCGAACCACTTAATGGGGTCAAACCTATTGGTTGCAAGTGGGTATACAAGAGAAAGAAGGGACTGGACGGGAAGGTGGAAACCTTCAAGGCAACGCTTGTGGCGAAAGGTTATACTCAGAAAGAAGGGATCGACTATGAGGAAACCTTTTCACCTGTAGCAATGCTCAAGTCCATCCTGGATTCTCTTGTCGATAGCTGGGCATCTCGATTTTGAAATCTGGCAAATGGATGTCAAGACAGCTTTCCTTAACGGAAGTCTTGATGAGGAAATCTATATGCAACAACCCCAAGGCTTCATGGAAAAGGGCCAAGAACACCTAGTTTTTAAGTTCATGAAGTCCATTTACTGACTCAAACAGGCATCCAGAGCTTGGAACCAATGTTTTGATCATGTTATAAAGTCTTAAGGGTTTGATCAAAATGAGTTTGAAAGTTGTGTGTATAAAAAACGTGTCAGAACTGCATTGGTATTCTTAGTACTATACGTAGACGACATTCTGCTCATCAGGAACGATGTAAAGGTGTTATCAGACGTAAGGGCATGGCTTTCAAAACAGTTTGATATGAAGGACTTAGGGGAAACCGGACACATCCTTGGGATCAAGATCACTCGAGATCGCAAGAAAATGATGATAGGCTTATCGCAAGCTTCATACATAGACACTGTCTTGAAATGATTCAACATGCAGGATTCCAAGAAAGGCTTCGTACCTTTCAGGCATGGAATCCATCTATCCAAGGAAATCTGCCCTAAGACACAAAAGGAGATAGATGACATGAAAGGCATTCCTTATGCTTCGGCTGTCGGAAGCCTTATGTATGCAATGCTGTGTACGAGACCGGATATCTGCTTTGCCGTTGGCATGGTGGCAAGATATCAGAGTAACCCGGGGAAGGAACATTGGACGGCAGTTAAAAACATTCTGAAGTATCTGAAAAGAACTCGAGATAGAATGTTGGTTTATCAGTCAGATAGTCTAATCCCCATTAGCTACACGGACTCGGATTTCCAATCAGACTTAGATTCCAGAAAATCTACCTCCGGTAGTGTGTTTTACATGGGGGAGGAGCCATGACGTGGAGAAGCGTTAAGCAGAAATGCATCGCAGATTCTACCATGGAAGCCGAATATGTAGCTGCTTACGAGGCAGCGAAAGAAGCGGTTTGGCTCAAGAACTTCCTAGTGGACTTGGATGTAGTTCCGAATTTGCCCAGCACAATCATTGTTTATTGTGACAATGCCGGAGCAGTTGCAAATTCAAGGGAACCAAGAGCCCACAAGGCCAGGAAACACATTGAAAGGAAATACCATCTTATACGAGAAATCGTTAAGAGAGGAGATATAGAGGTGGCAAAGATTGCGTCGGAAGACAACCTAGCTGATCCATTCACAAAGGGTCTGCCTCAGAATACATTCGAGAGACATGTGAAAGGAATGGGTGTCAAGACCTTTGCCAATCTGCTTTGAGTATAAGTGGGAGACATTATTAGGTTCGTGTAGGTGACATTAGATGTCACGTATTAGGAACTACACGAGACATGCTGATGTATACTTAAAAGCAGACTTTGAGTATAAGTGGGAGATTGTTGGGATTATACTGGAAAGTATGCTTTTACTTTGTGTAATCAGACTGACTGAATTTCGGACTTATTTACTGAAATAAATTAGTTATCACCGATGCTTTAAATATTATCGAATGTTACATATATTTACTGCATAACTGTTCAATAAATAAGATGCGTGTTACATTGTAGTTAATTTAGTGATACCGATCACGAAAGATTAAATTAGCAGTTCCTTGTAACTAAAAGTACACCATTCACGACCTAGATGGAAATGAACAACCCATTGTGAAAGGTTGTAATGTAAGGCTCAGATTGGTTTGTCTTGACCAAGAGATTACACTAGTGCATGACTGATGCATTGAAGAGGACCTCTGAGGAGGACAAATTCTTGAGAACCCGAACTAGGAAGAATTAGACCTCGGTGGTTAGTTATTTCTTAATCTTAGATCCCCTTAAATAGGATCGCGTGTGGTTAGTAACTATTGCTTTGACTTATTACGGGAAGAGAATCAATGAGATTCAATACCCTATATCTTGGGCAATATTATTGGTCACATCGATTGCTAAGATTTAATCTACGAGAATCGTGTGCAAGTACACTTGTTCGATTTGCCCCCTTGGGAGGTTCATAAGTTTTATCATACCAAATCTTGCAAGTGGAACCGGTTTAAATATGGATAATAATGTTGAACGTTCCATTACCAAGGGTAAAAGATATTAATTAATGGAAAGCTATTTGGTGGGCTTGAATTAATTAATGGGCTAGATAATCTTAAACACGGAAATAATAATCGGGAGCCATATTAACGTAATATGGGTTAAGATGGATAGTCTTGATATTAATTATGTAGTGGGATTAATTAATATTTATGGGCTTGAATAATATTGTGGCTCAATATTGATAATTCAAGGTCCATTGGAAGGTCCAATCTTAATTCTCCTAAAGGCCCCCCAAGTAGCCCAAGATAAAGTCCAATAACTGAAAAATGTGTTTAAAAATAAAATAAATTGTAGGTCCCGAACGGGTTTTGTGAGGGTGGAAGTCTAGAGGGGAGGGGTGAATAGACTTCTAAAACTTTTCGTCTTGGATCAGTCCGAATGCAGATTACCCGATCAGTGAGAGTGTATCGGTTTAGATCATTTGTTCAATCTTCTTGAGTGCACGAGGCGGTCGGTTTGATATCTGTCGATTTAATCGAATGGTGCGGAAAGCTTGTTTTTACCCGTGTGAAAAACCGGTTTTATCAATCGATTACGAGTCGATTTTCAACGATTGAGTAAGGTTTCAATCGATCGGATCGGTTGCTTGGTGCGGATCGAGCTTAACTTAGAATATGTATCTTTGTTTAAAACTTCGGTTGTGTGACTTGTGTAAAGCAATAAGAAAGCAAGTAAATGCACACAAGACTTTTTATAGTGGTTCGAGCCGAAACCCATCCCACGTCCACTCTTCCCTTAACACAGGGGAACCTTAACCTACTTTAACCTGCGGGACTTATATCCTTTTCGGGATGACCGAGATGTTTACTGAGTTCTCACTCTTAAAACTTAACTTTCAAGGGACTTATATCCTTTTCGGGATGGCGAGATGTTTACCGAGTTCCCACTCAAAGCTTAACCTCACGGGACTTATATCCTTTTTTTCGGGATGGCCAGAGATGTTTATCGAGTTCCCACTCTACAAACGTAACCCAATGGGACTTATATCCTTAAAAAGGATAACCGAGATGTTTAATGAGTTCTCACTCTCTGGACTTAACCTAACTTAACTGCGTTTGGGTAAAGAATGATTGAGGGTTCCAACTGGAATCTATCCTGGTGCTTTAGGTAGCCAAAATGCTAGTGGATAGGATTTCTTGCTAAGAACTATGGGATGAACACTCTAAGAATAATCTTCAAATGTAGTGTTCTTTGAGTGGAGATTTGCTGCATCTTTAGCTTCTTTGCGATGTCTCTGTGTTTGTTCTTGCGTTCTCACTTGTTGGTCCTTCTCTTCAAAATGAAGATCGATCTCATTTTATAGACCTCGAAATCAAAGAGCCGTTGGAGAGCAATTTGAATTTCGGCTATATATAGGTAAATTTAGGATATGATTGTGACGTGCTCCGATTATCGGTCTGGCCGTAGGCATGATTAGTGTCGTTTTTGTCTGCAGCGTCGTATCCCCTATTATCAGCTCTTTTTGTGCACGTGTCGCTTTCTCCTTGGCTTCACGAGGCGACACTCCAGAAATTTGTCCGTTAGACGATTCATTTTCCTTTTGTAGAAGATTCGTCTTGTTTGGTGTATCTTTTTGATTGTCACCGGTGTGGTGACTTGATCAAATGGCGGTCGATCTACCTTGTTGAGTCTTCGATTGCACATTGTCTTAGCATCAATATCACGGACTCTGGCGAAAGTAGGTCTTCAGGTCTTTTGATCTTCAGGTGTCTCTGAGCCTCAGTGAATTCAGTCGTACTGAGTCTTCAGGTTTGATGCTGAGTCTTCAGGTTTATCTGAGTCTTCAGGTTCATCTGAGTCTTCAGTGTTATCTGAGTCTTCAGGTTCATCTGAGTCTTCAGTGTCTTCTTGTCTTCACCTGATCTTCTGACTTCTTGTCTTCTGATTTGCGCTTAGTCTTCTGATCATCTGACCTTCTCTGGGTCATCTGATACTTTGACCTGACCTATACATATTGAGTTCCCCCTCAATATGTGACCTATCTTTTACATCAGCTATCTATACATTTCAGCTGGTCATCTTATTCTGATTCTAAGTCATCAGTCAGCTAACAGGTCTGACTGGTCCTATTACAACCTGTTTTGGAACTTCCATCAAAACTAAATTACATATTTCCCAACAATTTCCCCCTTTTTGATGGAACCAAAACACTTAAATCAACTTAATCAGAAAAACAGATACCATGAATGGAAATGTAGATAATGCAAATGGTACATACCTCAGAAGACAATGAGATGTTGTCTTAGAATCAATGAGATGAAGAATTTTATTCAGATAGGTGTGTGCATTGTAGAATATGTGAAAAGCGTACCTATCATCTGATTCCAAGTTGTCTTCTTCAGGTGTACTTGAACATTTGCAGTTCTTTGGGGATGTCAAACATCCTGTACATCTTTTGCATTAGCTTGTCCAGCTCTTCTTTTCTATGGATTCCTCCTTTTTCAGCTAGTCCATAGTAGATGTTATTGAATTTAACGGGATCTAGCTTGTTGTCTGGACGCAAAGGTGGAAGGAGTAGTTAAAAGGGTGGAGCTTCTGGTATTAGTGACATGATCTTGCCTTCATTCATCACTGTCAGGTAGAAGTCTGGATACTTTGTTTCTAGCCAGTTCCGGAATTCATCATCATTTTCAGTCTGATTTTGATGAATTGGAATCTTCTCCAGGATATAGACGTCACATAACCATTCTCCTCTGATTTGGTCCCATTCTGGTTGCAGATCTTATCGTGCACAGAGGATGCCTTTAACAGGTGCCGGAAGGGCATTCTTCTCCCAAGCAATCTCCTCTGCTGCAGCTTCGTTCTTCCTTTTCCTTCGGATGTAAGCGATGTTCAGTCCCTTAGCCTCTGCTAACTTTTGTTTCTTGATTGCGGCCTCTCTTATTCTCAGTCTTGTCTGCTCTTGAACTTGTTCAGGAGTCATCTGGCTTTTGGTGGAGAATAGCTGGCCTTGTCTCTGATCTTCCGCGTTTGCTTTCATCATCTTACCTTTGCCTTTCTTCCTCCTCAGAGTCTGCTCAGGTTCATCTTGTTCGTCTTCTTCAGCTAATTTCTTAGCGAGTTCAAGGCTCTTGGCCTGATCATCAGTTTCCATTCTTTTCTGGACGAACGAGGAAAAGTCTTCAATCTTGTCGACTCTAGCAGTAACCTCTGAAAGAGCACTTTTCTACTCAGCGATCTCTTTACTGTGTTGCTCCACAGTTTCTTTCATTTCAGCAATGAGATCGGTAGATGGAGTGGCTGGCAAGTCAGATACAGTGATTTTTGGTAGAGATGAAAATTTTACCAACTGTGTCTGAGTCTGTTTTTCTTTGTTCTCTTTTTCTTTAGTCTGTTTTTCTGTATTCTCTTTTCCTTCAGACTCTTTTCCAGACTCTTTTCCTTCCCCCTTTTTGGTTGCATCAAAGAGGTTGGACATCTTGCGGTTCAGAGCTGTTAATTACCATGAGATCTCCTCTCTGAGTTCCTTGACAACAAGAGGAGTGATCTGGACGGTGGCAGAAGATGCAGGCGTGTAGAAGCGTCTAAGAGAGGTTTCGATTTCCTGTCTTGCTTGTTCTGTAGAAGCTAGAAAATGTTTCCAACCCATATCCAGGTGGTTGTTGGTCTTGTCCAAGGATGCCCAGACACTCTCCAAAAGTACCTGTGTCTGATTGAGCATCTCTGTCTGAACTATGAGTTTGTCAGACTGGAGTTTGAGCTTCTCAGCAAGAGGATATACTAGTTGCATTACTTCAGCAAGAATGGCATTGTGCATCCCAACTGTGTGACTTCGTTCCTTGTCAACTAGTTTTGCTTGCTCATCTTCAAATCGCTTCATCAGATCTGCTGTGAGCGCTGCGAATTTGTCTTCAAATGCAGCCTGGATCCCATCCTGAATCTTCTGAGAGTGAAGATCTAGGGTATCAGATCTCATCATAGCAGTCTGTTCAGATGTTGAAGCCTTGCCAAGTCGGGTCTCATCTGCAGCACCCATTCTTGGTTCATCGGCAACTCCCTCATGATCTGTAGGAGGTTGAACGGTTTCCTCCTTGTTATCAGCAATACCGAACCTTTCGTGAATCAACCATCTGATATCATCGTCAGATGCCAATTCAACAGCACTTTCAATCCCAGCATTGTGTAGACATTTCAACTCCAAGTCTACAAAGAAATCTGATCCCAGAGTTGTCATTAGAATCAGAAATTCTTCAATGCTCTTCAGTCGGATATCCCTCCAGAACACTATTTCTTCTATTTGTTGCTGGATGCCAGGATGTTGATCCAATTCAAGGCACAGATCCAGCAGATACTCTTTGATCTGTTGCTTCATTATTCTTATGATGGGGCTCTCTGGAGCAGGTGAAGCGAGCACTGTTCTGGTGTTGAAGGGATTATGAGAGATGGACACATGCTTGTCGGGTCTCTCAGGTTGTTGAGACTGGATCGGGGATTGGGATGATTGTGATTCAGGTTGGTTTTCAGCGTGTTGAGGATGTTCAGTTTCCTGAACGGGTTCATTGATTGGTGGTGTGGGAGATGATGTTCTGATAGGTTAGGGTGAGGGTGAGAAGGTTTTGTGGGGAGAGGATGGTGGTGATGATTTTTGAGGAGAGGGTGATGGTGATTTGGAAGTGGGCGTTGGCGATCTTGCTCTCTGGAAGATCTTGGTGAGAGGCAGAGAATCAAATGGTGATTCTTCCTCAGGTTGCTCCACTTCTGTTCCTCTGACAGATTTCTCTCCTTCTGCTTCGGTCATCTGCTCTTCTCTTACTTCTCTGATGGTTGGCTCAGAGCGGACTGCTACCTCTTCATCTGATTGTACTTGCATCAGATCCTCTATTCTGCTGGCTTGCTGGGCAGAACTTGGAGCAGTTTTCAGAGGAGATGAGATTCTCTTCTGACGTTTCCGCTGAGCATCTGGTTTCTTGGCCATATCCTTCCTCTTCATCCTATTCTCTTGAATGGCCTTTTTCCTGCACTTCAGACGATGCAGTTGCCTTGTCTTTTCCTTTCTTTTCTCCCTTGGGTTTGGGCACATAAGGAGTTGGATCCTCATCAGCTTGTCCAGGTAGGGACTCATCCTTGCCCAAAATGGCCTTGTGCTTTTCTTGGTAAATCTTCGCTCCATTCTCGTTCCATTCATAATTCTGTGGCAGCTTATCTGACAGAATGATAGAGATTTTGTGTATGAATGAACACTTTGAAGATAAGCACACTTCATTGCTCTGGGTCAGCTCGAACTTCCCGGAGTCTTTTCTCAGTCTTGCTTTGACCATACCCAACCAATCAATATCTGAAGCCTTCTTGATTATAGCAGCCATGACACTTATCTTGTATGAAGTGACTGCATCGAGGCTGTAAGTTGAGCCCATGATCACCTTCTGAACAATTTCAAGAAGAAGGCGATACTTTCTCTTCAGATAGGAGGCTTTGACGTTCGTCATGTTCTCCATGTTTGCTGGTCTCAACAGCTCGGCTTCAAGAAACTCTTTTTCTCCTACAACAGTCGTGTAGGTCTCTGGATTGATGCTTCCTCGAGTTAGGCCGAATATCCTCTGTAGATCGTCATTCGACACTCGAACTTCCATTCCGCCAACGGAAGAAATTAGGTCAGCATCATTGTCTTCATCCCTCTGCAGATTGTAGAGAAACTCCAAGGCTTCATGGGTGTGAACGATGTTCTGATGAGTAGAGCAGTATCGTTCCAGTCCACACGCTCGTAAGCACTCCAGAATTTCCAGTGATTCCGGATCTGAGGTGATGTTGAAGACGACGTACTTTTCATCAATGATGTCTTTCTTCATCGATGCAAAGTTGCAGTACTTTTTCCCTTGGCCCGGTCGTGAAACAAGGTGTGCCATTTCTGTACGATATGCAAATTGATGTTTAGTTTGAGTAAGATATTTCAATAAATTCAATCAAACTAGCAATTTCAGCATCAATTTAGCAAGTAAGCGTTTAGATCTTATAAAAATATCAGAATCACAACTTGTAAACCTAGGTACCATAGAGAAATTGAGATCATGCAATTAAAACAAGAAATTACCAGTAATTGATTCAAAGGATTTTGAAATCGGAAGAGAAGAATAAAATAATTTTGAAGGTAATTCTCTGAAGATTTTGAAAAAAAATATGATCTTTTAAGAGCTTTGAGAAGACGAAGTAGTGGAAAGCGGTTTTCTGAGAAAGATTTGGATTTTATGGAATACGAGGGAAAACCTATTTGCACAACTTTCCAAAGTACTCAAGTATCCGTGTTTTGAAATCGATGGCTGAGATTAGTCGGCCAAAAAGCATTTTGATCGCACGGTTGAGAAAAGTAGTCTTCTCATTTTCCGGACTCGAAAAATCATAATAAAACATTTTGAAAACATTTTTCCAGGTCCGCATTAAAAGCTTTTGTAGGGCATGCGTCATGTATAGTGTAAAATAAATCATTTAATCAAATAACGCATATAAGGTATTCAGAAAGAGATAAATAAGAGAGCGTATCTGACTGATTGATATTGTAATCAATCAGTTACCACGGTGATCTGATCTGGTACTTTGTTGATTTATCTGATGGTTGCCTTATGCATTTCCCAACAATATCTCACTTATCTGATCAGATTCTTGCTTGAAAAACTTCGCCACTTATCTGATCCTCTTTTCTGATACACTTCATCCTTCAGTCTTAAACATTCTTCTAAACAACCCGCATTTACTGAAGTCAACTCCCGCCAAAACTTTTACTTCGGGAAGTCCAAAGGTCGCCTCGATTCCCAAATCAGCGCGATTTGACATCCCGTAATAATGGCATAGATATGCTGTGATTTAATCACACCATTAACTCATCCAACCATTATCCGCGTGTTCCTAACGCGTTGTCGATGCAAATTTCTCTTTAAGATCTTCTGAGAAGATAAAATTTGCATTTATACCCCTAATTTTCTTCTATAAATAGCTTGGGGTGTTAGGCGAACAATACAATCATAAACCATTTCATCTTCTTTAGCATATCCTTCATGCTTTTCCGATGAGTTCCTTATTTCCGGTGAAACTTCCGGTGGGAACCTTTAGCCCTTTCCCAATGAATTCAGCTTCTCAAATCAACCCTGTGTGTTCCTTCACACTGCTTTCGTCGTCATCTGAGATTTCACATACGATCAATGCTAAGCTTCTTTACCACCGTGGAGGCAGATCTGCTAAGGCAAATGAGAAGGCACTTCTCCTAACCGTATGCACCTTGTGCGCCTATCGAGATGACGAAATTAGCATCAACAGACTTAGTCTGAAACAAAACATGAGTTTGGTATATGATCTGCATCAGTCAACAGCTGATCTCCATATATCAAGCTCAATTTTTGCATGCGACACAAGTGTCTATTTGGTCCTTATGACCAAAACTTTGGCACTGTGCCCCATTTAACAGCTGGAAGTCCTGATGATTTCACGTCTGAGGGCTTCCGGCTTGGACATCCTTCAAAACCTCTCTTGCTCCTCCTTCCGAAGCTTTGAGATTAGCTCAGGATTCTCGAAGCCTCTCTGTCGCCCCTTCATAGGATCGAGGGAAAATGAGAGCATCATACCTTGAACTCTCTTTCTTTTTCCCTACCTAGGGTTGTCTTAGGGCTGATGGTTTATGCTTTGACCTCCGGGTCTTCTTGTACTTGTAATACCACTTGAAGATAGCTTGTAGCATTTGTAGCTTGTGATATCACTTGTAACTTGTAAATCTGACCTCCGGGTCTTTATCAATGAAAAACTCTGTTATTCCATTGTTGTGTTGTTTCTTCTGACTTATGCGATCTGTAGCTTTACTCTTGATTTACTTGTTGACTGCAGCTTTAATCGTCTTATAAAGTAATCTTCCAATCTGATCAGTTCCCCCTTAATCTGATATGTCTTGAACTGATCTGCCCTTTGTCTGAACTTCAGATCGGCTACTTATCTGACTTTCTGATCTGCTCCTTATCTGAACTTCAGATCGGCTCCTCGTCTGGTCGTCTGATCAGTTGAGATTCCTAACTCAACTGATTCCACTTAACCTGGTTAGTCTTTTAACCAACTGATTCTGGAGATCAATCCTTCAGCCATATCTGGTGCATTTTCTCCAAGATCCAGAAGCCCTAGCTCGTTGCATAAATCTCTGAATCTGATCTCAGCTAGCGGCTTGGTTAAGATATCAGCTTTCTGCTTGTCAGTATGGATCTTTTCCATCCTAATATTCTTCTTTTCAACGTGATCTCTGATAAAATGGTGTCTGACATCCACATGCTTGCATCTTGTATGTAGAACAGGATTCTGAGTGATTGAAATAACACTATTACTGTCACAGAATATAGGTACGTTCTTAGCTATAATGTTGTAATCCCTCAGCTGCTGACTTAGCCAGAGCAGTTGGGAACAACAACTTCCTGCAGCCATATATTCCGCTTCAGTAGTAGATGTCGCAACTGATGTCTGCTTCTTCGAAAACCATGAGATCAGTTTATTTCCCAGAAACTGACATGAACCTGAGGTTGACTTTCTGTCGATTCTGCAACCTCCGTAATCTGAATCAGAATACCCACTAAGCTCTAGATTGTCATCTGATGGGTAAAATAAACCAAGGTTTACAGTCCCCTTCAGATACTTGAGAATCCGCTTAGCTGCTTCTAGGTGGCTTTGCATTGGATTTGCTTGAAATCTGGCACATACACCTACTGCAAAAGTAATGTCTGGTCGGCTGGCAGTCAGGTATAGTAGTGATCCAATCAGAGCTCTATATTCCTTCTGATTAACTTTCTGACCATCTTCATCTGGATCCATCTTGAACCCGGTCATCATGGGAATTCTGGCTTCCTTGCAATGTTGAACTCCGAACTTTGCCAGTAGATTCCTTGTGTACTTTGCCTGGCAGATGAATATCCCTTCTGTACTCTGCTTGACTTGTAAACCCAGAAAGTAATTCATCTAACCCATCATGGACATCTCGAACTTCCCTTGCATTAATTTGCTGAACTTCTCACACAGCTTCTTGTTGGGAGATCCGAAGATGATGTCGTCCATGTAAATATGAACCATCAGAATATCTTCTCCATCTTCTATTCTGAATAAGGTTACATCGGTGTTCCTTTAGTGAACCCGCTGTCTATCAAGAACTGAGAGAGTGTATCATACCAAGCTCTAGGAGCTTGTTTGATCCGTAAAGAGCTTTTTTCCTTAAACGGTACACTTGGTTGCCCTTTTCAAAGCCACGGAGGTCATTTTGACATAAACTTCCTCTGCTAGTACCCCGTTTAAGAATGCACTCTTTACATCCATCTGATACACAGTGAACCCTCTGTGGGAAGCATATGCGAAAACAAAGAATGGCTTTTAAGCGGCGATCGTGCAAAGGTCTCATCATAATAAATTCCTTCGATTGTGAATACCCCTTAGCAACAAGTCTTGCCTTATTCCCCGTTATGACATTTTTTCATCTCTCTTGTTCTTGAATACCCACTTTGTGCCAATTACGTCTTGATGAGTTGGTCTCGTCCCACCAATTCCCAAACTTGATTCCTCTCAAACTGTTCCAGCTCCTCCTGCATGGCTAGAATCCAGCTTGCGTCTTGTAGAGCTTCCTCTACTGTAGTTGGTTCCTTCAAAGACAGATAACAACAGTACATGGCACTTTCACCAATCTGATGTCTAGTTTTGACTCTATCAGATGGGTCTCCGATAATCAGATCAGTTGGATGACTGGTAATCCAGGTCCTTCTGTTCTGATGTGCATCTGTTTGGAGAACATCATCCATATCTGATAGTTCATTACTAGTGATTGGGAGTGGTGCGGAATTATGATCCACTTGATAAGAACATGTCTCAGCTGATGTTGGACTCATCATGTCTTTGAAGTCATTCATAGGAACTTCAGAGTTCCCCTAAACCGGATGGTTCGGTTGATCTTTATCTCGGTTGTAACAACTTCATTGACGATTGTGCGTACCTTTGGGTCCGATTGACTGTTGAATCGATAAGAAGATCAAGTTACGGGATGTGCCTTTATTCGTGTTTAGGTTCTTTATCCTTGATGCTTAGCTGATCCATTTTCTGCGTGTCAGGTAGCGGTCCTTCTGGTACGGCTTGTTCTGAGGCAGCTTTCTCTTGTTCAGAAGATGTCTCATTAAAGACCACATGAGATGTTTCTTCCACAACTAGGGTTCGTTTGTTGTAGACCCTGAAGGCTTTGCTGGATGAGGAATATCCTAAGAATATACCCTCTTCTGACTTGGCCTCAAAAGTCTTCAACTGACTTTTCCCATTGTTGTGAATGAAACACTTGCACCCAAAAACATGGAAGTATGAAACACGAGGTTTTATGTCCTTCCACAGTTCATAAGGTATTTTGAAGCGAGTCTTAGTCAAAGAACATTTGTTCTGAGTATGGCATACTGTGTTGATTGCTTCTGCCCAGAAACGGCTTGGTGTAGCATGTTAAATTTAACATAGTCTTGGCGAACTTCCTTGAGAGTTCTGTTTCTCCGTTCTGCTACTCCATTTTGTTGTGGTGTTCTTGCAGCTGACGTCTCATGCTGTATACCAAACTCAGTGCAAAAATCAGTAATAAAGGAATTCAGGAACTCTGTACCTTTATCTGATCTGATTTTTACTATGCTGACACCCTTCTTGTTTTGTAGCTTCTTGAGCAGTTCGGGTATCTTAGTCGTTGTCTCGTTCTTCTTGTATAAGAATACAACCCAAGTAAACTTGGAATAATCATCCACGATTACTAGAGTATATTTAAGTCATTGAGAGATCGATTGGTGTAATCGGGTCCGAATAGATCCATATGGAGCAGTTGTAATACTCTACTGGATGCTGGTCCAGGTATTCCCTTCAATGAGGCTTTAACTTGTTTTCCCATCTGACATGCGGCACATGTCTGATCTTTGGAGAATATCTCATTCGGAAGTCCCTCAACCAAAGACATCCTAGCGATCTTGTTAAGAGTCTTGAAGTTCAGATGACTCATTCTTTTGTGCCAGAGCCAACTGCTACTTTTAGAACTCTTAACAATTAAGCATGTATTTTTTGGGCAACTGTTCCAATCTGCAATGTAGATCGTCCCTTTCCTTGAACCAGTTAGCAGAATTTGTTGAGTGGCTCGATTCCTTATCGTACACTTGTCGCTCGAGAACTCAACGCTGAATCCATTGTCGCAGAATTGTGATACTGATAGTAGATTGTGTTTCAGTCCTTCGACATACGAGACTCCAGTTACTTGTACATCATCATTCTCTAGGGTTCTGAATCCTTGGTAAAACCAAAGTTATCATCACCGAAGAGTACACGTGGGCCATCTTGTTCTTTGTAAGAGCTAAGGAGATGTTTGCTTCCAGTCATGTGCCTTGAGCATCCACTATTGATGTACCAGATAGTTGCTTGTGCACCTCCTTTGTTGGCCAGTCCCAAACGAACCTGCAATCAAATCAAGCTTTAGGTACCCCTTTGGAATTGGGTCCTGGGGGGTTAGTGGTGGATTTAGGGATCCACACAAACAGAGCACTTCTATGAAATCTGATAGATTAGAAAGTCTGATTTGTCTCCCATACATATCAACATAATCATACGTCTCTTTATATGCTTTCTGATTAGTATGATTATTCGTGTGAGCCTTGGGTGACTTAGAAGACTTGGGATTTTTCTTTATATTTTGTCTTCTTTTAATCGATGTGGCTCGGTCAAGATAACCTAGATCTCTGGTTATAAGGGTAGGTACGATTTGCTACCATCAAAAGATTCATATCTTTTTTGGCATAGGTGGTCTTTTTGCGTTTACTTATAAAGCTGCTTATTAAATGGTGACCTTGATTGGGTCTCATATTAGATTTCCTTTTTCTGAGTTGTCTCTTACGATACCTAATCTGGCGATCGAGTTGAGGTTTCTTCGAAAGAACCGGGTTCTTCTGTTGATTCCTCGGTGATGCTTTATCGATTAGGGGTCCATTTCTCATTTCCCTTTACGATTAGGCATCCGCCTTACTTGCTCAAAGAGTCTTTTTTCCTTTATCGAATCTGATTTTAGCTTTTAGTGTATCTTTGTCGAGAGACTCGTTTGATTACACCCTTCGGAAGTGAATCAAATGGGGCTTTTGAGGATGTAGAAGGGTTCTCATACCCAATTCCTTCTTGTTAGTCGGCATTCGAAAATAGGTGTTCATTTCTTGAACGGTTTTAGATGACTTCGTGAAAACCTCTATTTTCTTGCACAAACTATCCTCAATAGATTTTAGACTCTCATGTAGTCGGAATAGCTCATCAAATTTAGCTTGAAGGATTTTGAAATCATCAGCTTGTTGTTTGTTGATTGCTAGGCGATCTTTGATCTGCTTCTCTGATCGAAAGATTTAACTTTTCGAGCGTTAAGTTCCTCGATTACCTTCTGGCGGTTTAATGAATTCGATTCGGTAGCTTTCTTGAGGCGTTTTCTTTAACAAAATGATTATTTACGATCCTTAGCTTGTCATTTTAAAACTTCCACTATAGTATAAGTGTCTCTCTTGCATCGGAGATCATCAAGCAATTGCTCGAGTAGAGCTGCAAGTCAATCTCTCGGCGGGTGTCTTAATAATAGCGGTGTGGAAATTGAAAAAAGGAAGGTTTGGAGGTTACCTCAGTTGGTCCTCCTTGGCCATCATGCGGACTTCATCGTCATCTGAAGAGAATATCAGATCTTCATGCTCGTGGAAGTCAGCAACCTTTGCTTATCGGGCGAAAATCTTCTCTGAAAGAGTAGCGAGTCTTGAGAAAATGGATAGGAATCATCAATTCGGATGTGTCGGCGACCGGTGCTTTCCTATCTACGAGGCGTTGCTCTCTTTTGTTTCATTTCTCTTCTCTTTCTCTGGGGAGTCGGTCGAGGCGTCCGGTCTTTGTAGTGACTGGTTTCTCGCGATTGAAGCATGATCCTCGATCTCTGGAACTTCCTCTGCCGGGTGAGTCACCCGTCTGTCATGCGATCTGTCGGTGACTTTCCTTCGATAATGTCCCAGCTCCTTACATCATATTTGTTATCTCTTCTCTCATCACAGCCGGATCATCTCTTTTCTTTTCTTCTCTGTGATCTCTTGATCATCGGATCTGGTTCTTTCTCGTGATCTGTCGGTTGGCCTCTGTTTCTTTGATAGTCCTTTGTAGAATCTCCTATACTTACCAAAATTTGAGTATTTGTTCTTTCAAGTTTCTGATAAGCGGAAGCGTCTGTTACGCTTGACTTATTATGTTTCAACGAGTTCGATGGCCTTCGATCTGCTGTTTGGTTGCTTTAAGCATAACTAATTTAAGCGTTGAGGCTTATTGATCTCGTCTTCATCTGCTTGTCCTCTTTTCGATTAAGTCGAACTCGTGAGCTTTAAGGCTTAGGAACAAGCTACTCGGCTTCATCTTTGAAATGTCTTGGCAATCCTTGATTCTGGTGACTTTCATGTCCCATTTCTTGGTGAGAGATCTTAAGATCTTGTAGTTGATATCTTTGTCGACATCTCTCTTCCAAGTTCTCGTAGCTTATTGACCGACATGGTGATCCTCCCATCGAGCTCGTTGATGGTCTCGTTGGGCAACATCTTTAACTTTTCAAACTTCACCGGTTAAACTTGTAGTCGGTCTTTTGATCTGATCATTTCCTTCAGATATCTCGGCAAAGAGTATCCCACATTGCTTTTCTTTGTTTTGAGATACTTTATCTTCTCTTTGGTGACTTTATCCATCATCTTCATGATTATATGTCCCAGCGATTGTATCTAGAGTATACAACTTTCTTTCCTCTGCATCCATCGTAAATTTGGGCTTTTTCAAGACAAGACTTCCAGTGGCAAAATCTGGATCTCCTCCGACTGCTGGATTGTCGTGGTATATGATGATGGGTCCTCATTCGATGACTTCCATCATTCTGCCGCTTATCGATCCTAGATGGTTGCACATATATATACCACAATCTGCATACTCATCAATTGAAAACTTAGGCAAATCATGATACATACCAGAGGTATTATCCATGCTGAGTGATTTTGAAAACGAATGAGTTTTAAAAACGGTTTTTCAAGATCTGTTCAAATGACCACAAAGATTCTTCCTCAAGAATCGATGATATTCAAAGCCAGTGACTGCTCTGATACCACTTGTAGGTCCCAAACGGGTTTTGTGAGGGTGGAAGTCTAGAGGGGAGGGGTGAATAGACATCTAAAACTTTTCGTGCGGATCAGGTGTGAACTGCAGATTACCCAATAAGAGTGCGAGACGTTTAATGAGTTCTCACTCTACAGACTTAATCTAACTTGCGTTTGGGTAAAGAATGATTGAGGGTTCCAACTGGAAATCTATCCTGGTGCTTTAGGTAGCCAAAATGCTAGTGGATAGGATTTCTTGCTAAGAACTATGGGATGAACACTCTAAGAATAATCTTCAAATGTAGTGTTCTTTGAGTGGAGATTTGTTGTAGCTTTAGCTTCTTTGTGATGTCTCCGTGTTTGTTCTTGCGTTCTCACTTGTTGGTCCTTCTCTTCAAAATGAAGATCGATCCCATTTTATAGACCTCGAAATCAAAGAGCCGTTGGAGAGCAATTTGAATTTTGGGCTATATTAGGTAGGCTGTAGGATATGATTGTGACGTGCTCCGATTATCGGCGTGGCCCTAGGCATGATTAGTGTCGTTTTTGTCTGCAGCGTCGTATCCCGTATTATCAGCTCTTTTTGTGCACGTGTCGTTTTCTCCTTGGCTTCGCGAGGCAGCACTCCAGAAATTTGTCCGTTAGACGATTCATTTTCCTTTTGTAGAAGATTCGTCTTGTCTGGTGTATCTTTTTGATTGTCACCAGGTGTGAGCTGACTTGATCAAGTAATTGATCAGTCTACCTTGTTGAGTCTTCAGTTGCACATTATCTTAGCTTCAATATGCAGACTCTGCTGATAGTAGGTCTTCAGGTCTTTTGATCTTCAGGTGTCTCTGAGCCTCAGTGAATTCAGTCGTACTGAGTCTTCAGGTTTATCTGAGTCTTCAGGTTCATCTGAGTCTTCAGTGTTATCTGAGTCTTCAGGTTCATCTGAGTCTTCAAGTTCATCTGAGTCTTCAGTGTCTTATTGTCTTCACCTGATCTTCTGACTTCTTGTCTTCTGATTTGCGCTTAGTCTTCTGATCATCTGACCTTCTCTGGGTCATCTGATACTTCGACCTGACCTATACATATTGAGTTCCCCCTCAATATGTGACCTATCTTTTACATCAGCTATCTATACATTTCAGTTTGGTCATCTTATTCTGATAAGTCATCAGTCAGCTAACAGGTCTGACTGGTCCTATTACAACCTATTTTGGAACTTCCATCAAAACTAAATTACATATTTCCCAACATAAATTTTGTTGCCTATTTTTCCTTGTTTTTTTCGAAAATTATGAATAAAAGGGGAGAAAGATTTTCTTTGAATTTTGTTATGGAATGAAGATATGTATTCTTGGTATACAAGATTATCTCATTAAATTCAAGAAATCTCCCACTTGGTTATTCATATTTGAAATTTTTGAAATTTTTGATAATTAAGGGAAAGAAAGATTTTCTTGATTTTCTTGAAAAGATATTATGGAAGATATGTATTTCTTGAAATACAAGTATATCTCATAAATTCAAGAAGATCCAAATCTTGGATTCTTGTCTCTTGATTTTCGAAAATGTTGCCATAACAAGATGAGGTGGGATTTTTGTGGAATATTTTAATTATGGAGAAAAGAATATAGGATATATATTCAAGATTTCTTGGAGATCAAGAAAAAGATTTTCCCATATTATTTTATCACTAAAAATCATCCAACTACCTCTATAAATAGGGGATGAGTGTTTCATTCCCAAGGACAATTCCATGTGCTGGAAAAATTAGTAAATCCATAAAGGTGGTGCAACAAATTTTATTTTTCCTTTTTTTAATTGTTCGCGAGCTTCCTTCCACCGGATTGTCGAACAACGTCTAGGGAATACTTGGGAAGGCTTTTTGGTGTGTTTTCATCGACGAGTCCATTGCCATTCCAAGAGGTAAGTTCACGTAAACTCGTAGTAATTCCGCATGCGTAGGATTTACGTGAACTGTTTATATGCATGATTTGTTGTTGAATTATTATTTGAATTAATGTGGGTTAATTCATGCTAGTAATAATTGTTAGAATTAAATTTGTATTTAAATATTCATCCCGAATAGATCCAGGCAATTAATTCTCCAACATCGCCCAAAAGAGAACATCATTGTATATTTATTGTTTATCGATCCTGAGTCTGTTTTTTGTTATTCAAAGCATTAATATTATTAAGAATATCATCCTTGCAGTAACCACTCATGTCACTCTCTTTAAGAAATTATTGAACATCAAGTCCATTGATGAGACACTAACTGCAACGTCAACCACCATGAAGTTTGATGGTTCTCGTAGCATGCATGAACACACCATTGAAATGATGTTAAAAGCTTGAAAGAAAGTGAAGGCCAAAGGACCACTTAAGATGAATGAGTCCTTTGTCCAAATCCAATAAAGGGAACATGACATTCCCAAGTGTTTTCTTTGTAAATGAGACGAACACTTTCAATGGAATTGTCATAAATGTAAGACCTCATTCAGAAATAAAGGTATGTATTATACTTAATACCTTGGTATGTTTCAAATTTAATTTGGTCGAAATCCCCAATAATACTTAGTGGCTTGATTCTAGCTGTACTACTCATGTTTCAAAATTGATGCAAGGATTTCTTGTGACTCAAATCTTGGATACAAATAAAAATTTATTTATGTGGGTAATCGAGTTAAAGCTCCAGTTGAAGCTATTGGAACTTATCGATTAACTCTAGATACCGAACATCATTTAGATTTGTTTGAAACTCTCTATGTTCCTTCTATTTCCCGTAATCCAGTTTCCATATCCAAACTTAATTATTGTTTGAGATTTGGAAATAGAAGTTTCAGTTTGTTCAAACATAATCTTATTTTCAATTCCCGTGTCTATAAAAATGGCTTACATAATTGTAAGCTAGATAGTCTCTTTATTGAGACTCTTTTAACCTTGCATTATAATGTTGAAACAAAACGTGGTTCAGCTGGTAAAAGTTCTGTTTACTTGTGGCATAAAAGTTTGGAGTTTATCTCCAAAGAAAGATTACAAAGATTAGTAAAGAATGAAATCCTTCATGATCTGGGTTTTACTAATTTTGGTATTTGTGTGGATTGTATTAAAGGAAAGCAAACAAAACACACAAAGAAGAGAGCCACAAGAAGCATACAACTTCTTGAAATATATATTTGTGGGCTTTCAATATTTCATCACCTTTATCGATGATTTTTCACATTATGGTTATTTCTATCTATCACAAGAAAAATCTCAATCTGTAAGTTGAAAGACAGTTAGATAGGAAAGTGAAAATCATCAGATTTGACAGAAGAGGTGAATTTTATGGAAAATATGATGAATTAATTAAGGCAATGCCAAGACCCGTTCCCTAAATTCCATGAAAAACGTGACATTTATACTCGGTACACTATGCTAGATACACCACAACAAAATGGTGTAGCAAAAAAACATAATCGTACTCTAATGGATATGGTTAGGAGTAAGTTAAGTAATTCCTCATTACCCACTTCCTTGTGGATGTATGCACTGAAAACTGTTGTCTATGTATTAAACAGGGTTCCTAGCAAAGCAGTTCCTAAGACTCCTTTTGAACTGTGGACGGGTAGGAAACCCAGTTTAAGGCACCTGCATGTTTGGGGTTGGCCAATATAATTAAGAATTTAAATCCACATGAGAAGAAATTGGATCCAAGAACCATAAGGGGTTTCTTTATTGGTTATCCAGAAAAATTTAAAGGGTATGGGTGTTACTGTCCTAATCACAGTACTTGAATTGTTGAAACTGGAAATATTAGGTTCAATGAGAATGGTGAAATCAGTGGGAGTGTAAAACCACGAAAGGTGGACATTAAAGAAGTTGAAGGGGAGACCCCTTTACCTAAAACTTCTTCTTATGGTGTTGTTCCCACAGTTGTTTAACAACCATACAACTTTCAAGAACAACATATAAATGACAACACTCTCAATAATTAACCTGCTTTTAATTAACTCATCAATAATGAACATGTCATTAATGAATCTATAGTAGATGAACCACATCAAATAACATTATGAAGGTCTAAAAGATTAAGAAGACCTGCTATTTCTAATGGGTAAGTGGTTTAACTACAAGAATCATAATTTGATGTAGGAGTTAATGATAATTATCCAGTTTCATTTTCACAAGCCATGGAAAGCAATAATTCTATTAAGTGGTTAGATGCTATGAAAGCGGAGTTGAAATCAATGGCTCATAACGAAGTCTGTGATCTTGTAGAATTGTCGTAAGGTTGTAAAAGAGTCGGATGTAAGTGGGTAATTAAGACCAAACGAGGCTCACATGGCAATATCGAAATATATGAAGCCAGACTTATTGCTAAAGGTGTTACTCAGAAAAGTGACATTGATTATAAAGAGAGATTTTCACTAGTGTCTCGAAAAGATTCTTTTAGAATTATTATGGCTTTGGTGGCTCATTATGATTTGGAGTTACACCAAATGAATACAGTTTTTTCTGAATGGGGATTTAGTGGTAGAGGTATATATGGATCAACCTTAAGGTTTTTCTATTGAAGGAAAATAACATTTGGTTTGTAAACTAAAAAATTCAACATACGGACTTAAGTAAGCTTTCCGTCAATGGTATCTCAAGTTCAATGATACCATTATTTCTTTTAGATTTAAGGAAATCGATGTTGATCGGTGTATATATCTTAAAGTCAATGGGAGCTAGCTTATTCTTTAGATTTTGTATGTTGATGACATCTTGCTTGTAACGAATGATCTTGGTATAATGTATGAAACCAAGAAATATCTCTCTAAGAACTTTGAAATGAAAGATATGTCAGAGACAACCTATGTGGCCGGAATATGAATATTTCAATTGTTGGTAGCTTGATGTGTGCACAAACGTGTACACAATCAGATATCAACTTTTTTGTTTGAATGCTTGACCCTTATCAAAGTAATCTGGGAATGGATCACTAAGGTATTTGCAAGGAACGAAAGATTATATGCTTACTGGTTGAATATCTGATCACTTAAATGTGATTAGATACTCAGATTCAAATTGTGATGGATTTGTTGATGGAAAATCAACATTCAACTATTTGTTCTTTCTAATTGAATGAACAATATCATGAAAGAGTGTGAAGCAGTCTGTAGTTGCTGCATTCACAATGATTGTTGAACTTGTGGCTTTCTTTGAGACCACAATTTAAAGAAATTGGTTGGGGAACTTAATTTCAGGACTTGGATTAGTCGACAATTTGCCAAGCCGCTGAAAATTTATTGTGATAATTCCGCAACAATATTCTTCTCTTAAAATGACAACTATACCAAAGGTGATAAACATATGGAATTGAAGTGTCTTGTCGTTAAAGAGAAGTTCATAAGCAAAAGTGTCAATTGAGAATATTAGCACTAGTCTAATGATTTAGGATCCATTAATGAAAGGATTGTCTTTAAAGACATTTGTTGGGCATGTCGAAAGAATGGACATTATTGAAAAGCCTTGATGTATTTATGATTACATTTGACACTTTGAGCTCTTTTATGTTTTGTTTCTGATATTGAATAATATCATGTTTTGCCATTAATGTATACATGAATGGTTGACATAAGGTTTAACAGGATCTGGTCTCTAATTGAGACACTTAAATGATCTATTTATTAATTTTTCCATTTACGAGTCATGTTAAGCTGAAAACTAATATTGTAGTACATGGAAGGGACTATGTCGAATAAATGATATAAAACCGTCATGACTCGTGTTAGTATATACTTAATATCGACATTATAATTTGACCAATAAAGATATTATATGACGTGTACATTATGTGTTGGCCCCGGTTCAAATGAGTCTTACACGTGTATGGGGGGGAATACACGTGTTCAGTGATTTTAAAACTTTTCTTTTACTGAGGTCAGCTTGGGTCAGGTTGTCCTGATGATTTGGTCCTGAGAAGCACAAATCGCTCTGAGTCAAAGTCTACACCGAGACAAAGATCTGAGTCTAACTTTTCGGATACCTCAGATAATCCCAATTGAGTCCTGAGTTTTCAGAGATCTTGAGTTGCTTGGATCAGATAACTAACTTACTGAACCCTCAGAAGAGTAAGTTCAGTTTGGTAACTATCTGTTCTAGCTACTCAGATGTGCGGAATGGTTGGCCCTTAGTTTATACTCGTTTTAAGCTTTTGCTGAAAACCTTCCTTTTAATGGAATAGTGATTAGGCTGTGATTCAATTATATGCAACTTTCAGTGGATTGATTCCAACTGAAATATCAGTGAAAATATGCTTTCAATTTCAAAGTAATGCAACAGATAAAACAAGCAAAACAGAAAGCAAAGAACACAACAAGTTATAGTGGTTCAGAGACTCAAGCTCCTATGTCCACTCTCCCTGATCTCTTCATAGAAATTTACTAAACACTTCCTAAGGTTTTCTGACTACCTCTGTAGTTTACTAACCTTTCTATTTTGAGCTTTCTGACTACCTCTGTAGTTTACTAACTCAAAACACACACAAGCTTTCTGACTATCCAAGATAGTTTACTCACTTCTTCTCTAGAGCTTTCTGACTACCTCAATGTAGTTTACTAACTCTTTACAACTCCAATCTCACCAACAATCACACTCAAACTACCTTACAAAGGGTTTGGGGTTTTCTTGGTTGGTTTCCAACTAGGATGAGATATCCTTTACAATTAAGAACAATGCAAAGGCTAGGATATCTCGACTAAGCTTTGGATATATCTTATCAAGCTAGGCTTAGTGGAATGAGCTCTCTTCGATTTAAAGCACTTGGGAAATTCTTGGGTTTTCGAGTGCTTCAACTTGCAATAATAAGTATTTATAGGCATACACCAAGGTCACTCTTGAAAAACTATCCGTTGGAAGAAATAGCTTCGTGAGTTTCCTCTTTTGGTGTGTGAGAAACGACTATATTTTAGGGTTTGACACTCCCTAACACGTTTTAGGCAATAACCTTTCATGCAGTCGATAATCACTTTTTGCAGTCTGGAACTTAGTACTTCTGACATCTTTTTAGTGACCCGTCATTTGTCGATTATCGATATGGTGCGATGTTATCTTCCTCTTTTTGACTTTTGTCTCCAGTTAAAGGTAGACAACTCAACGGCTCTTTTTGGTTACAATCTCTGAGTGATATAACCTTAACAACACTTTGTCTTAGTTCCTTTTGTCTGCATTTGAATGTCTTGGCAAATATCTATTTTTCTAAGCAATCACGTTTTTCTCGATGTGCATCCTTGGATAGATATTTTTCGATGCCTCGGAACATTGAGTTTATCTTGAGCATTGATGCATTCTTGAGTCTTGATAATTCTTGTTTCGATATCCTTCGATCTTGATCTTACATCTTACATCTTACGTGTCTTGATCTTACGAGTCTTGAGTCTTGAGTCTTCGAGTCTTGATGTCTTGATGTCTTGATGTCTTACGAGTCTTCACCAGATATCTTGGCCCGATGTCTTGAGTCTTCATCTCTTGAGTCTTGATTTCTCGATTTCTGCTTGAGTCTTGATATCTCGATTTCTCCTTTGAGTCTTGATTTCTTGAAACTTCTTGAGTTCTTGAGAATCTTGAGATCTAACTTTGATCTATATCTGCGACTATACATTTTGCGAGATAACATCTGAATACTCTAAAACCGGACTCTGGACTCAACTATCAAGATTATTTTGAACATGTCATACTCAGGGGTTTTGGGATCTAATCAAAATCATATCTTTATTAAATTCATCTCCCAACAATTTCCCCCTTTTTGATGATGCCAAAACCTATCATGTTACAAACATTTAACCTAAACTCAGGTTTCATTTATCCTATTACAAGATTGGTTTATCTCCCAACAATTTCCATAAATAATGAGTCTCCCAACAATTAATTCAGTAACAAATCTCTCAAAGGATTCATCACCAACCAATTAATCTCCCAACAATTAATCTCAGAGACAACATTCAGGCATATCAAAAGTAAAACATGTAAATTAAGATAATGAGATATTATCTTTTGAGCATAAATGATAAGGTTTCATTGATGATAGGTAGACAGTTACAAGTTACAATGAATTTTATCTAAAAAACAAAATCAAAAAAGACAAAAAAAAAAGATAAAGGATTACATGAATCTTTTGAGTCTTCATCTTGATCTTCTTCGCTCTTATTTCGTCTCTTGATTCGATCTTCCACCTCATCATCGTGAGCACTTGAGGTTGAACATCCCATAATATCTTCTTTTCAGCGCATCTCTCTCTTTAATGATATCAGGATTGTTCCCTGTCAGGCCCAACTGAATGGCGTATTGAGAAATTTCTTGAGCAATGGCTTTCTCATTCACACAGTCATTCTCCAGCCTGGAAGGAGGGTACAAGTATGGACCAGGGGCGGTTATCTGCACCTTTCCTTCATCCGCAAGATTTATCCAGCCTTGAAGATATTTAGGATAGAAGGTCAGGAGATAGTCGATGAAAGCCTCATTGGGATATGAGCTCTCCCCTCTCCATTCTCTGAGCACATCATAATAGAACCAAAAAGTTCTCTTGATTTATTCCCATGCATCGTTGAGCTGGACTGGCATCCATTTGTCAACATGCGGTTATTTCTGTGCTTTTGAGTTCCCTCTCCTCTTGCTTGCAAACCTTTTGAAACCACTCCTTCTCTTCTGCTCTTCTTCCATCTTCTTTCTGATCACGGGCACACCAGAAACAGAAGCAGCAGTCTTTTTAGCTTGCTCAACTTGGAGTGTTTTCAGAGCACTTCTGGTATTGAAGACCTTCTTCTGTGGCACTTCCTCAGATTCTTCAATATCCAGCATCAGCTTTCTCTGAATTGGCTTAGAAGCCTTAACTCTTTTGCTCTCAGGCTCCTCAACCGCCATAGCCTTTCTTTTAATTGGCAATTCAGCTCCAGCTTGGCTTGTTCCAATTCTTCCTCTACCACTCAGTTTCTCTATAGCAACTTCTTGCATTGTTTCTCCTGAAACCTGAGTGTAGACTGGCTTCTCCACCTTCTTAAACTTCAGTTTCTCAGTGGCCTCAATTTCCTTCATGGTTTCGACAACGATTTTCTTTTCAGCTTCCTTGATCGTCATGCCTTTCAGAGTTTGATCCAATAACTTCCTGAGATCAGCTCCGGGTCTTTCCCCCTTCTTGGATCCATACTCTGGTAGAAGCCTGGAGAGTGTTGTGTCCATATGATATTGCTCTTTACTGACACTCCGTACCTCCCCTGCCAACTGATCTTGCTCCTCCTCGAGCCTCCTAAGGTGGTTCTTCGCCACTAAGAATTCTTCAGACAGATGAGCAAATTGGCTAGAGAGAGCTTTCTTGAACATATCTGTCATCTTCAGGTGTTTTGTATTTATTGCAAATGATTACTGAGTTTCACTTAAGCAATAAATGAGTCGCATGAGTCATTACTTCTTCTTGACAAATTTCCTCTATCGGTCTTCTTGAGTATTGACCTTGATAAAATGTCGATTATGATCTTTTTAAATCTTGAATGGGTTCGATATCTTTCTTGAAATCTTGACCTTGACATACCGAGTTTCACGAGACTCGATTCGGTATTCTAATTTTATCCCGAGTTTCTTAAGAGAATTCTAAGAAAACTTCATGCATCCGAAAACCTTCAATTTTTTGATTTACTCTATACACTGGATCTAACATCCCTAATTCAACCGATAGTTCACGAAATCTTGATTCAAATTTTAAGGTTTAGTCAAGATATCGACTCTCTGCTTATCGATATGAATTTTCTCCATCCCGATGTCCTTTTTCTCGACATGATCTCGATGAAGTGATGTCGATATCCACATGCTTGCATCCGGTGTGCAATACTGGGATTTTGTGAAATAGCAATGGCACTATTATTGTCACAAAATATTGGTACTTCATTGGCTACAACTTTATAATCCCTTAATTGTTATGCGAGCGAAAGAATAAAAGCAATGCGACTTCCTGCAGACCATGTATTCAAACTTTAATCTTGGTTGCTCTTGAGGTCTGTTTCTTCAAAAACCAAGATATCAGCTTACTTCCAAGAAATTGACAAGTTCCTGTAGTGGACTTCCTGTCAATTCTGCAACCTCCATAATCAGCATCTGAATAACCAGTTAATTCAAGGTTATCATCAGCTGGATACCATAATCCTCTATTCACTGTGCCTTTAAGATACTTCAGTATCTTTTTGGCAGCCTCCATGTGACTAGCCTTAGGATTAGCTTGGTATCTTGCACATATCCCAACAGCAAATGTTATATCCGGCCTACTTGCTGTGAGATAGAGCAATGATCCAATGATTCCTCTATAATCAGTATGACTTACTGATTTGCCTTCAGAATCAGGATCCATCTTGAAGTTAGTATTCATGGGAATTCTAACTGCATTGCAATTCTGTACACCATATTTGGCAATCAGATCTCTGGTGTACTTTGCTTGGTTGATGAAGATTCCTTCCTTTGATTGTTTCACTTGAAGACCTAGAAAGAAATTCATCTCCCCCATCATAGAAATCTCAAATTTGCCTTTCATCAGTGTAGAAAACTTTTCACACAGCTGATGGTTTGGAGATCCAAAAATGATGTCATCAACATATATCTGAACTAGTAAGATATCTTCCCCATCTTCTATCCTGAACAAAGTTCTATCAACAGTTCCTTTGACAAAACCGTGGTCAGTAAGAAACTGAGAAAGAGTATCATACCATGCTCTGGGTGCTTGCTTAAGACCATACAAGTCTTTTCTGAGCCTGTAAACTTGGTCATTCTGTCTGAAACCAGGAGGTTGTTCCACATAAACCTCTTCCTTAAGCACACCGTTCAGAAATGCACTTTTCACATCCATTTGATAGACAGTGAACTTCATGTGGGCAGCATATGCAAGAAACAATTTGATGGCTTCTAGTCTTGCAACAGGTGCAAAGGTTTCATCATAATCCAAGCCTTCTTCTTGGGAATAACCTTGTGCAACTAGCCTTGCCTTGTTTCTTACAATGTTGTTGTTTTCGTCTCTTTTATTTTTGAATACCCACTTGGTTCCAATGACATTGTGCCTTTCAGGTCTATCCACTAGCTCCCATACTTTATTCCTTGAGAATTGATTCAGCTCTTCTTGCATAGCAGTAATCCAATGAGAATCTTGTTGAGCTTCTTCAATCATAGGAAGCAGCAGAATAGTGCACTTTCACCATGGAACCTTCTTGTTTTGACACCTTCAGTTAGATCACCCACAATCTGACTTGTAGGATGACTATTTAACCATCTTCTTCTAGATGTTCCCCCTTCAATAGTATCCTCAACATTTGAAATGTTAGGTTCAATTAGTTCAATAAACTCAGGGAACAACATAAAAGGAGAAAGGGAATCATCTTCCTCAGGGGAAATTCTATTCAAAACATTGTCAGAGACATTTGTTCCCCTTTGGTTGATAGATTCAGAATTTGCCTCAATTGTGACCACATCTTCATTGGCATCACATACCTGAGTCTGAACTGGTGTCTGTTCAGATTGGCCAGCTTCAGTGTGTTGGTTTTCCTTAAGTGGAGACTTTCCATCCTGAGTCTCACCATCCTGAGTTCCATCCTGAACTTCTTTGTCTGAGTCTGAGTCACTCCATTCATAGGAAGTGACTGACTTCTTCTTTTCAGGTTCAGTGGATGTTTTGTCATTCCTTTTCAGGCTTAATCTGGTGATTCTCTTGGTCAGTTCTCCAGAATCATGTTCCTGTTTCTTCTGAACACAAGTAGATTCATCAAAAACAACATGAGGTGTTTCCTCCACAATAAGAGTCCTACAGTTGTAAACTCTGAAAGTTTTACTGATTTCAGAATATCCTAAGAATATTCCTTCATCAGCTTTGCTATCAAAAGTTTTCAACTGATCTTTACCATTATTGTGTATGAAACACTTGCAACCAAACACACGAAAGAAAGAAACAAGAGGCTTCCTTTCATTCCAAAGCTCGTAGGGTGTTTTGCCTTGACTCTTGGTCAGCATGGATCTATTTTGAGAATAGCATGCAGTGTTGACAGCTTCAGCCCAAAATCTTTTAGGAATATCAGCTTCAGCTATCATTGTCCTTGCAGCTTCTTTCAGAGTCCTGTTCCTTCTTTCAGCAACACCATTTTGTTGAGGGGTCCTTGCAGCTGATGTTTCATGAGTAATTCCATTTGCTGCACAATAATCAGATATAATATGGTTTATAAATTCAGTTCCTTTGTCAGATCTGATTTTGACCACACTCAGATTTTTCTCAATACTGAGCCTTTTCAGTAATTCAGGCAGCTTTATCTGAGTCTCTTTCTTACTGAGTAAGAATATGACCCAAGTATATCTTGAGTAGTCATCAACTACTACTAGTGTGTATTTCCTGCCATTAGTGCTCACTGGTGTTATTGGACCAAAAAGATCCATATGCAACAACTGAAGTATTCTCTCAGTAGAAACATCTACTTTGCTTTTAAATGATGCTCTAATTTGTTTTCCTTTTTGGCACGCATCACAAATATGTTCCTTACTGAACACTTCATTTGGCAACCCTCTCACAAGAGCTAATCTTGCAAGTTTATTCAGGGTTTTGAAATTCAGGTGATTCATTCTTTTATGCCATAACCAACTGGTATCTGTGGAACTTTTTGCAACCAAAAATGTATCTTTAGGAGTTGAACTCCAATCAGCAAGATACACATTTCCTTTTCTAGTACCAATCAGTAATATTTTCTGTGATGTATCATCTTTCACATAACATAAGTTCTTTGAGAACTCAACATTAAAACCTTTATCACAGAATTGGCTTATTGAAAGCAAGTTATGCTTCAATCCAGATACATATGAAACACCATGGATATGAACTGAGTCGATTTCTAGAGTTCCATATCCTCCAGTCTGTCCCTTGGAGTTATCTCCAAATGTGATCTGAGGGCCTCTTTGTTCAACATAGTCACTGAGTATCTTCTTGAATCCTGTCATATGTCTTGAGCATCCACTGTCAAGATACCATACAGCAGGGGCCTTTTCATCTCTACTCATCAGTGCTATGTGATCTTCAATCAGCTCAGTGCCCTTGTTTTCCTCCTGAAAAACAGATCAATTCTTAGGTATCCAATTTGTGTAGGGTCCTACAAGGTTAGCTGTACCTTTCGGAATCCAAATCTGCCTGACAACTCTAATCACTTTAGAGTGGCTAATCTGTCTTCCATAAACATCAACATACACATTTACTACTCTGGGTACCTTAGCAGTATCCTGTGTATGAGTGCTAGCCTTAGCATGAACATGAGCCTTATAATTTTTCTTTGGTTCAGGCCTTTTGTTCATTTGCTTTGGCTTCTGTGCAGCTGGTCTGGATCTTTGTTGATTCGGGTTCAGGTAACCTTTACCCTTAGGCAAGTGGGGTTCAGGTTGCTGTCTTTGAAATTTGGGTCTTCAAGATATTTGAGGACTTGGTCTCTTCGATTGAGAATGTCTCTGTTTGAGTGTTTCTCTTCCTCAAGATTCCTCTGATGGTTCAAAGTCTCTGAGATCCTTTCAGGTTTGCATTCTTAGCTTGAGGCTTCGAAGTACTTGCCTAAAATTTTCCTACTGAGTGCTCAGGTTTTCTAGCCTTCACCTGAGGTTTGGGCTTTCTTACCTGATCATTCAGTTTTACTGGAACCATAGGTCCTTTTCCCTTGTCTAACACCTTGGGCAATTCTTGATTTGAAGTGTAGGTGCCATTGGTTTTACAAAGATTGTCTTCTTTTCTACTTGATGCGAAGATTCGAGATGACTTTGTGAGGTTCCCCTGGAATGTATCCCAATCCAGTTTTTATAGTGGCGGATCTCTGGTAACTCTGAATTTCATCTATTACTTTAGATGCGATATTCAATAGAGTTAGCTTCTTCCCAAGACTATCCTCACATTTCGTAGAGTTTCATGCTTCTCGAGAGGTCATTGAACTTAGTTACGATCAAATTGAATCTCTTGAAAGGATTTCTCTAGTTTTTCGATTAGGGTCACTATCAACTTCTCTTTCTCTCGAGAGTTGTACTTTGAAACATCCAGTTCATCAAGAGCTCCCATTAATTGAGAAGTGATTTCAGTATTGCTAGGTCTTTCCACTTAAGATTTTCAACCTTTATTCCTTATTCTGCTCTTGAGTTTCATTTAGCAGTTCTTGTAAAACAGCATAGTCCTTCATCAGACTCTCAAAATAATCCATCAGGTCAAATTGATTGTTTACAGTTGAACTTGATAACTCTTGTGCTAGTGTAGGAGCAACAACAGAGAAAGAAGAGTTTACCTCCTCAATAGCCATTAGACAGAGATCATCACTTTCACTGTCTGAGAAGATTTCATCTGAAGAGCTAGATCCTTCCTCAGAATGTTCTTCTTCTGCAACCATGGCCTTTCTGTTGGAGAACTTCTTGTCTCTTTTAGCTTGCCTTTCTCTTCTCTCCTTAGCACTTAGGTATGGACAATCATACTGGAAGTGACCTTTCTTTTGGCAATTGTAGCATCTGCTGGGATCATCATCTTGTTCACTTTCTTCTTTGGACTTGGAGTCCTTCTTTCTGGATGAAGACCCTTTAGCTTTCAGGTCCATTCTCTTCTCAGTTGATGTGTCCTCAGGTTTCTTCTGGTACCTGTGATTCCTGTAATAGTTTTTGTATTTTCCATAGCGACTATTAAGTCTTTTCAAACCTCCTTGCCATCGCTCTTAGCTTATCCTCAAGCTCATCCCCGATTCTTAGCAAGGAGTTCTCGAACTCTCTAGTTTTATGGTGTTTTATCTTTGGCTTTGAAAGCCACATTTTTACTAGATGATGAATCATCTTTCTTTGTCAACCTTTTTAGATTTCTTATCAATTCTTAACTCATAGGCTTTCATTTCGAGAGAAGACTTGTTGGTATGGCATTGAATTAATGTTTTTGGTGTTTTCAATCACCACTGCATGTATATCCCATTTCTTAGAAAGACCTCTAAGAATTTTCAATGCAACTTCTCTCTGTGGATATTTCTTTCCAAGTGCATTTAGATCATTCATAATGCTAGTGAATCTGACTTCCAATTTGTCTATAGATTCACCTTCTTCCATTTCAAAACTATCAAACTTTCCAATTGCAACTAAAAGTTTGTTTTCCTTGATATGATCTGTGTCTTGGCACATTACAGCTAGTGTATCCCAAATTTCTTTAGCACTATTACAGTGATAAATCATTCCCATCACACCATCATCAATTGTACTGTATAGTGTGTCTTTAGCAATATAGTCTAGATTGACTAACTTCCTCTCCTCAGGAGTAAGTTGGTCAACAGACTTAGGAAATTCTGTTCTGGGATCATTTCTCTCATTTTCTGTTCCTCTGGGATTCACCACAGTAAATTGGAATGGCCCTTCAGAGACCACTCTCCACATACGTTCATGTTTTGAATACAGGTGAGCCTGCATTCTCGGTCTCCATAAATCATAGTTCTCTACTGAGAACATGGGAAGTTTCTTAGAAGACATTTTATCTGAGTCTTTTAAGAATTCAGCAAATAAGATCTGTTCAGATAGACCACAAGTATTTAGCAAATAAAACTTTGGTCAGCAAAGCAGGTGGTCAAGTTGAACCACTGCTCTGATACCACTTGTTGGTATCAGATCAGAGACGGGTTTAAAAAAAATGGATCAGTCCAGGTGATCACTTCTGAAATAAGTGATCTTTTAAACTCCCGCTCTGATACCACTTGTTGGTCCCGGTGCAAACGAGTCTTACACGTGTATGGGGGGGAATACACGTGTTCAGTGATTTTAAAACTTTTCTTTTACTGAGGTCAGCTTGGGTCAGGTTGTCCTGATGATTTGGTCCTGAGAAGCACAAATCGCTCTGAGTCAAAGTCTACCTGAGACAGTGATCCTGAGCTGCTTTCAGATACCTCAAATAATCCCAACTGAGTCCTGAGTTTTCAGAGATCCTGAGTTGCTTGGATCAGATAACTAACTTACTGAACCCTCAGAAGAGTAAGTTCAGTTTGGTAACTATCTGTTCTAGCTACTCAGATGTGTGGAATGGTTGGCCCTTAGTTTATACTGGTTTTAAGCTTTTGCTGAAAACCTTCCTTTTAATGGAATAGTGATTAGGATGTGATTCAATTATATGCAACTTTCAGTGGATTGATTCCAACTGAAATATCAGTGAAAATATGCTTTCAATTTCAAAGTAATGCAACAGATAAAACAAGCAAAACAGAAAGCAAAGAACACAACAAGTTATAGTTGTTCAGAGACTCAAGCTCCTACGTCCACTCTCCCTGATCTCTTCAGAGAAATTCACTAAACACTTCCTAAGGTTTTCTGACTACCTCTGTAGTTTACTAACCTTTCTATTTTGAGCTTTCTGACTACCTCTGTAGTTTACTAACTCAAAACACACACAAGCTTTCTGACTATCCAATATAGTTTACTCACTTCTTCTCTAGAGCTTTCTGACTACCTCAATGTAGTTTACTAACTCTTTACAACTCCAATCTCACCAACAATCACACTCAAACTATCTTACAAAGGGTTTGAGGTTTTCTTGGTTGGTTTCCAACTAGGATGAGATATCCTTTACAATTAAGAACAATGCAATGGCTAGGATATCTCGACTAAGCTTTGGATATATCTTATCAAGCTAGGCTTAGTGGAATGAGCTCTCTTCGATTTAAAGCACTTGGGAAATTCTTGGATTTTCGAGTGCTTCAACTTGCAATAATAAGTTTGAGCTCTTGAGTTGCTTACAAATTTCCCGTAACCTTACAATGTAGAGGCTCACAAGTATTAATAGGCATACACCAAGGTCACTCTTGAAAAACTATCCGTTGGAAGAAATAGCTTCGTGAGTTTCCTCTTTTGGTGTGTGAGAAACGGCTATATTTTAGGGTTTGACACTTCCTAACATGTTTTAGGCAATAGCCTTTCATGTAGCCGGTCATCACTTTTTGCAGTCTGGAACTTAGTACTTCTGACATCTTTTTAGTGACCTGTCACTGTCAGTGTCAGTATGGTACAGTGCTGTCTTCCTCTTTTTGACTTTTGTCTCCAGTTAAAGGTAGACAACTCAACGGCTCTTTTTGTTTACAATCTCTGAGTGATATAACCTTAACAACACTTTGTCTTAGTTCCTTTTGTCTGCATTTGAATGTCTTGGCAAATATATATTTTTCTAAGCAATCACGTTTTTCTCAGTATTGCATCCTTCAGATAGATATTTTCAGTGCCTCGGAACATTCAGGTTTATACTGAGCATTCAGTACATTACTGAGTCTTCAGTAATTACTGTGCTTTCAGTATCCTTCAGTCTTCAGTCTTCTGTGTCTTCAGTCTTCTGAGTTTTCTGAGTCTTCAGTGTCTTCTGAGTCTTCACAGATATACTGACTGATGTATTGAGTCTTCATGCTGAGTCTTCAGTTTCTCAGTTTCACACTGAGTCTTCAGTATCTCAGTTTCTCACTGAGTCTTCAGTTTCTTCAGAAACTTACTGAGTTCTTCAGAATCTTCAGATCCTAACCTGATCTATATCTGCTGACTATACATTTTGCAGATAACATCCTGAATACTCTAAAACTGAATCCTGACTCAACTATCAAGATTATTCTGAACATGTCATACTCAGGGGTTTTGGGATCTAATCAAAATCATATCTTTATTAAATTCATCTCCCAACATTATGTTACTATTTAAACCATGAATATATATTCTACCACATAGGCCAAGTGGGAGAATGTAAGATTTGTGGCCCACATGCCACATAATTAATTAGATATTTAATTATTGATTTTAAATATCTAGTACTAAGATTTAAATAATAATATTTACTTGGTCAATTTAGAAAAAAATATGAACAAATCTCACACGTTGATAGACCGTGTAATTAAGTTTCTTAGGGATTAAGTTTCTTGTAGAATAAGAAACTACCCCTCTCTCTGCCTTAAAAGACACATATTACCTTCACAAATGTATCAATTAATTCTATAAAGCAAGTTTTATAATATGTGATTAAGAGAGGACAAGGGAGAGAAAGACAATCTCACCGAAGAAATATAATGGTTGTTCAAGGTTAATAATTTAATTGTTTATTTGATATTCAAGTTTTATGCATGTGAAAATCATGAAGTACAAGATTCAAGTTTAAGACACTCACGGTGAGAATTATTTTCTTTCTCAAAACCTAGATTTTGACCGTCTTCCTTATCATCCATCGGCCGCCGCCGCCGGCCCGGCCGCCCACAGGCCCCTTCCATGGATTCCGCCCTGGCTACAGCCTGCAGCGTCTTTGCTCAATTGGCGGACCCCCAAAAATTAGCAGCGATTCTCGCAATTCACCCTTCGTCGCGCGTCGCGATGGAATCCGATTTACATCTATCGACGCTCGAGGATTCTTCACACACGCGGATTTCACAAATATTGGGCATGGCGAATCACCCAAGCCCAAACTCTATGATGCCCGGCTTACCACCTGACAACACCGCAATTTTTGTTAGGGGTGCGGCGCCCCCGCCCGCTGACGTCTCCATGAATTGGCTCACCTATCCTGCTGCATATGGCTTCCATTTGGAAACAAAGAGGGCTGATGCAGGTGCGCCGTCATCTGCTTGCGATGGAAACTAGAAGGCCTCCAACCCTGAAGCTTTGACCCAGTTTCATGTCACTAATCCTGGGATTGATGATGTTGTCAATTGCCTCCAGAGGCAAGCTTCCGCGATCCCAACTCCACCAACGCCTGCTGATATGCAGCAGAGTGCTGCAGGGAAAGTTTCAATTTTGCCTCAAGAAGCACAGACAGAAACAGGTAACATGCTTATTCCTTTTGGTTCTTCTGGTATTTTTGCCTAGTGATGGGATCTCTGGTTCATTGCCTAGTGTGGGGGGGGGGTCTGTAGTTAGGCTTAATTCTTCTGGTATTGTGAATATTGGTGGTTCGAATTTGGTATCTGATTCTGGATCATTGAGGTTTGAGTCTAGTATTGTTGCTTCGAACTTGGGGGCTGTTTCCGGATTTCCTGGCTTGAATTTGGGGGCTGGTTTGTCGAGTGCTTCTGGTTCTTTGCTGGGGGCTAGTGGCAGGCAGCCTGGTATTGAACATAGTGAGTTCCCTCCCCTTGGTTTTTATGATTTGAACAAAGATGTGCAGCAGGTGGTTAGGCAGCCTTCAATGGCAATGCAGCCTGGAATTGATCATAATGGTCAAACTTCTGGGTTCCCTCATGCTTATGTTGATGCTTTAGCTCCGAAGAGACCGAGAATTGTCCAGCCTGTTCGTAAAGGGGAGTTTCTATCGGTGAATATAGATGACGAGATTCATCAACAAGGAGTGCGTGAAATGCACGGCTCGTTGATTGGTAGGATGTTGCTAAAATCAGGAATTAAACCGATGCCTACTACCGAGCTTCAAGCTGCACTCGATAAGGTTTGGCACATCAAGGGCAATGGAGATTTGTGACTTTGGGGAAGGGTTATTTCAGTATTCAAATCTCGGACCTCAAAGAGAGAGATAGGCTCTTTCTTCGACGCTCTTGGCCTTCGGAGTTTGGGACTATGAGACTTCAGAAGTGGGTGCCAGAATTCAACCCGTACAAGGTCAGATCTCCTATTGTGAATGTATGGGTTCGAATTTATGAGCTACCTAATGAATACTTTTATGTGTATATTATTGAGCGTATTGCATCAGCTCTTGGTCCCGTTGTGGGGGTGGATGAACGTACTCGAAATAGGACTATGTGTCATTATGCTAGAGTACTAATTGAACTGGATCTTCGAAAGGAAAAGGAGTATAAAATTATGTATGAAAGGTCCGGTCATTGCTCGACTGCTTCAGTGGGATATGAACAACATCCAGAATTCTGCTCACTGCCAGATTGTTGGCCATTCTTTCGATAACTGTTGTTCTCTTGGAGGAAAACCACCTGATGATAAGCCAGATGACAGTTCGAAGTCTCCCCCAAATGGCTCGGAAAAGGATATAAGACCTCCCCCCACGGGAAGGCCCGGGAAAGGTTGCAATGCAGAAGACTTGGGTTAGAAAGGAACAAACGGAAGCCCCTGCTGGGAAGGAGCGTACGGAAACAGGTACTTCAGCCACAGTAATTGACGCAGAACTGCGTGACAGGGGGGAGGGCAGGCCCTTTCATATGAGGTCATCAATTCTGTTAACGAGAAGATCATAGGCCACGTGGACTGGCAGATACCACGGGCTGACACAGTTTTGCCCGAGCAGGAGAAGAAAGACGAGGACTGACAATTGCCAAAGAAAACAGCTTCGCTGGCTCGGTCCGTTTCGGCTACCCCTGAGCCTGCTACTACCAACTCCTTCAAGAATTTAGTCGAGGGTACTCCAGCTTCGGACTCAGATTCTACAGCCTCTACTACCTCCGCTAGATGGTCAGACATGTTAGACGAAGATACTGAGAAAGATCCGGGGGTAGAGAAGTCTGGGCAGAGCATAGAGAACACGATTACTCCGACAGAACACAACATAAATTATCAAACGGTGCTAACTCTAGCCGAACAACGCAACTTTGAGGCTTCTGGAGACAAGTTGTCTCCGAAAGATCCCTTGGGCAAGCTGATCAAAGCAAAACTAAAAAGGGCCCGAACGGAAGAAAACAAGAGAAGACGGAAATACAATACACGACTAAAAGCAAAGAAGATATAGGAAGCCCTAGACGCCTCCCTAGATGGAACTACAACTGCTCTAGATGGCTAGTTTCATTTTTTATAATGTACATTTTGGTTATATAGTCACTTTTGGGCCAGAGACACTCTCTTCTTGTTCGGGTCACTTTTGGGCCCACCATTTTCTTTTCATTTTAATAAATCGGCTTATTCACCAAGATTCATGTTTAAATTAAATTTTTGCTTACACTTTCACACAAGTTTTTGTCATTAATTGGACTACATAGAGAGTCCAGCTGTGTTGCATGGGTGCGGGTGCGGGGTGCAGATACGATACGATTCGGGTGCGGAGATTCGTAGATTTTCAAAATTTTAGGATACGATACGACCAGGATAAGTCAATTTTTTTAATTTAATTATATATATCACCTGTAATAATATTAAAAAATTTACAACAATGATATATAACACATGTAATAATATTAAGAGTATTTAAAACACAAGTACTAATATCAAGGAATTCATCCCATAAGTAACCATACAACAATTAAATCAAATATCATTAACCTATACAAGTCATAAATCATAATAAAAGATTAATAAATTTTAATATTTAATATGTTTTAGAGTGTGTCCTTCAAATTATTAGTAAGTTTTATTTTTTTACAAAAAAAAACCCCCAAAATTTATTAAATTTTACAAAAAATCCAGATACGTATCCGATACGTGTATCCTGGGAACAGGATACGCGTATCCGATAATAAAAAAATAAAAAAAAATTGGGATTCGCCACGTGGCGAATCAAGTGTGAATCCCACCCGAATCGCACCCCAGGCGAATCCGATACTGCATATTATTAATTTTTGAAGAATCCGTGCATGAGAGGCATCCATGTATTTTACCATTTTGTCGCTAGTGATTAAAATTAAGTCTTCAGTCTCAAATTCCTTTCATTGGTCAATGTTTACACATGTGAGCATACAAGTCCAAAAAATACAGAGGACTAAATTTATATGTAAATCATATCAAGTGTGAATAAATATTATATGAGTCATCCTCCTATGCAATTAATTTACACAATGAAATACTTTTAAAAATACAAAACAAAAAATTCTATGGGTTTAAAAGAATAGGTACACGTAAAAAGTTAGTTCGTCAAAATGGAAGCATGGAGAGAACATGACTTGTTTGCTCATATCAGTATTTTGTTAAACGTTAATATTGCATGTCTAATACTGTATTATTTCCATTGTTCCTTTTATGTTTAAACATTTACCCAAAATAATTCCTTTACTTTATTAAATACTCCTACTATTGTAGAACCCCTTTTGTAACACGGGATTTTAAATAAATTGAATTTTTTAAGTTATAATATTATATTTTTCTATAAACTTAGTTAATATAATTTTTAACATTTGTCATTTTGTATGACAAATTATTATAACAATATTGTAATATAAATTTAGTATTATAAGGTAAAATATAAATTAATATAGATGTAATTAGTTTGTATAATAATTAATCATTAAATCAAAACACGTATAATGAAAATATTATTAACTTAAGATTCTGGAAAACTTCTTTGAAAACAACATTAATTTGTATATTATATTTTTTAGCAAAATACTATATATCAGAAATCAACGTTTACAATATATGCCACGAACAAAATCAATGTATAAAAGATAAGAGCACATAAAATGGAATCAATATGTCATGCTATAAATGTGTATATATCAAAAGAACGATAACAATGACTATACTTAACGAAATTGAATTCACCTTTTTACGCTAGTGGAGAGATGAACTTCAATGCGGAAATTCAAAAAGGAACGTGAAACGCCTCCTTCCTTAAGCAAGGCAAAGATATGATGCTAGCAATTTTTTAGAATATGAGAATAAAAAAAAAGATGCAAATATTAATACCAGATAGATTGCACGAAACAAAATTCAAGCAAATTGCTAGCATTGTATCTCTGCTGTGAATATTCAAACAAGTAGATGACGAAGGGAGTATTACTTAACGCAAATACTATATGTTCAAATATGTAATACTATTGTTGTAGCACAAATTATCCTAAATATATACTCATAGTCCGACACGTCACCAGGGTTCACCTAAGGCCCCACCCGACAGGAGATCACGTACCCAAAGATACGCAGACCCAACAAGATCAAGAGTCGACATCAAAGTATCATAAACTTTACGAGATATACTGTGAAGTAGATCTAATTTTAATTATTAGATCTACTGTTGTGATAAAACCTTAGAATAAAGGGTTGTGATGAGTTATTAATATTTTTACCTTTTAAGGGTGGTCCTCTATAAATAGATGACCATACCCTTCAAATAACTTTCTCATTTTGCTTTCATTAACCATATATACAAAAAATCATATTCATTTATTATGTTTGATAGTTGTTAATCGAATTTACGTTATAGTCACAATACAATTCGTTTATCCGACCTGATAAAATCGCTATTATTATGGTAAACTAGTAATACAAAATTAGTACTCCCTCCGTCCACCAATCTTATGCACAGTTGACTTTTACATGCATTTTTTGTGAGCGAGTTTTGTATTAGTAATTGAAATGATAAAATGACTTTTAAGGAGGGGTATAATAGATGAGTGACTTATCTATCATACACCTCCTTAAAAGTTATTTTATCATTTTATTACTAATACAAAACTCGCTCGCAAAAACGCATGTAAGAGTCAACTGTGCATAAGATTGGTGGACGGATGGAGTATTACTATCTATGTGGTATGATACAACACAAATTTAGTCGACTATATTTTTATCACAAACTTTCGTGTGAACTTGTTCATATTATAAAACAGTTGTTATTACACTTATAAACTTATATCACTACTCTTATAAATTAATTCAATAATATTTAATATTTTAACATTAATTTATGTGTGTAATAATATTAATTTATAAGTATAATAATATAAATTTTATACTATATACTACAAGTTTCACCATTATTATATTTAAAAAATATTGAATAATGTAATATCAGTATATAAATGTTTGTTAAGTTAATACTCCCTCCATCCTATATAGACTTGTTTTTCTTTTATGGATATCTCAAATATATAGACTTATTTTTATATAAAGTAATTTTTAAATTAATTTATTAATATAACTCTATACATTAATTACGTTGAAAACCATAACAATTATTAAATAGAGATATAATAAAATTTTGCTTGTTTAATTTATTTTTTCAATACATATATTTGAGAGGGAGGAGTAAATTGTAGTCTCTCCCAAAGAATTGAATAGATTACAGCACCTCAATGACCAACTCTGGCGTTGACCACAGAGTCAATCTCATTGGCCTCTTTTTCATGTGGCCCCCAGCTGTTGACGAATCCCAAAAGCACTCATTCGTGGGTACTCCACACGCGCCAATATCAGCACGTGGGTAACAAGAATAAAATACTATTTATAATACCGTCAGCAGCAATTGCAGATGTTAAAATGTTATAAAAACCAAAATTAAATTCATAGAAAGTCACCTGTCACTCACTCCACCATTTTCCCCCTCCATCACCACCTACCTCACTTTCTCTCTCTACACCCCGCCGTACACTTTTCTCTCAGCCACCCTTTTGTCCTCATTCAGACATTTCGTCGAACACCTGGCCGCCATGCTTCCCGCTGCCGCTGAACCGCTTATCTCCGGCGAAATGCCGCCCGCCGCCGCCGACCCACCGAATAACTAATTATTTAACTTCGAAATCGCCCAAATTTGGAGACCCAGAATCTGTATCTTGAAAGCCCTGTTTTGAATGTCGAATTCCGATTCTGCCCCAATTGAGCCGCCGTGCGACGACGTCGCGGTTACGGCGGTGAATAAGCGGTACGAAGGGTTGGTATCGGTGAGAACGAAGGCGGTGAAAGGGAAAGGCGCGTGGTATTGGGCTCATTTGGAGCCTATTTTAGTGAGGAATCCGGAAACCAACGCCCCGAATGCTGTGAAACTGAAATGCACACTCTGTGACGTGGTGTTTTCGGCTTCAAATCCTTCGAGAACAGCTTCTGAGCATTTGAAGTGCGGCGCATGCCCTAATTTCACCTTAATGTTGAAGCCCGTTTCCGATTTGCCCCCTCTTGCTTCCCCTTCTTCCCACAAAAATCACCGCAAACGAATCTCGCAATCGCAGCAGAATTCTCTGGATGTGTACCCAATTAGCATGAAGCCACTGGTTTTATCAGGCGGGCAAGACGATTTAGGGCCGTTAGCGCTTTTGGAAAACAGTGTAAAAAAGCTCAAAAGCCCCAAATCCGCTCCTTCTCCGTCGCTGACCAAACCCCAGGTGAATAAAGCTTTTGAGAATTTAGCCGATTGGTTTTACGAATCGTGTAATACGGTGTCGTTTTCGAGCCTGGAGCACCCGAAATTCAGGGCGTTTCTTAACCAGGTCGGGCTGCCTCCCGTTTCGAGAAGGGAGCTCCTGACCGCGAAGCTGGACTCTAAATTCGAGGAAGCAAGGACCGACGTAGAGACTAGGATTGCAGATGCAGCATTCTTCCAGGTAGCTTCTAATGGATGGAAGAAGGCCGATCGAGCTTCTGAAAATCAGCGGTTGGTTAAGTTCACGGTGAACCTACCAAACGGGACGACGGTTTTCCAACGGGCCGTATATTGTGATTGCGCCTCAGTGCCGCCGGAGTATGCAGAGGAGGTGCTGTGGGAAACGGCGCGAGGGATATGCGGAAGCAATGCGCGGAGATGCGTGGGGATCGTTTCAGATAAGTATAAAGCTAAAGCATTGAGAAATTTAGAGGTTAGGAATCAATGGATGGTGAATTTATCTTGCCAGATTCATGCATTCTTTAGTTTGATAAAGGACTTGTGTGTACATTTTCCGTTATTCAAGAATGTGAGTGATAATTGTATGAAAATCGCGAATTTGATCAATTCCACGCCGCGGATTAGGAACAGTTTGCATAAGTTTAGATTACAGGGGCTTGATCTCGCGGGGTTTATTAGGGTTCCGCCTCGTAAAAATAGCATTTCGAAGAGTTTAGGCCCTTTTATAGCTATGTTGGATGATTTGTTAAGCTGCTCTAGGATTCTGCATATAATTGTGTTGGATGATTCGTATAAGGACGATGTTACCGCTAGGGAAGTCGCTGATGTCATTCAGGATGTTCGGTTTTGGAACGACGTGGAGGCTGTTCATTCGCTGGTGAAGATGATCATGGGAATGGGGGAAGAAATTGAGGCTGAGCGGCCGTTGGTAGGGCAGTGCCTTCCTCTTTGGGAGGAACTTAGGGCTAAAGTGAAGAACTGGTGCTCTAAGTACAACATTGCGGAGGGGCCCGTTGAGAAGATTGTCGAACGTCGTTTTAAGAAGAACTATCATCCAGCGTGGTCGGCCGCCTACATTCTCGACCCGTTGTATTTGATCAAAGACGAAATTAACGGGAAGTACCTTCCTCCGTTTAAGTGCTTGACGCACGAGCAGGAGAAGGACGTCGATGATCTCGTGATGCGTTTGGTGTCGAGGGAGGAAGCACACGTTGCTTTAATGGAGCTCATGAAGTGGAGAACGGAAGGTCTGGACCCGCTATACGCGCAGGCGGTTCAGGTGAAGCAGCGGGATCCGGTGACGGGGAAGATGAAGATTGCGAATCCTCAGAGCAGTAGGCTTGTTTGGGAAACTTGTTTGAAAGATTTGAAGGCGTTGAGTGAAGTTGCTGTGAGGCTTCTTTTCCTTCATGCGACGGCGTCGTGTGGTGTCAAGTACGATTGTAGATGGTTTTGTGGACAAGGGCAGTCGAGATCGGGGATGGAGATTGCTCAAAAGCTCGTTTTTGTTGGTGCGCATGCGAAGCTCATGAGACGGGAGTATTCGGAAGAGAAGGATGTCGAGCTTTTCGGAACAATGGATGGTGAGGATGATGTGCTTAATGAGATTCTCCTTGATACAGCATCTGTTTAGTGTCTTTGTTTGTAAACTAGGATTATTAATATTTATTGTGTAAATCTGCATTATGTTGGTTTGTTTTTAGTTCTTTGAGTAGAAGAATTTGGAGTTAATTGAGTTGAGTCCATAGGAAAGGATAGGGAATCCCTTGTTCTTGTTGTGTAGATAGGATAGGAAATGCATTATTGTATTGTTTGTAGTTAGAAATATGTTGATTCGGAAATACAACAAGCAATTAGAGCTTATTAGAAGCATGCTACTTTATTATCTTCTTCTTTAAATTTGAATTCTGCTTCATTATATAAACTGGGATCTAAACTGTATCCATATACTTGCTCCATTTATTTGATAGTTGATTTAGTCCCAATAACTTTGACAATATCCAATTTTAGTCCCAAATCGGTCGGAACAACATTATTTTGCCGTTTTAATTTGGGGCTTTCCGACGGATGTTGTGGCTGGACTGCCACGTGTACTGCTACGTGTATTTTTAAGTATGTTTGACTAATTCTTATCGTCAATTATGTTTTAATTTAGTTTTTTTATTAAAAAAAATTAATTATATGCCTAAAATTCAAGGTCTTTAAAAAAAAAACATGTGACAACTCAATCACAACATCCGCAGGAAAGACCAAAATTGAAATGGCGAAATAATGTGTTTTCTGCTGATTTAGGACTAAAATTGGACATTATCAAAGCTATTGAGACTAAATCGACGATAAAAAACTTATGAGACTAAATCTATTTGAAATCATAGTTTTGGGACCATTTGTGATTCAAACTCAAAGTTTACGCATCCAAGTAAATAAAGGGAGCAAAGTTCAAGAAAACATTATATGACATTGGTGCAAACATCAATTTGATATTTATCTCGCTATGTAAAAAACTTAGTTTTGATATATTATAATCAATTGATGTTTCATTGCAGTTAGCGAATCAGAGTCTCTCTCATATTCAAAATATATGTCACTTTAAAATAATACATACTCCCTCCATCCCGAATTTGAAGGCGGGTTTACTGTTTGCACGCATTTTTGTGAGCGATTTTTGTATTAGTAGTTGAAATGATAAATTTATTTTTAAGCCCATCCTTAAAAATCAATTTATAATTTCAATTACTAATACAAAACTCGCTCACAAAAATGCGTGCAAACAGTAAACCCGTATTATATTCGAAATATATTGCAAAAACACGTATGAAAAGTAAATGTGACTTCGAATTCGGGACGGATGTAGTACATATTAAGAAAATTATTGACTTTTTTATACCCTTGTTGGGATATTATATTTTTGATTATTTATGCCAAAACATTATATATTTGTCAAATTGTATTGTTTAAGTTCATTTCTACAGGTATCAAGTTGAGAGGGAAGTGAACAAGTTGAGGGGGAACTGATCTGAAGTTTCCTGAGAAAATAGGCCTGAAGACAAGTAGCCTAAATGGAAAATAGGCATGAGGAAAAGTGGTCTGAATGGAAGAAGGCTGAAGTCCAAAACCGTTGAATGTCAGAATGGCCTGAATTGCTGGAATCCTGAATTGCTGGAATTCTGAGTGCTGCAATCCTGAGTGTTGAGTGCTGGAATCCTGAGTGCTAGAATCCTGAGTGCTGAGTGCTGGAATCCTGAGTGCTGAAATCCTAAATGTTGAATGCTGAATGCTGATTTCAGAAGGCCTGAATGTTGACATGGACCAATCAGAGGCGGTCAACAAGCCTGACAAAAAGTTGCAGAAATTACAGAATAATATGGATTTGAATGTGACTTTCTCCAACGGTAACATTCAAATTCACACTATAAATAAAAGCCCTTCCATCAAATTAAGTGTGGAAAAATGTTATCAAGCCAAGAGTCATATCTTAAAGCATTCCCACCATAGAACACAAATCTGTAGATATACAAATACATCCATGAGTGTTCAAAAACCCAATCTAAATAACACATGATATATCCTAAGCTTATAGAGATTTTCCCAACCTTAGCATAAAGGTTAAACCATTGTAAGGAAAAATCTCAACCTAGTTGGAGACAACACCAAACTCAAACCCCTTTCTTGAGAGACAATTAGTGGTTAAGTGAGGTAGTTGAGAGGCGATCCCGTGGAGGGTGATAAGTCCAGAGGCGAACCCGTGAGGGTGATAAGTCCAGTTGGTAGGCAATCCTGTGGAGGGTGATAAGTCCCGTTTGAGTGAGAACTCATTAAACATCTGTAAGCAATCCCGTGGAGGGAGATAAGTCTCGTTTGAGTGAGAGCTCTTTAAATATCTGATTGTACTGTGTTGACTAACACAATAAACTAGTCGAGTGAGTTGAAGGAATTTTCCTGCGGATAAGGGAGAGTGGACGTAGGAGATTGAGTCTCCGAACCACTATACTTTGTTGTGTTCTTTATTGCTTTATGTTCTTACTTGTCATATGCATTTGGTTATAAGCAAAACACATCATTTAAAAGAAAAATTTTAAATCACTATTTCTCCCCCTCCCCTTTTTCATAAAATTAAATTATTTTTTGGGACCAACAACCCTTAATTAATAGCTATGAAATTCTATTTGGCGGAAGATAAATTTAATATAAATGTTTTAATTAGATCTCAAAACCCCCGAGTAGATGTATATCAGAACATCTTGACAGAATTATTCAGGATAATTTGTCAGGTTAGGTGTTCTGGATGATAGTCTGCAAAGTGTATAGTTTCTTGATTATGTTTTTATAAATGAAGGCATTGGCAAGTCTCATGAAGGAATCACAAGTTGAGGGGGAACTCAACATTGCATTAAGACTTGGTCAATCAACCTGAAGATCATAAGAGGTAAGAAACCTGAAATACTGGAGAAATGGAACCCTAAAGACTGGAATCGGAGCCCTGAATACTAGAACCGAAACCCTGAAGACAGAAGAAATGAATATCAGTCTTAATAGCTATCAACAACCTTGTAAAAGATCACTAGTGCTGAATAGTATATCAGTCAAAGTTATCTGAAGATCTAAGCTTACAAGGACAGAAGACCTGAAGACATAAGATTTGAAGACTGAAGACATTAAGACTGAAGACAAAAGTCCTGAAAATATTTGTAAGGTCAATAAATGTTCATTGGGTATCAAGCAGACAAAAAGAATGTTAGACTTAAAGTCTACTATTTTTTCAAGTTAAGATTGTCTTTTCATCAGTGAAGATGTCTTAAAGAGCAGTTTTGTTTGTCACTACACACTGAAGGTTAGAGCCAGTCAGATGTTGACATCATTGTACGGACTCTGACATTGAAAGTGACAGGACACTGTGAAAGTCAAAACCTACATTTTGAACAGTCTGCAGATCTGGTGTAAGACAAAATTAAATGCATATTTCCTAAAGCATGCAAGAGCTTGAAGAAGCATCAAGCATAACCGTTTACACCATACACAAAATGAATTTTGAAGAAACTGCCTCTCCAATGGATAGTTATTTGAAATGCCTATAAATAGAGAAACCTTGGACCCAAACAAGGTTACGGGAAATCAAGCAATCCAAAGCTCAAGCTTATTCGAGTTACCTTCTGAAACACTCAAACCTACAAGATTTACCAAGTGTTTCTTCATTGAGGAGAGTTAATCAATCTATTCGGGGTGTATTTTAAATACAAATTTAAATTAAATAATTACTAACAGTATGATTTAACCAATTAAATCAAATAGTAAAAGCCAACAACAAACATACATGCGTTCAAATTCACGTAAATCCCTACACATGTGGAACTAGGGGTTTAGTGAATTATACCTTCGGAGAGACAATCGTTGAGAAGTATAAACGCGATCAATGGATCAACCCAAACGCCTTCCCAAGTATTCCCAAGTCCTTGCTCGTTGATTCAATGGGAAATCCTCACGAACAATTTAAACAAAGGAAAAAGAAAAATATTTTGTTGCACCACCTTTATGGATTTTTAATTCTTCCAAGCTTGGAATTGAATTGGGGATGAAAAATTCATCCTCTATTTATAACAAAGGAGGTGGTCAAAAATTTGGCCCATAAAAAGATATGGGAAGATCTTTATTTCTTGTCCAAGAAGTAATCTTGAATATATCCAATATATTCTCTTTCCCATAAATAATTATCCACAAAATCTTCCTCCTTTATTTTATTCCATATTTTTGAAAATCCCATAGAGAAAGTCAAAGTCAAAGATTCTTGAATTTATGAGATAATCTTTTTTCCAAGAAAACTTATATGCTTGCCATAAAATATTTTCAAGAAAATCTTTTCTTTCTTCTTCTATTTTTTCGAAAAATATAAATGTTTTGGCAACAAAATTATTTCTTTAATTTTAATCATCTTTTCATTAATGGACTTATATTGGGCTACTTAGGGGGCCTTTAGGAGAATTAAGATTTGACCTCCCAATGGGCTCTGCATTACAATATTGAGCCACAATATTCAGTCCATTAATATTAATTTATTCAACTATAAAATTAATATTGCACTATCCATCTTAATCCATATTACGATAATATGGCCCCCAGTTATTATTTCCCGTGTTTAAGATTCTTTTGTCCATTAAGTAATTAAGCCACTGAACGCTTTAAATTAATTAATATATTTTCCTTGGAGTAGGACAACTCAGCATTATTATCCATACCGGAACTTAATCCACATGCATGATTTGGTATGATAAAACTTCTGAGTCCACCAAGGGGACTAATTGTACAAGACTCTCCAAGGACACGTTTCTCTGTATAAAATCTTAGCAATTGTCATGTAACTAATAATATTGCCCAAAGTACATAGTATTGAATCTTCTCGATTCTCTACCCAACAGAAATCAAAGCAATATTAATTACATACAATCATATTTAAGGGACAAGAATTTAGAAATCAACAATCATTGAGGTCTAATTCTTCATACCGTTAGTCAGTACGGAAGAATTACCTCTCTGTAGGTCCGCTTCAGTGCATCATCATGCATTAGTGTAATATCTTGGTCAAGACAAGTCAATCTGAGCCTTACTCTTCAACCTTCACCAATGGATTGTTCAATTCCATCTAGGTTATGAATTTGTACTTATTTACAAGGAACTGATAATGTAATCTTCTGTGATTTGGTATCACCACATTATCTACAATTGAACTTGTACTAATATTGAACGGTTTGCAATAAATAAATAACATTCATAATATTTAAAATAACAGTGATAAAAGATTTATTCTCAGTAAATAAGCTCAATATTCAGTCTGTTATACAAAGTAAAAGCATAATTGCCAGTATAACCCTAACATACATTGTAGACAATGTGGTGTGTAGAAGATCACAGAAGATCACATTATTAGTTCCTTGAATATAAGTACAATTGATTCACAACTTAGATGGAATTGAACAATCCATTGGTAGAAGTTGAGGTGTGATGCTCAGATTGATTTGTCTTGACCAAAAGATTACACTAGTGCATTATGATGTGCTGAATAGGACATACAGAGATGTAATTCTTCCGGACTGACTTAAGGGATGAAGAATTATACCTCAGTGGTTGTAGATTTCATAACCTCTTCACTTAAATGGGATTGTACATAATTAATAACTATTGTTTTGGTTTATTATGGGTAGAGAATCAATGAGATTCAATACTTTGTATTTTGAGCAATATTATTAATTATAGGACAAATTGCCAAAATTAGTACAGAGAATCGTGTATTTGGAGAGTCAAGTTTGATTATGTCCCCTTGGTGGGCTCAGAAGGTTTATCATATCAAATATAATCAGTGTAATTAATTTTCGGTATAATAATAATGTTGAGTTGTCATTACTCCAAGGAATAAAAGATATTAATTAATTAAAACATTCAATAGCTTAAATTAAATAATGGACATTGAATCTTAAACAAGAGAAACAATAACCGGGAGCCATATTTCATAATATGAGTTATGATGGATAGTGCAATATTAATTCTATAGTTGAATGAATTAATATTAATGGGTTGAAAAAATATTGTGGCTCAATAATAATTTTTGGGCCCATTGGGAAGTCCAATCCTAATACTCCCAAATGCCCCTCAAGTAGCCGAATAAAAGTCCATTAACTAAGGTGATTAAAATAAAAGAATTAATTTTTTGCAAGATTTAGGAGAGAGAAATTTTATGGGAAAAGATATTTATGGAAGATATATGGAAATAAGATACATATTATGTATTTGAAGATTATCCCTTTGAGAATAAAAGATCTTTCCATATCTCCATAAAGCCCTAAATTTTCGCTGATTTTTAAATAAGGGGCTCCCAATATAACACAGAAATTGATTTTTCAACAAAATATCAGCGTCAATAAAATATCAGATATTTTGAAGCCTTGATAATTTGTGATTTCGAAAATTTCAAGTGTGCAGTAAGAGAAAATTAATTCTTCCTTGAGTGTTAAATAGTTTGTGAGATTTTCCACCGGATCTACAAGCTAGGACTTGAGGAATACTTGGGAAGGCAATCAGGTTGAATCGTTTACTCTTCTCAAATGTGTCTCTCCGATTCGCAGGTAAATACGTAATCCTTTAGTTCCCCATTTTTAGGGATTTACGTGTTTTACAGTTTATTCAATTGCATGATTTGTTGATTTAATAAGTTTAAATCATAGAGATAATTTTATTTAATTCGTATTTAAATTACACCCCAAACATATCCTTAGTAGCGTCAGTAGTTCCCCAATAGTAAAAGCATTCAGTAAGATAATTATATGTGCAAAGATTTTTAAATCACTTGCACTCTAAAACATTTGAGTGTATTTGAAGTACTGATTCACTGCTCAGGAATCTTGTCTTAGTAAACTTGTTCTCAGGGTGATTGTTTATCAGTGTTTTTGCCTCAGTAGTTTGGCTCACTGTTTACTCGGAAAACTGGACTGAAATAGTTTTAAAGTTTTCACACGCGCGTATCCCCCCCCTAACACACGTGTTAGACTATTTTCTTGAAACCAACAAGTGATATCAGAGTAGTGATTCAAAAGACCAATAACTTTGATTATCATTGTCTTTTGAGGAAAATACTTTGGTGGTCTACTAAATAGATCTTATTGCTAAAAATATGTTTTCATCATATCTTCAAAAAGTCATAAGCTGCCTTTGTTCTCTGTTGAGAATTGTGATTTGTGGAGAGTTAGAATCCAGACACATATGTACTCCAAGAATGAGAGGATGTGGAGAGTGTTAGGATATATTTTATGTTTTGAAGATGTAAAAACTCAGCTTGTAATAGGACCAGCTGAACCTGTTAGTCAGCTTATGATCTAGCATATAGATTCTTTGGTTAAGGGGGAACAAAGTTATGAAGACTAGAAGACTTATCAGAAGACCAGAAGACTTGCTAGAAGACCTGCTAGAAGACTTGTCAAGAAGATGGATATACTAGTTGAAGACAGAATACTATAGAGAAGCTAAGGCCGAAGGCGAGATGACTATATAATAAAGACTAGAAGACATGCAAGTCATCTAGAAACTAACCCTTGAAGAAAGTCCCTGATACTAAGTGTCATAAGACTTGTTCACCTCTAGAAGACAAAATAGAAGAAGACCAGCAGAGGGTATAAGGAAGAGTTTAATGCAAGCTGAAGCAGAAGATCAATCATGACAATATAACCATTGTTGATTGAGATAAATCCACAATAAGTGATTGAAGACCGAAGTCAATCAACCGTGTCAATCACATAATCAATCAAAGGTTGATTATCTTTTTTAATTATAGATGATCAAATGACTAACTCTTCAACAGCTAGTCCTAATCAATCATCTATAAATAGTTTCAAGTGAGAATGTAATAAACACAGATCACACATAGAACATACACGGAGCACGATGAAAAACACACAAGATCTGTACACACTCACTTTAGAGTATAACGCATAATCTAGCTTAGAAGAAGTTGTTAATAAAAAATCTCACAACTAATCATTTCAAGATAGTTTGAGTGTTTGCCCTGAACAACTTTTTGAAATTCGATAGGGTTGCAGTTAAACAAGGAACTGAAATTTGTCAATTCTAGGAGGGATTGGAGCAAGAAAATTGTAGATCATTGGCTCTGCCAGAGGGATCCTCTCGGGTGAGATGGTGGGCAACTTTCTTAATCACGGACTGTTAGGAGATGAATTTAATAAAAGATATATGATTTTGATTAAGATCCCAAAACCCCTGAGTATGACATGTTAAGAATAATCTTGATAGTTGAGTCAGGATTCAGTTTTAGAGTATTCAGGATGTTATCTGCAAAATGTATAGTCAGCAGATATAGATCAGGATAGGTTCAAGACTCAAGAACTCAAGATAAGAAGAAACTGTTTCAGCTTGAAACTCAAGTTTCAAGACTCAAAGGAGAAAACTCGAGAATCAAGACTCAAAGAGAAATCGAGATATCAAGACTCGAGATGAAATCGAGGAATCAAGACTCAAAGATGAAGACTCAGTATATTAGTCTGTATATCGCTGAAGACTCGGAAGATGCTGAAGACTCGAAGACTCAGAAGACTCAGAAGACTCAAAAGACTCTGAAGACGCAAGACTGAAGACTGAAGATTGAAGATCAAGAATACTGAAGGCACAATAATTATTGAAGACTCAGTAACGTACTGAATGCTCAGTATAATCCTGAATGTTCCGAGGCACTGAAAATATCAATCTGAAGGATGCAATACTGAGAAGATCGCGATTTCTTAGAAAATAGATATTGCCCAAGACATTCCCATGCAGACAAAAGGAACTAAGACAAAGTGTTGTTAAGGTTATATCAACTCAGAGTTTGTAACCAAAAGAGCCGTTGAAGGTGTCTACCTTTAACTGGAGACAAAAGTCAAAAATAGGAAGACAACATTTGTACCATCCATATCGACAATCGACAAAGGTGTCATTGAAAAAAGATGTCGATGTACAAAAGTTCCAGATCGCAAAAAAGTGAAGACCGGCTACATGAAAGGCTATTGCCTAAAACGTGTTAGGGAGTTTCAAACCCTAAATATAGCCAAGTACTCACACACCATAAGAGGAAACTCACGGCTATCTCTCCAACGGATAGTTTTCAAGAGTGACCTTGGTGTATGCCTATAAATACTAGTGACCCTCTACATTGTAAGGTTACGGAAATTTATCACAAACTCAAGAGCTCAAACTTATTATCGCAAAAGTTAAAGCACTCGAAAAAATTAGAATTTCCCAAGTGCTTCTATATTGAAGAGAGCTCACTAAACTAAGCCTAGCTTGATAAGATTTATCCAAAGCTTAGTCGAGATATCCTAACCCTTTGCATTGTACTTCATTGTAAAGGATATCTCATCCTAGTTGGAAACCAACCGAGAAACCCCAAACCCTTGAGAAGGTAGTTGGAGTGTGTTTGTTGGTGAGAAGAGTTGTAAAGAGTTAGTAAACTACGCGGAGTAGTCAGAAAACTCTAGAGGAGAAGTTAGTAAGCTACAGAGGTAGTCTGAAAGCTTGTTTGTGTTTGAGTAAGTAAACTACGGAGGTAGTCAGAAAGCTCAAGGTCGGGTTGAGTAAGTAAACTACGGAGGTAGTCAGAAAGCTCAAGTTCGGGTTGAGTAAGTAAACTACGTGGAGTAGTCAGAAAGCTCAGGGCCGAGTTGAGTAAGTAAACTACGCGAGGTAGTCAGAAAGCTCAGAAGTGATTAGTGAATTTCTCTGAGGATCAGAGAGAGTGGACGTAGGAGCTTGAGTCTCTGAACCACTATAATTGCTATGTTGTTTATTGCTTTCTCTATCTGTGCTTAACTGTTGCATTGACTTGAATTTGAAAGCATACTTTTCACTGATATTTCAGTTGGAATCAATCCACTGAAGTTGCATAACTGAATCACAGCTTAATCACTATTCCATTCAGGAAGGTTTTCAGCAAAGCTTAAAACGAGTATAAACTAAAGGGCCAACCATTCCGCACATCTGAGTAGCTAGAACAGATAGTTACCAAACCAACTTACTCTTACGAGGGTTGATGAAGTTAGTTATCGATCCAAGCAACCGAGGATCTCTGAAACTTCGGGACTTAGTTGGGATTCTCTCGAGGTATCTGAAAAGCTTCGGGATCACTTGCCTCTCGATGAGACTTTGACTCGAGCGATCTGTGCTTCTCGGGACCTAATCTCCGGGATTATCGACCCAAGTGACCTCGATGAAAAAAAGTTTTAAAACACCAACACGTGTATTCCCCCCCACGCGTGTAAGACTCGTTTGCACCGACCAACAAGTGGTATCGAGCGATGGGTTCAACTTGACCACTGCTTTGATTGACCAAAGTTTTATTTGCTAAAAATACTTGTGGTCTATCTCGAATCGATCTTATTTGGCGATTTTTTTTCAAAAGCTCGAGATAAAAATGTCTTCTAAAAACTTCCCATGTTCTCGGTGGAGAACTATGATTTGTGGAGATCGGGAATGCAGCTCACCAGTATTCCAAACATGAGCGTATGTGGAGAGTGGTCTCTCAAGGACCATTCCAATTTCTTCGTGGTGAATCCTGGAGGAAATGAAGATGAGAGAATTGATCCTAGAGCATAATTTTCCTAAGTCCGATGACCAACCCCGACTCCTGAGGAGAGAAAGTTAGTCAATCTAGACTACATTGCAAAAGACACACTATACAGTACAATTGATGATGGTGTGATGGGAATGATCTCTCACCATAATCTTTGCTAAAGAGATTTAGGATACACTAGGCAGAATGTGCCAAGCCACGATCATATCAAGGAAAACAAACTTTCAGTGGCAATTGGAAAGTTTGATAGTTTTGAAATGGATGATGGTGAATCAATAGACAAATTGGAAGTTAGATTCACTAGCATCATGAATGATCTAAATGCACTTGGAAATAAATATCCACAAAGAGAAGTTGCATTGAAAATTCTTAGAGGTCTTTCTAAGAAATGGGATATTCATGCAGTGGTGATTGAAAACACCAAGAACATTAATTCAATGCCATACCAACAAGTCTTCTCTGAGCTGAAGGCCTATGAATTTGTAATTGATAAGAAATCCAAAAAGGCTGACAGCAAAGATGATTCATCATCTAGTAAGAATGTGGCTTTAAAAGCCAAAGATAAAACCTCAGAAAACTAGAGAGTTCGAGAACCCCCCATGCCAAAAATCGGGATGAGCTTGAGGAAAAGCTAGCAGATCGATGGCAAGGAGGTTTGAAAGACTTAATAGTAGATTTGGAAAATACAAAAAAGCTATTACAGAACCACAGTACCGTAAGAAACCCGAGGACGGATCAACCGAGAAGAAGAAGGACACGAAAGGTGAGGGATCTTCATCCGAAAAGAAGGACTCCAAGTCCAAAGAAGAAAGTGATCGGGATGATGATACCAACAGATGCTATAATTGCCAAAAAGAAATGTCACTTCGGTATGATTGTCCAGTTTGAGTGCTAAGGAGAGAAGAGAAAGGCAAGCTAAAAAGAGACAAGAAGTTCTCTAGCAAAAAGGCCATGGTTGCGTAAGAAGAACACTCGAGGAGGATCTAGCTCTTCGGATGAGATATTCTCGACAAAGGAAAGTGATGACATTTGTCTAATGGCCATTGAGGAGGTAAACTCTTCTTTCTCTGTTGTTGCTCCTACACTAGCACAAGAGTTTTCAAGTTCCACCGAAAAAACAAATCATTTTGACCGATGGATTCTTTTGAGAATCGATGAAGGACTATCTTTGTTTTACAAGAACCGCTAAGTAAAACTTAAGAGCGGAATAAGGAACCGAAAGTCGAAAATCTAAAATGGAAAGACTCTAGCAATCTCAAATCACTTCTCAATTAATGGGAGCTACTTGATGAACTGGATGTTACGAAAGTACAACTCTCGAAGAAAGAGAAGTTGATAATGACCCTAATCAAAAGCTAGAGAAATCCATCAAGAGATTCAAATAATCGGGGACTAAGTTCAATGACCTCTCGAGAAGCATGAAACTCTACAGAATGTGGAGGATAGTGCATGAAGAAGTTAACTCTATTGAATATCTGCATCTAAAGTAATAGATGAAATTGAGTTACCAGAGATCTGTCACTATAAAAAATCTGATTGGGATACATTCCAGGGGGAACCTCACAAGGTCATCTCAATCTTTGCATCAAGTAGCAAGAAGACAATCTTTGTTAAATCAAGATGCACCTACACTTCAAACTCAAGTAATGCCCAAGGTTGTAGACAAGGAAAAGGACCTATGGTCTCAAAGAAAACCCGAATGATCGGTAGGAAAGCCCAAACCTCGGTGAAGGCTAGAAAACTGAGCACTCGATTGGAAAATTTCGAGCAAGTACTTCAAAGCCTCGGTTAAGAATGCAAACCCCGAAAGGCTCCACATCGAACCATCGAGGAATCCTCGGATGAGAAACACTCGTGAGACATTCTCAATCAAGAAACCAAGTCCTCGATATCTTGAAAGACCCATATTTCAGTACATGCAACCTGAATCCTACTTGCCTAAGGGTAAAGGTTACCTGAACCCGAGTCAACAAAGATTTAGACCGACTGCACAAAAGCCTAAGCATTTGAACAAAAGGCATGAACCAAAGAAGAATTCAAAAGTCCATGTTCATGCTAAAGCTAACACACATACACAGAAGACTGCTAAGGCACCCAGAGTAGTGAATGTGTATGTTGATGTTTATGGAAGACAAATTAGTCACTCTAAAGTGATTAGAGTTGTCGGCGATTTGGATTCGAAAGGTACATCTAACCTTGTAGGACCCTACACAAATTGGGTACCTAAGAATTGATCTGCTTTTTCGGGGAGGAAAACAAGGGCAATCGAATCGACTAAAGATCACATGGCACTGATGAGCAGAAATGAAAAAGCTCCTGATGTATGGTATCTTGACAGTGGATGTTCAAGACATATGACAGGATTTAAGAAGATACTCAGTGACTATGTTGAACAAAGAGGACCACAGATCACTTTTGGAGATAACTCCAAGGGACAGACTGAAGGATATGGAACTTTGGAAATCGACTCAGTTCATATCCATGGTGTTTCATATGTATCTAGATTGAAGCATAACTTGCTTTCAATTAGCCAATTCTGTGATAAAGGTTTTAATGTTGAGTTCTCTAAGAACTTATGTTTTGTGAAAGATGATACAACACAGAAAGTTTTACTGACTGATACAAGAAAAGGAAATGTGTATCTTGCTGATTGGAGTTCAACTCCTAAAGATACATGTTGGTTGCTAAAAGTTCCACATATACCAGTTGGTTATGGCATAAAAGAATGAATCACCTAAATTTCAAAACCCTGAACAAGCTTGCAAGATTAGCTCTTGTGAGAGGGTTGCCTAATGAAGTGTTCAGTAAGGAACATATTTGTGATGCGTGCCAGAAAGGAAAACAAATAAGAGCATCATTTAAAAGCAAAGTAGATGTTTCTACTGACAGAATACTTCAGTTACTGCATATGGATCTTTTTGGTCCTATAACACCGAAGAAGCACTAATGGCGGAAATACACATTGGTAGTAGTTGATGACTACTCAAGATATACTTGGGTCATATTCTTACTCAAGAAGAAAGAGACTCGAGATAAAAGTCAGCCAGATTCATGAAAAGGCTCGAGATTGAGAAAAAATCTGAGTGTGGTCAAAATCGATCGACAAAAAAGGAACCAAATTTATAAATCATATCATATCGATTATTGTGCAAAGAAATGGAATTTCACATGAAACATCACCGCAAGGACCCTCAACAAAATGGTGTTCTTTGAAAGAAGGAACAGGACTCTACGAAAGAAGTTCGCAAGGACAATGATAAATGAAGTTTATATTCCTAAAAGGTTTTGAAAAGTGTCAACACCGCATGCTACTCTCGGAATCAGATCCATCTTGACCAAGAGTCAAGGCAAAACACCCTATGAGCTTTGGAATGAAAGGAAGCCTCTTGTTTCTTTCTTTTTCGTGTGTTTGGTTGCAAGTGTTTCATACACAATAATGGTAAAGATCGGTTGAAAACATTTGATAATAACGATTTGATGAAGGAATATTCTTAGGATATTCTCAAGTCGAAAAAAGCTTTCGAGTTTACAACCTGTAGGACTCTTATTGTGGAGGAAACACCTCATGTTGTTTTTGATGAATCTACTTGTGTTCGGAAGAAACAGAACATGATCTTGATGAACCGACCAAGAGGATCACCAGATTAAGCCCGAAAAAGAATGACAAATCATCCATCGAACTCGAAAAGAAGAAGTCACCACTATCTATGATTGGAGTGACTCGGACTCGAATAAAGAAGTTCGTGGTGGAACTCGATGGTGAGACTCGGAAAACCAACACTCCAAAAGGTGACCAATCAAACAAACACCGATTCGGACTCGGTATGTGATGCCAATGTAGATGTGGTCACAAATTGAGGCAAATTCTCAATCTATCAACCAAAGGGGGAACAAATGTCTCGACAATGTTCTCAATGGAATTTCCACGAGGAAGATGATTCCCTTTCTCCTTTTCTGTTGTTCGAAGAGTTTTTTGAATTAATCGAACCTAACATTTCAAATGTTGAGGATACTCTTGAAGGGGAACATCAAGAAGGAAATGGTTAGATAGTCATCCTACAAGTCGATTGTGGGTGATCTAACCGAAGGTGTTAAAACAAGAAGGTTCCATGGTGAGAGTGCACTATTCTGCTGCTTCCTATCAAAGAAAGAGCCTACTGAGATTGGTGAAGCTCTACAAGATTCTCATTGGATTACTGTTATGTAAGATGAGCTGAATCAATTCTCAAGGAATGAAGTATAGGAGCTAGTAGATAGACCTGAAAGGCACAATGTCATTGGAACCAAGTGGGTTTTTAAGATTAAAAGAGATGAAAACAACAACATTGTAAGAAACAAGGCAAGGCTAGTTGCACAAGGTTATTCCCAAGAAGAAGGCTTGGATTATGATGAAACCTTTGCACCTGTTGCAATACTAGAAGCCATCAGATTGTTTCTTGCATATGTTGCCCACATGAAGTTCACAGTCTATCAAATGGATGTGAAAAGTGCATTTCTGAACGATGTGCTTAAAGAAGAGGTTTATGTGGAACAACCTCCTGGTTTCAAATAGAATGACCAAGATTACAGGCTCAGAAAAGCTTTGTATGGTCTCAAGCAAGCACCCAGAGCATGGTATGATACTCTTTCTCAGTTTCTTACTGACCATGGTTTTGTCAAAGGGACTGTTGATAGAACTCTGTTCAGGATAGAAGATGGGGAAGACATCTTACTGGTTCAGATATATGTTGATGACATCATTTTTGGATCTCCAAACCATCAGTTGTGTGAAAAGTTTTCAACATTGATGAAAGGCAAGTTTGAGATGTCAATGATGGGGGAGATGAATTTATTTCTAGGTCTTCAAGTGAAACAATCAAAGGAAGGAATATTCATCAACCAGGCAAAGTACACCGAGATCCGATTGCCAAATATGGTGTCTGAGATTCCAATGCGCTTAGGATTCCTATGAATACTAACTACAAGATGGATCCCGATTAAAGGCAAATCAGTGAGTCATACTGATTATAGAGGAATCATTGGATCATTGCTCTATCTCACAGCAAGTAGGCCGGATATAACATTTGTTGTTGGGATATGTGCAAGATACCAAGCTAATCCTAAGGCTAGTCACATGGAGGCTGCCAAGAAGCTACTGAAGTATCTTAAAGGCACAGTGAATAGAGGATTATGGTATCCAGCTGATGATAACCTTGAATTAACCGGTTACTCGGATCTCGATTATGGAGGTTCTGCAAATTGACAGAAGTCCACTACAGAACTTGTCAATTTCTAGGAAGTAAGTGATATCTTGGTTTTCGAGAAATGCAGGACCTCGAGAGTAACCAAGATTATCGGTTTAATACATGGTCTGCGGAAGTCGCCGTGGTTCGATTCTTTGGCTCAGACAACAACTAAGGGATTATAAAGTTGTAGCCAATGAAGTACCAATATTTTGTGACAATAATAGTGCCATTGCTATTTCAAAAAATCCGGTATTGCACACCAGATGCAAGCATGTGGATATCGACATCACTTCATCGAGATCATGTCGAGAAGAAGGACATAAGGATGGAGAAAATTCATCTTGATAAGCAAAAGAGCTGATATCTTGACTAAACCTTTGGGTTTAATCAAGATTTCGTGAACTTTCGGTTGAATTAGGGATGTTAGATCCAGTGTATAGAGTAAAATCAAAAAAATTGAAGGTTTTCGGATGCATGAAGTTTTCTCGAATTCTCTTGAGAAGCTCGAGATAAAATGGAAATATTGAATCGAGTCTTAGGAAACTTCAGTTCTTCAAGGTCAAGATTTCGATGTTATCTTGAACCCATTCAAGATTTCGAGATTATACTGACATTTTATCAAGGTCAGTACTCAGTAAGACTGATAGAGATAAATTAGTCTGAAGAAGTAATGACTCATGCGACTCATTTATTGCTTAAGTAAAACTCAGTAATCATTTGCAATAAATACAAAACACCTAAGGAATGTTTTTGGGCGGGATCTTTTGAAATTCTCGAAGAAGGTCAACAGTCATTTAATGCTCTGTTACATTAATGACCAATGAGGATATTTTGGCGGCTTACTTGTCGGAGATCATCTGTTCGTATACCCGATTAATCGGAGATTAATCTCAACCGTTGATTTTCACCTAACCAACGCGATTCCCCACGATCTCGAAACTATTTATACCCCAATAAGCCATTCAAGCCAAAATTTTATCAAACCCTTCATTCCCAAATCCTCTGCAAATAAAAATCCCTTTGCCTAGAAAACTCAAAACCCTAAAAACTTCATTTCTTCAATCAATCTCTAAAATGGCCCCAACCTTGTTCGAGAGATTAGCCGAAACTAACAAGTCTTGGTACAAGTTCGTTGTCTCACTCGATAGCACCACCAACTCAAAGCCAGAAGAGGAGGCTCTGCATATGATTCGACTGGCTAAACTCACCCATCTCGTCGCAAGCCGACCGGATCAAGAGTATGCAAAAGAGGTAATCGAATTCATCTGTAATTTGAGGATAGCTGAAGAGGATGGTATGCATTCTAAGATTACTGTATCACATTTAGAGCGGTCGTCCAAATACATCGATTTTGAAAGGGAATTATATATTATTCCGAAGAATTTAAATGATGTTTTTGAGCTCTGTGATAAAGGAGAGGACCCTGCTATGTATATGTTGGGTAGAGAGCATGAGTATTAAGATAGGATTGCTGAGAATCCTGTGAAATTTGAGGCTACACTGCATAAGAGGCATTTGAAGCCACAATATCGAGTTTTGATGGATATTGTGAGCAAAAGCATCATGAGCCTTGCGGGGAGTTTTGAGCAGATCAGTACCCCGAAGCTCTGATTGATGGCGGCGATTGAGGCCTCACCCACCACTGACTTCAACTGGCTGAAATTTCTGATTCAGATGGTGAGTGAGCAAGCCAAAGTCTTCAAGAAGGTTAACGGGGCGATCTCGATTAAAGGCAAGATCCACCATGCAACCAAAATAGCATTTATTTTGGAGATGTGCAGAGAGGAGGAGGATATCTTCGCCAATTCGACCCCATTCCCTAAGTCCAAGGCGCTCTTCAAGCCCATTGCTGTGAAGAAGCAGGCCATCAGGGGGAAGAAAGAAAAGAAAGCAGAATCGCCAAAAGATGCTGCTGCTGAAGAGACCCAACAAACCAGGGGGAAGGTTTTGTTGGATGCAAAGATGGAGCAGGGTGAGAAGTTGAAGATGCAGAAAACCCTCGCTCCCAAGCGTAGAAGATTGGTGGTTCTCACCGATGAAGATGGCAGTGATTCTGAAGAGATTCAACCTGAGAGCCAAACCGCTCAGAATTCGCCACTACAAGTTTTGGCTCAGGTTATCTCTAAGGCACAAGAACAGACTGAGGAGCAGGTCTTCTCTGAGGTGCTTGAGACTTCTCTCAGTTCAAACAAAATTTCTCAAGAAATTTTTAAAGGAACTCAGGACTCAGAGATTCCTACCAAAGATGTGCCGGCTCAGACAGAAGAGCCAACTCAGAGTCAATCTGAGGAAGTGTCACCAGCCCCGTAACCCACTCAGATGTAAACCGAGGACCTCGACCGCACAACATTCGATGTTCTTTGAGACTCAGAGCAAATTTTATTCTTGATGAGCTCCCGAAAGATCTACTTCTTTGATCCTCACCGATGCTTCAACCGAACCGTAAAGCCCGAGATGGAAGAAGGGCGGTCAAGAAGGCGAGTGGAGGAGCAAGGGGAACGGTTCATTCTGACTAATACCCCGAGCTCAAATTTCACCCCGATCCGCAAGATATCTTCTTCAGATTAAGGTCGATCTGTTCATCCTCAATCGCACTCTTCCCGGAGATGCTTGATATTGCTGCATTCAGAGGGGAAGACTGGTGGAATGAGGAGACAACCTTCTTGACCGACTTCTCAGGGTTCAAGAGGACAAAGCTCAGGATGAAAAACTCCGATTTTGATGAGCTGGTTCAGAGGAAGATAGCCGAGAGGAGAGCTACCGGGTTGGTGCCCCTAGCAGCAGAGACAAATTTCAAGATCGGGGACCAACAGGAGATGCCGAGGATCGGCCTCGGATGGAGAAGGAAACTTCTAGTGCTGATCAACCTGAAATCGGTCAACCTTAGACTGAAGCTAGCACTCTTCAGGTACCTTTTGGCACTATTAACAAATATGCCAAAGTTAATGAAAGTTCTATCTTTAATTCTGAATTGTTTGATGTACGGTCGAGGCTCGATTGAGACGGAGCTCGATGAAGAAGCTCTCAGTGCAGACCGACCCTCGTGGTTGTGCCTCGAACCTCGGATGATCAACAAAGACAGGGGTGCGTATGGTTCCCCGAGATCGACCTCACTCCCTTGATGGAAAAGCTTGAGAAGGTTGAGCCAATGATGAACAAGATTGCTCAAATGGAAGAAACATTGGCCAGCCAAGCTCAGAAGATGGAGAACCTTAGTCACTCTTCAGAACTGGTGCAAATCCAAAACACTCTGACCTCACAGATGACCTCCATGGAAGATAAGCTGAATGAAAAGTTTGAGGGGAGTCAAGGCCGAAATGAAAAGCTAAACTGAAATAGAAGCACCAGGAGAATACTGCATTTCTAGAGGTGAAATTGGCAGAGAGGAATGAGGTGCTGATCAAATCTATTGTTGAGGAAATGAGCTCAATGCTCATGACCAAGATGACAGAGATGTTTAAAGAAGCTCTCTCTGGCCAGTTTGCCCATTTATCTGAAGAATTATCTGTGGCCAAGAACCATCTCGGGAGAGGCCGAAGACGAACAAGATCAGATAGCAGGAGAGGTGCGCTGTGTGAGCAAAGAGCAATATCACATGGACACAACACTCTCCAGACTTCTTCCAAATTACGGTGCCAAGAAGGGGGAAAAGGAAGGTGAAGACTTCAGGAAATTATTGGCACGTACTTTGAAGAAAAAAGGCGATAAAGATGTTGAAATGTATAATCTATCCAAAGCCTTAAATGAAGTCGGCTACCGACAAAACCAAGTTCGCCGGTGGAGAAGCCTATCTACACTCGAAGTTTACGAGGAAACCATGCTTGATGTTGCAAGAGAGAAACCGAAAAGTGCTAGAACTAAGGTTGGAACAAGCCAGCCGCTCTTGAATTGCCTATGAAGAAGAGGAAAGCCTTGGGCATTGTTCAACCCGAGAGCAAGCGTCGGTTGGCTTCTAAGCCAATCCAGAGAAAGCCGATTACGATGATGAAGGAATCAAGAATCTGAAGTCTCAACCTCGGAAGAAGAAAGTCTTCAATACGAAGAATGCTCAAGACACACTCCGGATAGAACAAAGCTAAGAAAGTAGCGCTACTTCCGGTCTCAGCGGCTGCGGATCGAAAGAAGACGAAGAAGAGTCAAGTGAATGAGTGGATTCAAAAAGTTTGCGAGCAAAAGGAGAGAGACATCAAAAGCACTGAAGTGTCCACACGTTGATAAATGGATGCCTATCAAACTCAACGATGTGTGGGAAGAGGTCAAGAGAACCTTCCGTTCTATTATGATGTGCTTTCGGAGTGGAGAGGGAAAGCTCGGATCGGAATGAAGCGTTCATTGAATATCTCCTAACCTTCTATCCAAAATATCTCCAAAGTTGGATGAACTTAGCTGATGAAGGAAAGGTACAGATAGTTTCACCTGGTCCATACTCCTACCCTCCTCCAAGACTTGGTAATGGCTTGGTGAATGAGAAGGCCATTACTCAAGAAATTGCTCAGTATGCTGGTCAGTTGGGTTTAATAGGGAACATTCCGGATATTATTAAGGAAAGAAATGAACCGAAGAAGAGGTTTTTCGAATGTTCAACCCGGAGGTGCCCAACATGAAGTTGAAGAAGAAAGCAAATCAAGAGCAAAAAGACCAAGAGCCAAATCAAGATCAAGACTCGAAAAATTTCGTAATCTTTAAATTTTTGTCTTTTTGATTTTGTTGATAAGACTCATTGTAATCTGTAAAGGTATACCAATCATCAATGAAAACTTATCATTTATGCTCAAAAGATAATATCTCATTATCTTATTTACATGTCTTTTATATTTGATATGCTGAATGAATGTCTCTTAATTAATTGTTTAAGTATTTGGTGATGAACTATTTAAGAAGATTCATTACTGAAGAAATTGTTAATTGTTGGGAGACTCTCTGAAATTGTTGGGAGATTCTCTATTTCAGGAAATTATTGGGAGACATGATCAATCTTGTAATAGAATAAACTGAAACCTGAGTATAGGTTATATGTTTGTAACAAGATAGGTTTTGGCATCATCAAAAAGGGGGAAATTGTTGGGAGATGAATTTAATAAAAGATATATGATTTTGATTAAGATCCCAAAACCCATGAGTGTGACATGTTCAGAATGATCTTGATAGTTGAGTCAGGATTCAGTTTTAGAGTATTCAGGATGTTATCTGCAAAATGTATAGTCAGCAGATATAGATCGGGATAGGTTCTCAAGACTCAAGAACTCAAGATATGTTTCAAGAAACCTGAAGTTTCAAGACTCGAGAAATCGAGAATCAAGACTCGGTGGAAAATCGAGATATCAAGACTCAATGATGAAACCGAGGAATCAAGACTCAAAGATGAAGACTCAAGATATCGGGCCCAGATATCGTTGAAGACTCGAAGATGATCAAGACTCGAAAGACTCAAGACTCGTAAGACTCGAAAGACTCAAGACGCAAGATCAAGACTAAAGATTGAAGATCAAGAATATTTTGAAGGCACATTAATTATCAAGACTCGAAGAACGCATTGAATGCTCGAAGATAATCTTGAATGTTCCGAGGCACTGAAAATATCTATCTGAAGGATGCAATACTGAGAAGATCGCGATTCCTTAGAAAATAGATATTGCCCAAGACATTCCCATGCAGACAAAAGGAACTAAGACAAAGTGTTGTTAAGGTTATATCAACTCAGAGTTTGTAACCAAAAGAGCTGTTGAAGGTGTCTACCTTTAACTGGAGACAAAAGTCAAAAATAGGAAGACAACATCGCACCATACCGACAATCGACAAAGGATGATCGTCAAAAAAAGATGTCAGATGTACAAAAGTTCCAGACTGCAAAAAGTGAAGACCGGCTACATGAAAGGCTATTGCCTAAAACGTGTTAGGGAGTTTCAAACCCTAAATATAGCTGTTCCTCACACACCATAAGAGGAAACTCACGAAGCTATCTCTCCAACGGATAGTTTTCAAGAGTGACCTTGGTGTATGCCTATAAATACTGGTGACCCTCTACATTGTAAGGTTACGAGAAATTTATACGCAACTCAAGAGCTCAAACTTATTATCGCAAAAGTTAAAGCACTCGAAAAAATTAGAATTTCCCAAGTGCTTCTATATTGAAGAGAGCTCACTAAACTAAGCCTAGCTTGATAAGATTTATCCAAAGCTTAGTCGAGATATCCTAACCCTTTGCATTGTACTTCATTGTAAAGGATATCTCATCCTAGTTGGAAACCAACCGAGAAACCCCAAACCCTTGAGAAGGTAGTTGGAGTGTGTTTGTTGGTGAGAAGAGTTGTAAAGAATTAGTAAACTACGCGAGTAGTCGAAAAACTCTAGAGGAGAAGTTAGTAAGCTACAGAGGTAGTCTGAAAGCTTGTTTGTGTTTGAGTAAGTAAACTACGGAGGTAGTCAGAAAGCTCAAGGTCGGGTTGAGTAAGTAAACTACGGAGGTAGTCAGAAAGCTCAAGGTCGGGTTGAGTAAGTAAACTACGAGGAGTAATGTAAAGCTCGGGGCGAAGTTGAGTAAGTAAACTACGCGAGGTAGTCGAAAAGCTCGGTGATTAGTGAATTTCTCCGAGGATCGAGAGAGGGACGAGGAGCTTGAGTCTCCGAACCACTATAATTGCCGTGTTGTTTATTGCTTTCTATATGTGCTTAATCGCCAGATTGACTTGAATTTGAAAGCATACTTTTCAATCGATATTTCAGGTTGAATCAATCCAATCGAAGTTGCATAACCGAATCACAACTTAATCACTATTCCATTCGGGGAAGGTTTTCAAAGAAAGCTTAAAACGAGTATAAACTAAAGGGCCAACCATTCCAAGACATCCGAGTAGCTAGAACAGATATAGTTACCAAACCAAACATACTCTTACGAGGGTTCAAGAAGTTAGTTATCCGATCCAAGCAACTCAGATCTCTGAAACTCGTGTCTCGGTTGGGATTCTCTCGAGGTATCCTGAAAGCGGCTTCAGATCACCGCCTCGATGAACTTTGACTCGGAGCGATCTGTGCTTCTCGGGACCTAATCTTCGTGGATTATCGACCCACCCAAGTCGACCTCGATGAAAAAAAAGTTTTAAAAACACTGAACACGTGTATTCCCCCCCCCATACACGTGTAAGACTCGTTTGCACCGGGACCAACACGGAAATCCACCATGCCACATCCAGGGAGCATTTGGAACTCCTTTGAAATGAGGAGAAGAGGTTATACCCACTTTAGCTTTGCCCAGACTCAAATTTTCAGAAAATCCTTTTTCCTTAACTTGGGAAACGGCAGACTGGAAACCATGTCTTATAAAATGGCCCGTGTGGGGGGGCATATCCTCCAGGCACTAGGAGCTCAACCTATATGCCTCTACAATACTTTCCACCAAGTCTTTGAGAAAATTCTAGCCAGGGGAAGTGAGTAGGATCTATCTACGGTAGAGCTCGATTCCTTAGAGGAAGCCCGAGACACGACTCTCTTCCTTTAGGTGAATCTCTCTGCTTTGCAAGCTGGAAATCAGTCCATGGACATCTAACAACTGCTCTTTGAAGGACTTGATCAAAGAAGTCTGCTCAACATTGTGAATCGTAACATTGGTGACCTCTCTCAAAGCGTCCTTCAATTGTTGATCCTTGTCTACCAGTTATGCTTGGAGAGCCTCATAGAATCGGATGCATCCATCTCTGGGAACCGGGATAGCTTAGTGTAAAACTGAAAAACAAATAGCCAAAAGAGAATATTAAAGGCTGAATGATAATCAAACAATTCTATATGATTTCAATAATGAAATAGAATGTAATTTTTACCAGGATCAGTTCTGTGACATGGAAAGTTCCCTGTCATCAATAGACAACAGTAGACTTATGCTCGGAAGGATTAACATGAAGGGATTTTAAAGATTGTATAAAGGCCAGACTGCCAGATGGAATAGGGTCAACTAGAAATGTTGTTAGATCCTGAAAGGGTGTTCCTTTTTTAGGGCCTAGTTATCTTGGCAATGGACTTGGTATTGGGGAGATGAGCAACTCTTTTTTTTCCCTTTAGAGTGAGAAGAAGGGGTTATCTCCGATTTCATCTCTTCCTTAACCACACATCCAGACATCTCAATAGCAACATGATCATAACCTACCATGGGACTTTTTGCCTTAGGGGAACCAATCGAAGTCCGAGGCTCGTCCCCATCAGATAGCAGTAAGGCACTTTCCCATCCCATAACTGAAACTAAATTGATTAAGGACATAAAATCATTTAGGACATTCAAATTATTGAAGAACACAGTAGAAAAATAAAAGGTCGAAAGGCAAAAGAAGGTACCAGCTCCAGGAGAAGGGGGAGTTGCGGAGCCTAAAAATCTGAAATGGGAAAGAACATGAGAATCTCATGGGAGATGAAACATTCTTAAATGACTAGTTCGACGAAAATTTTTGTTCAAATTGTTCATTACATCTTTATCAGAAGAGAAAATGGTATCCTCATTGATTCAGATAAAGTTGAGGTCTTATTCTGCCAAAGAAGGCAAGGAAATGGCCATTGGCCAGAGCAAAGAGTCACAACAAAGTAATTATTTCTCCAATAGTTATCCAGACTAGGAGGTTTTCCTATGAAATGAGCCAAACCAGAACGATGAGAGCTAAAGTAGTAGAACTCGTCTCTCCTTTTCAAGTCGTGATAAGTTTGAAATAATTCAGGGGTGGGTTTCCACCATTTGTTTTCAAAACCATAAAAAAGGCAAGCATGAGCCTAATGGCAGAAGGGTTAAGTTGATTCAAGGGTATCTTGTACTGATTACAAATTCCATAGAGATAGGGGTGTACAGGAAACCTTAAATCCACACTCAATTGAGAGGCCCAAAAAGCCAAAGATGGGTAGGTCAAATGATTTGACCTATCTTCCGAAGACGGAAGGATAATATCATAATCGGGACGGGGGTAGAGAAGACTTCTAACGTTTGTAATGTCGCATGAGTTCAGATTTGTGGGTTGAGCCACATCATTCCATTTGGCCATGTGAAATAATTTCGCCGATTTTTTGGGGGAATCAGAATCGTCAACCATAGGAGAGTTTCGAGTCCGAATTTTTCGGGAAGAAGAGAGGTTAGGGTTAGGCGAATCTATAATCTTGGTGGGATTTTTAGAAGAGGTGTTAAAAACTGAGATTGATTTTTGTTTCCTTTCGACGGAGGACTCGTCAAAAGAAGACGACGACATTGATAATTAAAAAAATAAGAAATAGTGATAAGAATAGCTAAAAGTCACAGCTAACATAATAAAAGGTATTACTGAAATGAGTATTCATAAAGCAACTTTCTTTTGTTTCATATTTTCATTCATCTGATACACCATATTTATAGTAATGCAACCCTAGAATAGCCATAACACGTGTTATCATATAATTGGCTATCAGCTAGCATACAAGGCTAACGTCATTGAGCCTATTTGTATCACTGAGGTATGGCTAGTTGTATTCTTTCTATCAACAACTAGGGTGTACGGCTTGTGGTCCATGTTGGTGTCATTCTTTCCATCATACACGTGCTCTCTCTTTGCATGCTCATTATCATCCATGAGCATCTAAACTTTCTTTGCATGCATATCACCATGCATTGCAATATTCATCATCTTAATATGCCCCTTCAATTCGAGAGAGCCTTGTGTTCCCACGTTTAACTTGTTACGTAGGCGAAAGAAGAATTGGCCGACGAGTGATTTGGTGAAGATATCAGCAACTTGGTCTAAGCTGGGGACATGCAACACCTGAACTTGTTTTGTTGCAATTTTCTCTCTAATGAAATGTAAATCCAACTCCAAGTGTTTTGTTCTTGCATGGAAGACTGGGTTGTTTGCTAATGAAATGGCACCTTGATTGTCAACCGAGATTGTAGGAATTTTATTGCTCACTTGATGTATCTCCTTCAACAATGAGTGTATCCAAATCACTTCGCATGCAGCTGAAGCTAAGCATTTATACTCAGCTTCTGTGGAAGATCTTGAAACGGTTGCTTGCTTCTTTGAACTCCAAGATACTAGATTCCCTCCAACATATACACAATGTCCAGAAACTGGTCTTCTATCATCAAGATCAGCAGCCCAGTCTGCATCTGCAAAACCCACTACTCTCATGTCCTGAGGTTTTTGCAAGATAAGACCAAATTCTTGTGTGCCTGAAAGATATCTAAGTATTCTCTTTACTGCCTTTAGATGAGTATTCAAAGGATTTTGCATGAATTGACTCACTCTATTGACATAAAACGCTATATCAGACCTTGTAACAGTAGCATATTACAAGGCTCCCACTAAGCTTCTGTATTTCTTAGGATCAGTAATTGGATCACCATCATACTTGGACAAATGATTTCCTGAAATCATGGGTGTGTTGAGACCATTTGCTGATTCCATCCCTGCTCTCTTCAATAGTTCTTGCACATACTTCTTTTGTGACAGAAACATGCTCTGACCAGTCCTCTTGATTTCTATCCCAAGAAAGTAACTCAATTCACCTAAATCTTTTAGTGAAAAGAATTTTCTCAATTCACCAATGACCTTCTTGATTTCTGTGGAGTGTGATCATGTGATGATTATATCATCAACATATGCCATTATGAAAAGAGTAGAGCCCTTGTGATGCTTGTGAAAGAGAGAATTATCAACTTGAGAAACTGAGAAACCAAGGCTCTTTAGAACAACAACAAATTTTGAAGTCCAAGCTCTAGAGGCTTGTTTCAATCCATATATGGATTTTTTTGAGTTTGCAGACCAGATTTTGCCCCTTTGCTAACTCAAAACCTGGTGGTTGTACCATATACAACTCAGAATCCAAATCACCATTGAGGAAGGCATTATCAACATCAAGTTGATGTAAAGGCCAAGAATGAAAAAGAGCAAGGGATAAAAGAATTTTGACAGTAACAGGTTTTACTACAGGAGAAAAAGTATCAATGTAGTCAAAACCTGGTACCTGAGTGTAGCCTTTAGCTACCAATCGGGCCTTATATCTAGCTATAGACCCATCAACATGCCTTTTGAGCTTGAAAACCCACTTGCAACCTACTGGATTGTGTGTGTGAGGCAATGGTGCAAGATCCCAAGTAGCATTTTTAAGTAAGGCTGCATACTCAACTTCCATTGCTGCTTTCCAGTTGGGATCAGTGAGAGCTCCAATGTGAGTGGAAGGTTCAATATCTGATCCAATTGCTGCATATATCTTGGGTTTGAAAATCCCATCTTTGGATCTAGTGACCATAGGGTGTGTAGCTTGAACCTGTGTAGCTGTACAGTCTAAAGAGACATCAGAAACAACATGGTTATCAATATCTAAACCTGGTTGTTCAGTATATGACTGGCCATTTGATGAAGAATGATGAGATGAAGAATGGGAAGGTGAAGCAGTTGGTGTGTGAATATGTGGGGACCCATGATTCTGAGGTGAATGATGAAAAGATGGAGATAATGGAGGTGAGGATATTGATGAAGGTGTGTTTGATGCTGTAGAGTTGGAGATGTTGGGAGGTGGGAGAGGAAAAAGTGATATCAGAGAGGGTGATGATGGAGCATTAGTGGACTGAACTGAGGCAATGGTAGAGAATGGGAAAGAATTTTCATCAAAGAACATATGTCTAGTGATGATTATTCTGTTATTTGGAAGAAGTGCTTTGTGTTTCCCTTATCTGAGACCCTATGAGCATCTTAACTTTCTCTGCATGCATATCACCATGCATTGCAATATTCATCATCTTAATAAATAGACTTACTACTGAACAACCAAGTAGTACTTTAAAGAGAGGAAGAAGAAAAGTAGAAAAACCAAGGAGAAGTGGTGGAAATCAAGCCGTCGGAATTCTTGGAAGACACTGGAGGGAGGAGAAAATTTGTTTGAAGGAGAGTAATGAAGAGATAACCTCAAGTGAGGTTTTCTTACTATTTTCCAGGCCATGAAAGTTGGGAAAGCCTATAGCTTCTCACGTCAGCAGGGACGCGTGGACGAGCCAGATAGAAGCAGTTGAAAGTTTAATAAAATCGGATGGTCTAGATATAAAGTGGTTCCCATTCAAATCAAAGAGGGAATCCACCTTAATTATTGTGTACCAACTTGTACCTGGACATGGTTCAGAGATTGAAGACGAATTTTGGACTATTATCTACTCTAAGTCATAACTGAAAATTTATGATACTTAGAATAGAGAGGAGTAGTTGATATGGGCTAAATGAGACATGCCCCACATCAACGGACCAAGAAGTGAAACTTACTTGTTTCACCTCATAATCGCCATATCAGAGCCAGAGTTGAAAAATCTATGGCACATGAGTTTTACAGGAAATAAATATCCAGGATCGAGACACATTTGTCCCTATATGTATATATCAAGTAGTTTGGATTATCTTAACATAATCATAGAGATGGTCTAGAACTAGACCAAGAAAGAATATCACAATAGTTAAGTTATCAAATACTAGAGCATAACATAAGTGAGTAATGATTGACTATTTTATGTATCCCAAATGAGAAACCACCATGGAAGAAGTCGTTATCATTCCCCTGACGTCAAAGCGTACTGACGCATGTCTGCATTAGGGAAAATGACATAATTCTCTGGCAAAACCGAGTGCGTGATTGATTGTCCAGTCCACGATGGTCCCCGCTCGGCCGTTAGGCTACACAACCTGAAGGACAAAATTACCCTTTGGAGGAGTTGATATCCCATTCTTGCCCTCCAAAGACACAAGGTATAAAAGCACCTTCATTTGTTTGGCATTAGTTATCCATTTAACATACACTATAAGGTGTTTTACATTTATTCTTGATAATACGTTTTTGCTCATTGAATTTGGTTTGATTTGAGCGTCGGAAGATCGACACCGAAGCTCCCTCCATCCCGATTTTGTGCAGGTTTCTGGAAACTTTAACGGTGTTCTTTGGGTAGCAGTTCCGAGAGCTTATTTGTTGCTCCGTTGTTACTTTCTTCTCTAATTTTACAATCCGAAGGATTCGTCTAGTACATTTCTGCCTCGTCCTTCTCTTTTATCTTTGTTTGACGTGGGATTAGTTTCACCTCACATCAATTTCAATGTGGAAAAATGAGATTGAAGAGGGGAAAAGCAAAGTCAATTTATGAATTTAAAATTTTGAGACACGCACATAGAAGAGAAATTAAACAGGAATAAAGTTTTCTTTTCAGTTCAATTAATGTGTTCTGCTTACATATTGGTTTGTGTTTTCAGCATTGTTGTGTTAAAAAAATCTCAAAGGCTGTTTAGAATTTGAGATCAATGTGCAAATTTTGAGAAATTTTAGGCCAATCTCTAAAATTATAATTTTATTTTACTTTACTTAACTGAATTGGAAAATAGGTCTATAGCCAAATGTCATTTAGACAAATTCTTATCTAAATCAAGCTAGTACAACAAATTATAAAATTTATTTATTTATTTCCCAAACTAAATTTAGAGGTCTGTCCCATATTTAATGGATCAGATCATTATTTTTACATGTTTTAGGATTACTTTTCCATGAGATATTTCCAGAGGTATCACTTTTACATTTAAAGTGATTAAAAAACTAATTAATTAGTTAGAAATAACAATTCAAACAAAATTATTTAAATTTAACCTGATTAAAATATTAATCAATTAGTTAGAAATAACAATTCAAACAAAATTATTAGGTATACAAGTGGATAAACAGCATTTAATTTAATTTCCTCTCACAAATCGTCTGTTATTGGACAACTTAAAAGGGTTTTGTGAAACGTATCCATATAAACTGAGCTCCTATCCCACCAGCATCAATAAATTAACATGATACTTGTGTTGTAAACAATAAATCTGTCAGACTAAGTCTTGTATACACCTAGGTGCATCGTGCATTCATAATACATTTTAGATTCATGCAATTTGTTATATTAAAATATATAATTTGTTTACATTGAACTGTGTAACTATTAATATGAAAAAATAAATGCACGGTTCAATGTAAATAAATTGTATTTTTTAATATAACAAGTTGTATAGTTCTAAAATACACTATGCTTGCACGGTGCACCTGGATGCACATTGGTCTCACTCTATTGCTTTCAGCAGGTGGGGCCCTTGAGTTGAAAATTTTGAAATCCTACATTAATTGATTTTTAACTTTTAGGTGATTATTATTATTATAATTAGTTACTTCGGTATGATCGATTATGGTTAATTGTTTTGAGCATTCCACAAGCCACGGGGCGTGTCGTGGCCCTGATCATCGCTATCTTTTTCTGAAACGGATATTTCAACCAACTTAATTAAACTGATTAAAGCAACAAAATATTGACTTAATTAGTTTGTTGCAACTCACAGTAATATGACAATGTTGGCGGTGGAGCTGCAAATTTTGGACTTTAGACGCTGCGCATTGATATATCACTAGTATTATCATTTTGGCGAACAAATTTTTGAACTCGAATTCACGCCAACTCTTTTTCTTTTTAAGTATTGTGATTGGACATTTAAATTGTCACTATTGTATAATATTATGATTGTACATGTAAATTGTCATTATTATACATGTTATTATTTTTTTTTATCCGCCAAACACTTTTATACAATACATTGTATGTACCCATATATAGTGATAGTGAGCAGGGATGGATCGCCGAGGACGGTCGTCCTCCTTGAAATTTAAAAATTTATTAATATATTTGTAGATATTTTTATATTTATACTTTAAAGTTTAAATTCATAAAATTTTGTCATTTCATCTCCTTTAGATTATAAAATTTTTCCCCTCCTTACATTATGAAACCCTCCACCCCGTGACGAAATTCTGGACCCCTCTATGAATTAGCGAGTATGCATAAGAGTGATACTCGAAAAAGAGAGCTCAAGTGAATCCGATTTCACATGAGACCTACTCTTCGACGAGTTGGTTTCTTGTTCACCAAATGCACCGTACAATTTAAATATATTTTTAAAATATGCAACTTGTACCAGAGAAAATAAATAGCATGTTTAAAAAATAATTTGAGTTGCACAATGTACCTGCTGACCAGTGACAGATAGGGGGGGGAGGGGGAGCTATATACATATGTGTATGTATGTGTACAATTACATATTAATTGTAGTTAAAAAAACATGTTTTGTTACACTCCTGTCCCTTAAACATTATATCTTGGATCCGCCACTACTTGGTACATATAAAACCTTGCCTAATTCGGCGCGGTAGTTCAATATATGAACAAGTCAAGTAACTCATACTTTAGATTTGTTCGATTTTTAACTTTTTTCTTTGTCGCGGTTTAATGAGATCTATAATATATGAACAAGTCAAGTAACTGTTAATGAGTGAGTCTCATGTGCATTCAGATGCACCGTGCACTCATAGTGCATTTTAGAAACATGCAACTTGTTTACACTTAACCGTGCAACTATGTTTCCATATCAATAATTGCACGGTTCAGTGTAATTAAGTTGCATCTTTCAGTATAATAAGTTGTATGTTTCTAAAATGCATTATGAATGCACGGTGCATTTGAATGCATACAAGACTCAACCTCTGTGAATATATAGATAGGGAAGGTAGTGTGTTGAATTTTTGAAAAGGGATGAATTTGTAAGCATTGGTAGGAAGTTTAGATGATAAAAGAGAGTAATATGACGAGATGCAAGGGAGATGCATGAAAGGACATCCGGTGGCTATTTATGGCGGCATCACCGCAGCTGTCAAGTAAAAGGTTGTAATCAACTAAAGTATGCGCATCATTATATTAAATTAAATTCCATTACTAAAGTAAAAGACTCTATGATGAATGCTAGTATAAAGGATGGTATCAAAAGTTTGAGAGATGAGAAATCGATATGGAATGTATAACCAACACCTCATATGGGGATCTATTATGAATTGGCCAAAATTTCCAATCATTCATACTTGTAAAGGACAACTTTTCTTCTTTTGCTACTCAAATCATTCTTTTACTATACATCCCTTCATTTTTTCCATGTAGATTGGCCTCTAGACCTTTATCCTTTTTTATTATTGAAAAGTGGCATATATCTAGTATCAATAATAATAATAATAATAATAATAAACTAATGCAAGTTTAATATATAATGAAAACCATTAATACTAATTAAATACAATTGTTTAGCGAAATGAGGGAATTTATTCACGGAAAATAACTAATATTGTGCGGTTTAAATAGGAGATAATGTTCACTAAAATTAATTAATAATGTATAGTGAACATACTCTTTAGTAAAAATAATTACTGTTAAGTGAAATATGGATACAATTTAAAGAAAAGTTTCATCGTTAATAAGTTTCATAGGTTACTTTTTCATAATAATGGTATTTTGATTATTAAGATACTATAAAGTTGACAAGCGGATAGATCTACATTGTAATTTTTATATAAGTTGGTATGTTGTGAAAATTGTTCACTTAAAATTGGTTTTTTTTATAGGCATACTCTTTAGTAATATAAGTCACACACTTTAGTAATATAAGTCACCTCCTTCAGGTATCACTACGATACTCTCTGTTATAATATAAGTCACACCTTTCACTTTTATGAGTAATATTCTTTAAAGTAAAAAATCTATAATTAAAAGTCACACCCCTAAATCAGTTTCACTGTGAAACTTATTCACCCTATACTTTGACTTCTTACATTACAATTGCTCGATCGAGTGAAATTAAAAAAATTAACTGATAGTAAATTTTGAAGAAAACAACAAAAATCAACATCCAACATAAAGATAAGCGATCACATCTTTTCATGCCCTGAATCCACTTAATCAGAAATCGGTTTGCGACATGAGCATGATAAAGCTCATGCCTTACTCGTGACGGTAGATGTGTCTTACCTCACTAGTCACTAGTGATTTAACTTCAAAAATAAAAATTAAGCAAAACACAATTCTTTTTCCTTTGATTTATAAAATATTAAAGTACAAAATGTGAGTTACAAGAAAATAGAAAATTGTCTATGAAAATTTTCAACATATCTATGAAAATTTCAATGAAAATAATTTCATCCTTAAATAGTAAAAAAAATACGCCGCATTTAAAATAATTTGTTTATTAATTTTAACTTAAATATTTTAAATATTTAATTTAATTACCGGTATAATTTTTTTATTTTAATATTATTTGTGCATATTTTTATTTATTTTTTATTCTAAATTACTTGCTCTCATTAAAATTAGATGTCATACTCATTTCAGTCTTATATATTATTTATGTAATATATGTCGTTTTTTACATTTTCACCCATCATTATTTCATATATACCCTTAATGATTACTTTTCATAGTTATTAAATTTTTTTATTTTTCGATAAATATGTTGTGTAAATAATTTTTCAGTCAATAGTATTTATTGTTATAGATATTTAATTATAAAAAATTAAGATTAATGTTGGCATAAGAAAATTTAAATGATCATGAAAATTAATTATTATAGGTATATATGATATAATGAGGGAGAAAATATCAGAACGACTTTTATTATATAACTATTCTAAAAGACTAAAAAGATATTAAGAAGAATGAGAGGGAGTAATTTAGAATAAGAAATGAATGAAAATATACACATATAATATTAGAAAAATATTACGTCTATAATTAAATTAATCAAACTAATTAAATATTTGAAGTATTTAATTTAAAATTAATGATATAAAAACTCTTTTCAATCTCGTGTAGATGTAGTATGTCGGGTTACATGCTAATGATATTTAAAAAGAATAAAAGGGGGTATAAATTTATAAATTATGGAGTGTGTATTAAATATAAATTAATGTATACGTTTTAAAGATGAAGTATTTTAAATATAGCAACCACATAAATAGGGGGTGATTCATAATTAATAGATTATAGATAAATGGAAGGTAAATACCAAACTTAAATAATGAATGACTGAAATTAAAAAATTAAAAAACTAATAATAATACCATAAATAAGTTCTCACAGAAATGCAGATATTTGAAATAAATTCATAATATGAATTGAGGGTGATTCACCTTTAGTATATAGGAGATTACTTACGACTTGCCTACAAATTTTTTTAATCATATAGATATTTTCATTCCTCAAATTACCTACAATCAGTTTGCCTACTTACATAAATGTAATTCATAAGTAAAGTTGCTTGTAGGTCATTTCTAAATTACAAATATAACTGTCTATATAATTATTGTGTAGATAATTTGTTTATCTACGAAAATTATAAATGTATATATGAAATTTGTCTTTATATACTCCATCTGTCCCCCACCAACATGCACACTTGCTGTTGCACACAAATTAAGAAAAAAATAATTTTTTAGTGTTTTATTGACTTTTCAAAAAGATGAAGGGTGGAGATTGTGAGGGTGGAGATTGTAGGGTGGAGATTGTGAGATTCTTTGTCATTTTAAGGTGGACAAGTTGGTAAGGGACGGACGAAAAAGAAAAGTGTGCAAGTTGCTAAGGGACGGAGAGAGTAATTTGTTTGTCTACTAAGATACTAAAAATTCGTATAGAAATTTTAGCAATACTCATTATTTAAGGACCAAATTATTTTTATTAAAAAAATTCATAATTAATTAATTCTTATTTTTTTATAGTGACGGAAGCTTTATTTATTACATCAGCTTCTTGTATCATTTTTTTTTAAATTCAGATCTTGGGACTCCTTCCTTCGTAATAATTTAACCCGAAAAACAATATGCAATTACATCATGACATATATAAGCCTCCAATAATATAAGGGTCCATTTACTTTCAGTGATAAGGTTAGATAAGTATTAATTATCCAACGTTACCACTCATTTACTTTATTTGATCCAAAAAAAGATTTAATCCCGGAGCCCCGGGGATAAGTTCAAAAAACTGAAATTTTGTTGATAATATTTGATAGTTCATCCCACAAAAATGAGTGTGATAGTTAAGAGCAATATTACCCAAATAACCTCAAATACTCCCCCACAACCAACTACTTCGCTCCAATTCCTCACACACCACCGTCCCCATGATCGCTGCGTAACACACGACACCACCCTCATACCCAGCCAATCAATTTGTCGATCTCATTTTTTTGTTTCATTTTACCGTGCTTCAGAAGCTAAATTGGAACGGATGTAGCCAAATTTTGTTCTTTTTTTTTCTTCATTTATATGTGATTGAGAGGTAAATTGCAGCCTCGTGTCATTGTTTCTATTTAAGTAAATAATCTCTTTTTCTTTTTAATTGTGATTGAGAGGTAAATTGAACTTGGAGACTCGTGTCACTGTTTTTCATTTAAGTAACTTTTACAATTCAGAGTATTGTTTAAGTGAGCTATTCTTCCTGTTTTGTTTTTAAAAATTTTCAACGGATCATGTTTGATTTTCGAACTGGGTTTGGGTGACTTTGGGTTCTATAGTTTCTGTATTTTGTGTCATATATTTTTGAAGTGGTTATCAATTGTGTAGAATAATTCTTATGCTATGTATTTGTAAGAATGTTCCAAAAAAATATACATACTCCTCGTTTAGTTTGTAAGCACTCGGATTTCATTTCCCATGATGAAATAGAAAACTCTTCTTTCATTTATCAGTGTATTAATTAATTTGCTTCAATTTCATTTGATTTTTGTGCACATTATTATATTCTTTGATTCTCTGTTTTTTTTTTTCGACAAATATTTTTTGATTGTACAGAATATAGAAGGTTATGGAAACGTGTTAGCGGTTTCTGAATCCAATAAAAGAAATGAAATCTAATTAAGGTGTTCTTTGATTTATTCTTCTTCTTGGCCCCATTCACTGGCGTGCCTTCTCCAAAAATATGATTGCAGTGGAGGTAGGCTGGGCCGCATGGGCACAAACTAAGATTGAAAAGGATGAAGAAGTAGAATTTTGGGTACAAAGAATTTAAAGGGTATTACAGTAAAAACTGTTAATGAAAATGATGAATAAGATATAATTATAACTTGACTTTTTATCAAATTCACTAAAGTAAATTATGGATAAGATAAAAAAATCAAATTCATATCCTTTATTTCATCTCACGTTATCATATTCAACTTAATTCTTATTTTCAAAGTAAACAGAGCCTAACTTTCATATATTATCATTGCTAATAGAATTACAAATACGAGACATCGTTCATAGTTAAGATCTAAGGAATGATTTTAATATCATCCAGAGGTCCATCCTTCATAATAAAACATACAGTACCTAGAATTCAAATTCCGTAATTTCAATTTTACTGACAAGTCATTCTATAAAACACGAAATGCATTTGCGTGGGACGGTCTTACGAAATTTGAGCATGACGTTTTGGAAGAGGTGAATATCAATTTGTTTTAATTTATACCCCTTATGTATGAGGGGTCATACTAATTTTAATTTCTAAAAAAAATGATGTTATCATAAATATATAATAGGACCTATTTTACCATACATAGTTTTGGCTCCAAACTTTCCTGATCGTTGATCGTTTTTTCTAATTTGATCCTGATCGTCCAATCTCTTGCACCAATCACTCTTTATTCTTTTTACTTTTTTTTTACCTTTTACCCTTTTTATAATTTTGGTTAAATTTCTTATTAAATTAGAAAGGAGGTGGGCCCATGCAAACAATTGAATTAATTAGACGAATTGGTTCTTCCTTAATTAAATTCCTTTCAGCATTCAAACAATTGAATTAATTAGAATAATTGGTTCTTCCTTAATTGCAGCGTGGTGTACCAATTAGCTCATTTTCGTCCAGCAATTAAAAGTATTGCTTTTAATTCCTTGATTGATTTATTGATAACTTTACTTTTAAATCATGCACCAATTAAAATTTTCGTCCCTATATTCCCTAACTTTTATTAATTACCTTTTATAACATTTTTAATTGAAGCCCATAATTTATTTTCTCTCCTATTTAAAGTGAATTTCTCAAAACAAAAATTTCGTTCTCAACCAAATACCTGGTAAAGGTACGCTCTTCTTTTCTTTATTCTTACGTTCTCCTTTTCTCTCATATTTAAAGTGAATTTCTCAAGCCAAAATTTTCATTCTCAAACAAATACCTGGTAAAGTTACGTTCTTCTTCTTTTTTTTTTTTTTACATTCTCCTTTTCTTTATTTTATTTTTTCATCTCTGGTTTCAAAATTTATTAACTTCAACTGATTTTGTAATATTTTTTTTATATTTTCGGTAATCAGATATGTCTCATTCAAACGAAATTGGTGTCATCTCATCCCATCATGATTCCGAAGAACCAAAATCGAGAGTTGTTAGTTTTTTTTTTTATTTAATTTTGATTTGTTTAATACGAATTTTTATGAATTTCGTTTACATCATAATAAATTTTTATAAATTTTCTAATATTATGTAAATGAAAATTTATATAGAGATTCATAAAAATAAAAAATCCGATGGACCAAAGATTTTTATGATTTTTTTATTTTTTTTAGATTCCTGAAGAGGTGATTCAAATTATTTCACGACCGTCTTCCTCTATGTACAAATGCTATCTGGTAAAAATTATTTTACGTTATTTTTTTTATTACATGTCTGGATTGTAAACTTTTTATACTAATCTTTTTGTTTATTGTACACTTCACGAGGAATTAAAATAAGTATTCGTGCAAGGATCAAACATGCTGAATTTAGAAGTCGAGTGGTAAACACACAATTTTATTTTTTGGACACAATCGTTTTTTTCTTTTTAACTCTCCTATACAAATTTTAACTAATCTAATTTTATCTTTATACTTTGTAGTATTTAGATTCGGATGCTGTTCAAATTTTTGGCTTTAAATCGAGAATTGTAGAATTGTTATTCCCTCCAACTAAGGAAGTTTTTGAGGTGATGTATGAGTACAGGGTCATCGAGAATAACAAAGGCCTATTTATTCGGATGGGTCGGGGATGGAAGTTGTCTGTGCAGACTGCAAGACTCCGAAAAAGTGATAAAATATTTTTTTACATATAATTGTAAACGAAATGTAAAACTAGTGATAAAATATTTTTTTACATATAACTGTAAACGAAATGTAAGTTTTACATTTTGTTAATTTCATTACAATTTACATATAACTTTAATGATGTGCTTAATTCAAGTATTACTAATTCTTGTTATTAGTATGTGTCTAGATTGATTGTGATGTGTACTCTTCAATTTAATATATGAGTATCACGATCTCATCTTTATAAAATATGTAATTAATCAAATATGACATATATCTAATTACTTATCATAATGTACAATTATATGAATGATATCATATCATAATTAAAGTAGTCAAATAATTTAGTCGAATTGTACACAAAGTGTCAATGCTTAGTTTTTTGGAATACTTAACGACAATATGTATATATGCGCCATAATTAGAAATTTTTCCCCTATAAAAAAAGCTAAATTAACGACAATAATTAAATACTCCATTAGTTACACTATTTAATTGTAAAAAAAGTACTAATACAAACCATATGTAAATTAATTAGACGAATTGGTTCTTCCTTAATTAAATTCCTTTCAGCATTCAAACAATTGATTAATTAGAAGAATTGGTTCTTCCTTAATTGCAGTGTGGTTTACCAATTAGCTCATTTTCGTCGAGCAATTAAAATTATTGCTTTTAATTCCTTGATTGATTGATAACTTTACTTTTAAATCATGCAGCAATTAAAATTTTCGTCCCAATATTCCCTAACTTTTTTTATTAATTACCTTTTATAACATTTTTAATTGAAGCCCACAATTTATTTTCTCTCCTATTTAAAGTGAATTTCTCAAAACCAAAATTTCGTTCTCAACCAAATACCTAAATTCAAGCCCTTATTAATTACGGTATTTTTAATAATTTGTTTTATTAACATTATGAATTTATAAATTTATTTAGTTATTTAGTTACTTTTATTTTGCACACATTATTCACTTTCTAAATGTGGAGTACATGTCATCTACCTATAAATATATGCATTTCACATTTTTATTTCACAGAACTCTACATTATAATGGTGATGCTCAAGTATAATTACTATTTATTTGCAAATTATTTTATTTCTTTTGAATCTAATAGTCCGAGTTGTCTTTAATTTCAGTTTGTTGATCTTCCCTCAACATGGCATCCATATTATCGTTGATTAAACATGTTAATGCTTCCAAAATGACATGGTTGCTAAAATCATGTTGCCTTCGTGTGTATGAAGCTCCTGCTTACGCACCCAATAATCCATTAAGAAATCTGGAATGTGTATTCCATGATTCAGAGGTTTTTTGTATAATCAATCTTTACCAATTGCTATATTTTTTGCTATAAGTGTTTCCAAACATTATTTTTTGTCCCACGTGAATATAATCATTTTCGTGTGTGTCATTTTCTACTATAGAGAATGTTGGGTTTATGAATTAAAAAATGACTTTTCTTCTTATTTTATCAAGTATCTTAACATATGCATTTACATTTTTTTTCATTTAATATATATATATATATATATATATATATATATATATTCATGAATAGGGTGATAGGATTCATGTTACCATCAAGCCATATCATTTTGATAAGTTCAAGGATAATATTGTGGAAGGCAGATTGTACACTCTTCGAAATTTCATTGTCACTCCTGACAAATCTTCGTTTAAGACGACCATTAATAAATTTAAGATCCAGTTCATATCTAATACTCGATTGATTCAAGCAGTTGATGTGGATTTTCCTTTCAACATGTTTCTCTTTAGGGACTTTTCACAGTTAACAATTGATAATGATATCGATGAGAATCTTCTTATTGATAACTAGATATGCCATGAATATTTTTATATATTGTTATGTATGAATATTTTTTTAAAAATATATAATTAGTTCATTTATTTTTATCATTTAATTTAATACTTTCATTATGTAGATGTAATAGGCCGAGTCTATTATATTGGTTCATCATTCCACTTTTTAGTTGTCCATTATTTTATTGTTTTTTTATCCAACGTCATCTCCTTCATCCTGTGTGTTATTTTATTTTTTGTGTATTATGAATAAAGTTATTTTTACTCTTAATTTAAAGACAATTCTTATTGACTTAGTTCTGAAGTTAAAAATTTTATTAGTTTTATATGATACTAATGAGAATGGAACCGAACATGTACCTATTTTCAAATCAATTGTTTATCTCAACGACATTGACGATGTGCATGTTGTATATGATGAACTATTTGGATCCTCCGAAGAAGGAGAAAATGATGCGGCTTTTCGGGGAATCAAATATTTGAAGGAAATCTATAATATATTAATATTAGAATTATAGATTTTAATTCTTATTAAATGTATTACGCAACATTTGTTCTAATAAAAATAATGTATGGTAGAATGTCGTTTTTCAGTTTATACTGAAAGAAGTTGATGAATGCTTCTGATTTTGCATTTATTCATATTAAAGATTTTTTTAATGTCAATGTTTTGAAAAAGAAATTAGACGTTTTTTATTTGTTACTTCCAGAAATTAGTTTCTTTTTATAGTATTATTATTATTGTAGTTGTTTTTACTGAATATCACTACTACTCCATATCAAAAGATTCGTTTGTACAACCATTTATGATTATAATTATCGTGTTATTATTGAATAGATTATTTATAAAATATAATATATAATATATAATATATTATAAAAAACTACAACCATAGATGCATAGATTACTTATTCTCTATTATAAAATACAATATATTAATAACTTTTAGAAAGAGATATTCTAGCCATTGATTCATTTTTTGGTCTTTAATTTTAGTCATTCATTATATTTGAGGAAAGACGAAAATTATTCTAACATATTAAATGTTATTACTCTAATTTTGACCATTGATTCATCTATTATCATACATTTCTCCACCATAAATTATGTAGACTTTTTTTTGCTCCATTTCCTCCTACAATTTAGTCCTTCTTCCGTTTATGTTCATAGGGTCTTCAGTATATTATATATATTGTCCATGGAGATTTTGAGGCTAGTCTTAATCCAATTTATTTTGCGTGTTTGCTTTTGTAATTTTACATTTTGTTGTGTATTTCTTTTTTTCGATTTGTTCTAACTCATTGTCCTATTCATGTTTCATCAAAGTTTGTATAGCGAATACTTTAGATGTAAATTTAGATTTTCACATGTATTTTCTTTCCGATTTATTTTAATTCATCGTTCGGTTCATTTTTTCACGACGATGATTTTATTAATCAAGAACACTCTGGTGATTTAGTTAATCTATCAGATTTTACGGCATTAAAAGGTTGATGAGGTCTCACGTCGAAGAATTTCTGGTGTAATATGAATCAAGATTGCTTGATCATTCAAAATATCATACGGTACATCTTATGGGAAATTAGAGTCATTTTGTTCGAGAGATAGGAATAAATCGAAAAGATAAAATAATATTTCAAAGGTACACAATGGTGTTGTTAGACTTGATTCATTGATTGTGTTTGTATCAAGGTTGAATAATTAAATTTTATTATTTTGATTTTTTATATTTACATTTACAAACGTATTATTAGTTTATGCATTCACAAACGTTTTTATATAGTGTTTTTTTATCTCATTTACAAATAGAGTATATTATGGTTTAAATTAAATATTACAACTATCTCATTTAATTGTTTGGTGTTTAAAATTTTTATATTTTGTTTAATCATTTTTTATTTATGTTAATGTAGGTTCCCCAATTCAATTTTTTTGTGCTTTACATTCAAATCAATACATAATTTAAGTAATAAATTGTAATTGAATTCCTTTGAAATATTAAATATCATCTATGTTTATCAAATTGTAATCTTATATAGTATATGATATTCACTGTATTATTGTTTATCTATACATATATAATACACGTACATATTTTCTTTTAGTTTTTCGGCCTTTTTTCCTAAGTCGTTGATCTTCTTTATTGATTAATCTTAACCACTCATCTCATTTTATGGAGGTGAATTCATATACTAACTGTCTTTTAAATCTTGACACTCTATTTATACATAATTAATTTTGATGGTCCATTTATGCCTAATAATTGTTCAATTTTTTCTCTTGGCTTCAATCTCTCATAAATTTCAGTCATCTCAATTCTCACTTTGCTCAATATGTATGTACTCTATGGAGATGAATATTTGCGGTGAGCTTATAATTCATATCCGCTAATATATTTTTCTTTTCAAGTGTTAGTAAATGGTCAATGTTTTTTTCTTTTCAAGCGTTAGTAAATGGTCAATGCTTTTCTGGCACTAAACGCTTGAATTTTTGGATTAGATTTTACAATTTTGGACTATGTTTTGATCTCGCTTTTTTTTTTTCTACCTGTTGATCTGATGTTGATCTTAACCTTGATCTTTATTATTTTGATTTGTATATAATGAAATTTTTACTTTTAATTTATTGCTCAAACATCTACTTCTAATTGTGATCCTCAATTTCTCTTGATATACAATAATCGTCCAATTATGTACGGATTATAAGATAAATTACTAATCACACACATACTTAAGGACCACATCTTTTACAGAAAAAAAATCATCTTTTCATTCCATGAAATTTTATTGGTGAGTTCGAACTAAGATTTTATTTTTTAGTTCCATCATTTATTGAAGTCACAAGTGTTAATATTCCTTTTGATAATATTTTAGTTTTGATGAATTATGCCAAAACATTATCAACTTGTGTTTTTGAAGCTAATCTACAGATAACAAGTTAAGGGGGAACGAAAGAACAAATTGAGGGGGAACTCACAAAATCAGAAGAAGATGATCGAGATCAGACGAGGCTGCAGACGAGAATAATCCAGATCAGATGAGTAAGATGAGTTCGAGTTAAATCGATGAAATGCGGCAAATCGATGAAGAAAAGCTAAAGCTAGCAAATCAGAAGAGAAGGTTGCAGATCAGAAGAGGAGCAGATGAGACTGATCAAGATCAGATGTGATCGAGATCAGATATGAAGAGGAGCAGATGAGACTGATCGAGATCAGACGTGATTGAGATCAGATATGATAAACTGATATGCTAACCTGATGTACTGACCTGATGCTATCCTGATATGTTGATCTGAAGAAGTGTTGATCTGATTAGTCGAGTTGATTAGATCAGGCAAAGAAGAAATCAGATAGCCTGAGTCAATGTGACCCGAGGTCGATGTCTGGACCAGAAGAGCCAACTCAAGAAGCCCGAAAGTGTCAAGATGCCCGATCGCATAAAGTCCGCCAAGAAGAAGTCTGCTGAATCAAGTAACCTGAAGGCTCAGAAGGCTCAGATAACCTGAAGGCTCAGATGCTCAGATAACCTGAAGGCTCAGAAGGCTCAGATAACCTGAAGGCTCAGAAGGTTCAGATAACATGAAGGCTCAGATAACCAGAAGGCTCAGATAGAACTGAAGATCCTGAGACTCAGAAGAAACTGAATATAGTCGTTAGATTCAGCAGATGTGGACCAATGAGAGGAAGACGACAAGCCTGAAAAAGCTGCAAAAAGGTACAGAATAGTATGGATTTGAATGTGACTCCATCCAACGGTAACATTCAAATCCACACTATAAATACAAGTTCTTCCTTCATTCTAAAGGTGGGTGGAAAGGTGGAAGTGTGTGAAAACACCATTGAGCTACAAAGCCAAATCATCTAGCATTTCCACCATAGAACACCGAGCAAGAAATACACGCATATATTCAAGAGTGTTCTACCCTAGATCTAAGCACAAATGTAATATCCTAAGCTTAGAGAGATTTTCCCATCCTTAGCATTGCGGCTAAACAAATGTAAAGGAAAATCTCAACCTAGTTGGAAACCAAACAAATCTTTACCCAAACCCAAAAGTTAGGTTAAGTTTGTTCTGCAAGATTTCAGACTAGGGATTCTAGTTCTGATTTCTGGGATCGTTTGAGTGTGAACTCGGTAAACATCTAGCAATCCCGAAAGGGAGGGTAGGCAATCCCGCGAGGGAGATAAGTCCCGTTTGAGTGTGAACTCGGTAAACATCTAGCAATCCCGAAAGGGAGGGTAGGCAATCCCGTGAGGGAGATAAGTCCCGTTTGAGTGTGAACTTGGTAAACATCTGTTGGGTGTTGGACTAACACGTTAAACTAAGTCCAGTCGGTTAAGTTGGTTAAGTAGGTGCCCCTGATGATAGGGAAGAGTGGACGTAGGACGGGTTTCGTCTGAACCACTATAAAATCATGTGTTCTTTACTGCTTTATGTTCTTACTTGCCATATGCATTTGATTATAAGCATAAACACAACACACATGTTCTTAAAAGCGAAAAATTTGAATCACTCTGCCATCACCCCTGTTTTATATGCATTACATGTTATCTTCCGCGCGCATGGGTTTCCTCAAATTCAGGACCTACAATTGGTATCAGAGCGGGGAGTTCAAAACGTCACTGTTTTTCAATGTGAACATCTGTACTGATACCTTCAATTGGTATCAGAGCAGGGAGTTCAAAAGTTCACTGATTTCAAAGTGACCACCTGAACTGATCTATTTTAAAACAAAACCCGATCTCTGTATTAATGCATATATTTTTAATGTTTTGGCATCATTATCAAAAAGGGGGAAAATGTTGGGATATTTTAGTTTTGATGAATTATGCAAAAACATTATCAACTTGTGTTTTTGAAGCTAATCTACAGATAACAAGTTAAGGGGGAACGAAAGAACAAATTGAGGGGGAACTCACGAAATCAGAAGAAGATGATCGAGATCGAGCGAGGTCATGAGACGAGAATGATCGAGATCAGATGAGTAAGATGAGTTCCAGAGTTAACTGATGAGCTGTGCAAATCAGATGTGAAGAAAAGCTAAAGCTAGCAAATAAGAAGAGAAGGTTGCAGATCAGAAGAGGAGCAGATGAGACTGATCAGGACCAGACGTGATCGAGATCAGATATGAAGAGGAGCAGATGAGACTGATCGAGTTCAGACGTGATCGAGATCAGATATGATAAACTGATATGCTAACCTGATGTAATGACCTGATGCTATCCTGATATGTTGATCTGAAGAAGTGTTGATCTGATCAGATCAGGCAAAGAATAAATAAGATAGCTCGAAATAATGTGACTCGAGGGTCGATGTCCGATTCAAGAGTCAACTCAAGAAGCCCGAGTGTCAAGATGCCCCCATCGATAAAGTCCGGCCAAGAAGAAGAAGTCCAATAATCAAGTAACCTCAAGGCTCGATAACTCAAGGCTCAGATACTCGATAACTCAAGGCTCGGCGGCTCGATAACCCAAGGCTCGTAAGGTTCAGATAACTCAAGGCTCGATAGAATCAAGATCCCGAGACTCAAGAAATCAAGAATATAGCCGTTAGATTTAGCTGACGTGGACCAATGAGAGGAAGACGACAAGCCTGAAAAAGCTGCAAAAAGCTACAGAATAGTATGGATTTGAATGTGACTCCATCCAACGGTAACATTCAAATCCACACTATAAATACAAGTTCTTCCTTCATTCTAAAGGTGGGTGGAAAGGTGGAAGTGTGTGAAATGCGTGAAAACACCATTGAGCTACAAAGCCAAATCATCTAGCATTTCCACCATAGAACACCGAGCAAGAAATACACGCATATATTCAAGAGTGTTTTACCCTAGATCTAAGCACAAATGTAATATCCTAAGCTTAGAGAGATTTTCCCATCCTTAGCATTGAGGCTAAACAAATGTAAGGGAAAATCTCAACCTAGTTGGAAACCAAACAAATCTTTACCCAAACCCAAAAGTTAGGTTAAGTTTGTTCTGCAAGATTTCAGACTAGGGATTCTAGTTCTGATTTCTGGGATCGTTTGAGTGTGAACTCGGTAAACATCTAGCAATCCCAAAAGGGAGGGTAGGCAATCCCGTGAGGGAGATAAGTCCCGTTTGAGTGTGAACTCGGTAAACATCTAGCAATCCCGAAAGGGAGGGTAGGCAATCCCGTGAGGGAGATAAGTCCCGTTTGAGTGTGAACTCTGTAAACATCTGTTGGGTATTGGACTAACACGTTAAACTAAGTCCAGTCGGTTAAGTTGGTTAAGTAGGTGCCCCTGATGATAGGGAAGAGTGGACGTAGGACGGGTTTCATCTGAACCACTATAAAATCATGTGTTATTTACTGCTTTATGTTCTTACTTGCCATATGCATTTGATTATAAGCATAAACACAACACACATGTTCTTAAAAGCGAAAAATTTGAATCACTCTGCCCTCACCCCTGTTTTATATGCATTACATGTTATCTTCCGCGCGCATGGGTTTCCTTAAATTCAGGACCTACAATTGGTATCAGAGCGGGGAGTTCAAAACGTCACTGTTTTTTAATGTCAACATCTATACTGATACCTTCAATTGGTATCAGAGCAGGGAGTTCAAAAGTTCACTAATTTCAAAGTGACCACCTGAACTGATCTATTTTAAAACGAAAACCCGATCTCTCTATAAATGCATATATTTTTAATGTTTTGGCATCATTATCAAAAAGGGGGAAAATGTTGGGATATTTTAGTTTTGATGAATTATGCCAAAACATTATCAACTTGTGTTTTTGAAGCTAATCTACAGATAACAAGTTAAGGGGGAACAAAAGAACAAATTGAGGGGGAACTCACGAAATCAGAAGAAGATGATCGAGATCAGACGAGGCTGCAGACGAGAATGATCGAGATCAGATGAGTAAGATGAGTTCCAGAGTTAACTGATGAGCTGTGCAAATCAGATGTGAAGAAAAGCTAAAGCTAGCAAATCAGGAGAGAAGGTTGCAGATCAGAAGAGGAGCAAATGAGACTGATCAAGAGAGTCACTCATATCGTTAATGATATGCCTATTGTCATCATCTATATAGTATATGTAGTCATTGACGTATACAAATAATGTATTCCTTATGTCAAGTATTTGTAGATCTTCATCCCATGTCACTCATTATATATATATTTTTTACAAAATAACTTTAAGGAATCCATTGAAATTGTTTAGTAGTTGCTCAAACTCATTCATAATCTTTAAATTATTGTGTTACATCAGTCTTTTATGTTACAACAATTATATAAAAAATACAAGCATTCAGGTTTTACTAACAATTTTATATTTTTACAAGGATAACATGAAGTTCTGCTTATTGTTTTATTTATATAATTAATTAATTGGTCCAAATGTCCAAACGTCTAACTCATCAATTAATTGTGGATGCCTACATTATATTTAAGTATGGAAGATTAAATTACATATTGTGAGGTCCCGGTTAAAACCGATTTTGCGCGTGCGGAAGCAAACATTTCATTCAATGCATATAAAATAGGGGTGAGGGCAGAGTGATTCCAAATTTTTTGCTTTTAAGAACATGTGTGTTGTTTTGCTTGTAGCTGAATGCATATGGCAAGTAAGAACATAAAGCAGTAAAGAACACACGATTTTATAGTGGTTCGGAGTCCAACTCCTACATCCACTCTTCCCTATCATTAGGGGCACCTACTTAACCAACTGGACTTAGTTTAACGTGTTAGTCCAACACCCAACAGATGTTTACCGAGTTCACACTCAAACGGGACTTATCACCCTCACGGGATCGCCTACCCTCCCTTGCGGGATTGCTAGATGTTTACCGAGTTCACACTCACCTACAAACTTAACCGACCAACTGGGTTTGGGTATAAGATTGTTTGGTTTCCAACTAGGTTGAGATTTTCCCTTACATTTGTTTAGCCTCAATGCTAAGGATGGGAAAATCTCTCTAAGCTTAGGATATTACATTTGTGCTTAGATCTAGGGTAAAACACTCTTGAATATATGCGTGTATTTCTTGCTCGGTGTTCTATGGTGGAAATGCTAGATGATTTGGCTTTGTAGCTCAATGGTGTTTTCACGCATTTCACACACTTCCACCTTTCCACCCACCTTTAGAATGAAGGAAGAACTTGTATTTATAGTGTGGATTTGAATGTTACCGTTGGAAGGAGTCACATTCAAATCCATACTATTCTGTAGCTTCTGCAGCTTTTTCAGGCTGGTTGTCTTCCTCTCATTAGTCCTCGTCAGCTGAATCTAACGGCTATATTCTTCAGGATCTTCTGAGTCTCCAGGTTTATCTGATCCTCAGCTTCTTCGAACTCAGGCTTCCTTGGACTCAGGATTCTTGATTCAGCAGACTTCTCTTCAGCGGGCCTTGTCTGATCAGGCATACTGACACTCAGGCTGACTGAGTTCAGTTCTTCTGACTTCAAACATCCTGACCTTCAGGTCACTAGCACTCAGGCTAACTGATCATCAGTAGCGTTCTGATTCTCAGTGAACATGACTTCAGATGACTTCTCTTCTGATGACTTCTCGCCTGATCTGGTATGCAGATTTCTGGTTTTCTGATATCTGATTTCTTCTCGCCTGATCTGATCAGCTCACATGATCAGATCAGTATAGCATCAGGTCAGCATATCAGTTTATCTGCATCAGATTAGTACATCAGGTTAGCATATTAGGTTAGCATATTAGGTTAACTTATCTGATCTTGATCACGTCTGATCTCGATCAGTCTCATCTGCTCCTCTTCTGAACTGCAACCTCCTCTTCTGATCTGGTCATCTGGTCATCTGATCTGGTCTTCTGATCAGGTCTGTTCTGGTCATCTGATCATTTGACCTTCTGATTCTTCTGATCAGCTGGCTTAGCTTTTCTTTTCTTCTGATTTTGCTCAGCTCATCAGTTAACTCCGGAACTCATCTTACTCATCTGATCTCGATCAATCTCGTCTGCAGCCTCGTCTGATCTTGATCATCTACGTCTGATTTTGTGAGTTCCCCCTCAATTTGTTCTCTCGTTCCCCCTCAACTTGTTATCTGTAGATTAGCTTAAAAAACACAAGTTGATAATGTTTTGGCATAATTAATCAAAACTAAAATATCCCAACACATGTTATACATCATAAGGAACTTCGAAGTGAAATTTATAGTGGTGTTGAGGATGCATTATTAAGGAACTTCGAAGGTTTACGTTAAACGGTGCAGTATTATCAAGATGCTATAAAAAATTGTTGATGGGTTCGGTATCCAAAGTTATTTGTAACATTCATCTATAATCAAAAGTGGTATGAGATAGTAAGTTTTTAAACTAGAAGATCGTCTAGATATAGTGCCCAAATAAATGAAAAATGATATTCGAAAAAGATATTTGGTAATGTCAAATTAAGTAGGTATTTAAGGAGAAATTGTACTGATTTTATAAATGATATTGGAGAAAAAAATATTTGGTAATGTCAATGAACGTTTTTTTTCTTTTAAATTTGTATATTATTGTATTTTTTAAAATTATTTATTTTACGTATAATATATTTAATTGTTCTAAATTATCTTTCTTACTCAATTTTATACTGTTGAGTTTCAAAAGCATAGTTTGCCCAATATTATCTAGACATTTTTTTAAAATACTCATGTTATATCCGTTGGAATCTGAAAATAAATGGAGTTTTATTGAGTTTTAGTCGCTTTTTATTTCCTAAGAGAAGAAAGTCGCTTTTTGTTGGAGTGCGACTTTATTCTTCTCAGCTTGCTGCAAGTGGGTGTCACTTTCTTAAGAGCGCGTCGACGTTTTTCGAATCACGCGCAATGCACTGCTCAATTTAACGAATTTGCAGGGAATGAAGGGCACGATGAAGGGGTAATCCTCTCGCACCATCCAAACTTTTCCGATTAATCATTTTACCGTTTCCGTTCACCTGATAATTATATTCCGGTTGATTTTCCAGGAATTTCGCCGGATTATTGACTTGTGCTTGGGAGCTCTGTTTTCATAATCATTATCCTGCTCATTCATGTTATTTCTATTTCTGTATTAAACTAAACTCTAAGTTTGTTATTGAATTCGTATCGCGATCATCTTAATCGTGATATTTGGGGAATCAATTGGTATTTTGAATACGGGGCCATTACAACTCATGAGGTTTGATCATATCTCATTTTACTAATTAAAAAATGCATGTTATTTATTACTTATATTCTCATTATTGTTTGTTGAAAAACATATTACATGTTCAAGTATTTAAGATATATCATCTCAATTATTTAAAAATACTTTATCTAAAATATAATTTATATTTAACTACTTAATAATGGAATGTACCAAATCTCAATATGATTTTTAATGTTGAAAGCAGATTACACCAATTAATTTAAAACAGAATAACACCCTTTCAATTTTGATTTACCCATTAGCGATATTGGTAAAGAGATTTAAATAATTATATGGACTATAGTGAGAAAAAAAGTTTTTTGGTCCCATAATTTTTCTGTAATCCAATTTTGGTCCCAAAAAATTTAACTATCCAATTTTGGTCCCATAACTTTTGTGTTTGTCCAATTTTGGTCATATTTAACTAAAACGACGTCGTTTTCGATAAAAAAAATTGGTCATTTTTGGTCGCACGCCCGATCTGAAATCCCCAATTTTTGATTGAAAACGACGTCGTTTTAGTTAAATAGGACCAAAATTGAACAAATACAAAAATTATGGGACAAAAATTGGATAGTTAAATTTTTTGGGACCAAAATTAGATTACAGAAAAGTTATGGGACCAAAAAACTTTTTTTCTCGGACTATAGTAGTTGAATTCCCATGTATTCTAATTGTAGTATCTAATATAGAAAATTAATTGTTAGAGTATTTCTTAAGAAAATATATTACATTATTAATATAATATTGATAACTTAATTATTTTTTTTATTATCTTTGTATTGGTTAAAAATATCATATTTTTCTAATTAGATGTAATGATTGTTGTTTAGGTAACTGTATATTAGAGACAAAATAAATAAAAGAATAATATTGATTATTTTATTTTAAAAAATATAAATTTAAATTACAAATAATTTATTTGATGTAAATATGAACAAAAAATAAATGAGTAATCTGAGTCTCATAAGCATTGTTTAGGTCACACGGATATCTTGATATTTCTTGAAAATAATAATGAATCATATTTTATATTGGTAATTCAATAATAAATGTTATTTATTGCTTATATTCTCATTATTAGTCATTAGCATAACATGTTACATGAAGTGTTTTCATAAATCGGACCACCGAACAAATCGGATTGGGCAACGATTGATGGTTCAATCGGTTGGGTCGAAATGATTAGCGGTCGAACCGTTAAAATGATTTCTACTTATTTAAAAACTAAACTTTAAATCGGGATAATATAAATTTGGATTGAGTTTAAAATTAATAAATAATTTCAATTTTTTTTAAATGGTTCAATCAGTTCTATTGATTTTCCAATTTTACCGATTTTTGTTGGTTTTGACATATCTTTTCGATTCAACTACAAAAACTGATTGAACCGGCTGGTTCAATCAGGTTCTGAAAATAATGGTTATAAGTCCTAGCAGGAACAATATAGACCAGATTATTTATGTTGTGTTGCTCAATGAGGAAAAAGATTCATAGTATTTTAATGTTGTTTGAGATTTTATGCATGATCCTTGTGATGCTGCAAATAGGGAGTCACCTTGCATGTCAGATCAAGGGTTATGCTCAAAATATTTTTGAATGAGAGTTGCTACGAGTTACCATTGACGAATATGTATAGCATGTTTAACAGGCACATGAATGTTGGGAGAACAGTAAAGAAGAGTCGTGTTGAGTTGAATAACATATATGTTATTCCTTACAATCAGTATCTTCTTCTGAAGTATGTTGCCCATATCAATGTTGAATGGTGTAATCAATCTAGGTCCATAAAATATATGTTCAAGCATATCAACAAATGATATGATTATGTTACTTCATTGTTCTTTGAAAGTATTGGTCAATATGATGATGTTGAAGATGTGGATGAAATTAAAATGTATTATAATTGTAGGAGGTATGTTGGTCCCGGTGTAAACGAGTCTTACACGTGTATGGGGGGGGAATACACGTGTTCAGTGATTTTAAAATTTTTTCTTACTGAGGTCAGCTTGGGTCAGATAATCCTGAAGATTAGGTTCTGAGAAGCACGAGATCGCTCTGAGTCAAAGTCTCTTCGAGACAAAACATCCCGAAGCCGCTTTCGATACCTCGATAATCCCAACCAATCCTCGAGTGTCGAGAGATCCCGAGTTGCTTGGATCGAGATAACTAGCTTCTTGAATCCTCGAGAGAGAGTTCGGTTTTGATAACTATCCGCTTCTAGCTACTTTCGATCGTGCGAAATGGTTGGCCCTTAGATTATACTCGTTTTAAGCTTTTTTTTAAAAAAAAACTTTCCTTTATGAAATAGTGATTAGGTCAGTGATTCACTTATGCAACTTCAAATTGATTGACTCCAACCGAATATCGATGAAAAGTATGCTTTCAAAATCAAGTCAATGCAACATTAAGCCATACGATAAGGAAAGCAATAAAGAACACAAAGAGCGATTATAGTGGTTCGGAGACTCAAGCTCCTACATCCACTCTCTCTCGACTCTTCGAGAGAAATTCACTATCAACTTCGAGCTTTACGACTACCTCGTGGTTTACTTACTCAACTCGGCCCTGAGTTTTCTGACTACTCCACGTAGTTTACTTACTCAACCCGACCTTGAGTTTTCTGACTACCTCCGTAGTTTACTTACTCAATCACACACAAGCTTTCAGACTACCCCCAGCAGCTTACTAACTTCTCCTCTAGAGTTTTACGACTACTCCGCGTGGTTTACTAACTCTTTACAACTCTACTTACCAACAAACACACTCCAACTACCTTCTCAAGGGTTTGGGGTTTCTCGGTTGGTTTCCAGCTAGGATGAGATATCCTTTACAATGAAGCACAATGCAAAGAGTTAGGATATCTCGACTAAGCTTTGGATAAATCTTATCAAGCTAGGCTTAGTAAAGTGAGCTCTCTTCAATATAGAAGCACTTGGGAAATTCAAGGTATTTCGAGTGCTTTAACTTTTGCAAGAATAAGTTTGAGCTCTTGAGTTGCGTATAAATTTCCCGTAACCTTACAAAGTAGAGGGTCACCAGTATTTATAGGCATACACCAAGGTCACTCTAGAAAACTATCCGTTGGAGAGATAGCTTCGTGAGTTCCCTCTTATGGTGTGTGAGAAACGGCTATATTTAGGGTTTGAAACTCCCTAACATCTTTTAAATAGCCTTTCATGTAGCCGGTCTTCACTTTTTGCGATCTGAAACTTTCGTACATCCGACATCTTTTTTCAAACTTTATCCTTTGTCGATGTCGGTATGGTACAATGTCGTCTTCCTCTTTTTGACTTTTGTCTTCAATTAAAGGTAGACACCTTCAACGGCTCTTTTGGTTACAAACTCTGAGTTTGATATAACCTTAACAACACTTCTGACTTAGTTCCTTTTGTCTGCATTTGAATGTCTTGGCAATATCTAACTTTCTAAGGCATCGCGTTTCTCTCGATGTGCATCCTTGAGATAGATATATTCGATTGCCTCGGAACATTGAGTTCATCTTGAGCATTGATACATTCTTGAGTCTTGATAATTCTTGTGCTTTCGATATTCTTGATCTTGATTTCTCGATCTTGATCTTGCGTCTTGAGTCTTGAGTCTTGAGTCTTACGAGTCTTGAGGTCTTCTGAGTCTTGAGTTTTATCTTGGTGATATCTTTTGAGTCTTCATCTTGAGTCTTGATTCTCGATTTCATCTTGAGTCTTGATAACTTCGATTTTTCATCTTGAGTCTTGAGTCTCGATTTCTCCACAGTCTTTAGATTCTCAGTTTCATACTTAGTCTTCAGAGACTTTAGTTTCATACTGAAACTTCAGTTTCTTCAGAAACATACTGAGTTCTTCAGAGTCTTCAGAACCTATCCTGAACTATATCTGCTGACTATACATTTTGCAGATAACATCCTGAATACTCTAAAACTAAATCCTGACTCAATTATCAAGATTATTCTGAACATGTCATACTCAGGGGTTTTGGGATCTTAATCAAAATCATATAATCTTTTATTAAATTCATCTCCCAACAATTTCCCCCTTTTTGATGATGCCAAAACCTATCTTGTTACAAATACATAACCTATACTCAGGTTTCAGTTTATCCTATCACAAGATTGGTACCTGAACAGAGAATCTCCCAACAATTTCTTTAAGAAGGGAATCTCTTTAAATAAAAAGTCTCTCAACAATTTAAATCATTCAACAGATTTCTTCAGTAATGAATCTTTCTTAAATAGATCATTACCAAATACTTAAGCAATTTCTCCCATATCATCATACAATCAGTTCAGAGACATTCATTCAGCATATCAAAATAAAGACATGTAAATAAGATAATGAGATATTATCTTTTGAGCAAAATGATAAATCTTCATTGATGATAAGTAAACCATTACAGATTACAATGAGATTTTTATCAACAAAATCAAAAAGACAAAATTTAAAGATTACAGAATCTTCTGAGTTCTTCAGTCTTCAGTCTTCAGATTCGGCTCTTCAGTTTGCTTCATTTTCGATTTCATCAGCTGGCACCTCCAGGTTGAACATTCCGAAAAATCTTTTCTTCAGCTCATTCCTCTCCTTGATGATGTCCGGACTGTTCCCTGTTAATCCCAACTGACCAGCATACTGAGCAATTTCTTGTGTAATGGCCTTCTCATTTACCAAGCCATTACCAAGTCTTGGAGGAGAATAGGAATATGGACCAGGGGCTTCTATCTGTACTCCACCTTCATCCGTAAGGTTAATCCAGTCTTGGAGATACTTTGGATAGAAGGTTAGAAGATATTCAATGAAAGCTTCGTTCTGATCTGAGCCTTCCCCTCTCCATTCCCTGAGAACATCGTAATTGAACCAGAAGGTTCTCTTCACTTCTTCCCACATGTCGTTGAGTTTAATGGGCATCCATTTATCAACGTGGGGCCACTTCAGCGCTTTCGATGTTCCCTTCCTCTTGCTCGCAAACTTCCTGAAGTCACTCCTTCGCTTCTGCTCTTCGTCTATCTTCTTTCTGATCACAAACGCTCCTGAGACCGAAGCAGCAGCTTTCTTGGCTTGTTCTTTTTGGAGTGTCTTCAGAGCATCTCTGGTGTTGAAGACTTTCTTCTGAGGTTGAGACTCAGATTCTTCTGCATCTTCATCTGCATCTTCATCATCCAGAATCAGCTTTCTCTGGATTGGCTTAGAAGCCTTAGCACGCTTGCTTACAGGTTGAACAACGCCTAAGGCTTTCCTCTTCATAAGCGATTCGGCACCAAATGCTTGTTCCAACCTTAGTTCTAGCACTCAGTTTCTCTCTTGCAACCTCAAGCATGGTTTGCTCAGAAACTCGAGTGTAGATGGGCTTCTCCACTTGAGCGGATTTCAATTTATCAGTAGCTTCAACTTCTTTTAAGGCTTTGGCTAGATTGTACATTTCAGCCTCTTTCTGAGCCTTCTTCTCCAAAGTACGTGCCATGAACTTCCTGGGGTCTTCACCTTCCTTTTCCCTCTTCCCGCACCGTAATTTGGAAGAAGTCCGAGAGAGAGTCGTGTCCATGTGATATTGCTCTTTGCTCACACAAATGGATCTCTCTCGCTAACCGATCTTGCTCATCTTCCATTCTCCTCGATGTGGTTCTTAGCCACGAAAAGTTCTTCGAATAAGTGGGCAACCGCCGGAGAGTGCATCTTTAAGCATCTCTTCATCTTGGTCATGAAAGATCGAGCTCATTTCTCAACAAAGATATTTGATCGAAGACCTCATTTTCTCTCGCTAGTTTCACCTCTAGAAATTCATTCGATTCCTAGTGCTTCGTTTCATTTCAAGGACTTAACTCTGCGTTGACTCCTCCAACTTTTCATTCAACTTTTTCTTCCATGGAGGTCATCTGAGTGGTCAGAGTGTTTTGTATCTGCACCAGTTCTGAAGAATGGCTAAGTCCTTCCATTGTCTGAGCTTGATTGGCCAACGTTTCTTCTATCTGAGCAATTTTGATCGCCATTGGCTCAATCTTCTCAAGTTTCTCCATTACGGGAGTGAGATCAATCTCAGGAACCTTCTGCACTTTCTGTGTTGTTTGATCATCCTGAGCTTCAGCTTCATCCCGAGCTCCAGTCTCCATTTGAGCCTCAGTCTGTTGATCTGACATTTCGGAGAATTAAAGATAGTACTTTTCAAGAACTTTGGCATAATTGTTAATAGTGCCAAAGGTACTGAAGAGTGCTAACCGATCCGAGGTTGATCGACAACGAAGTCTCTTTTTCCATTTGAGCTGATCCTCAGCATCTCCCTGTTGGTCCCCATCTCCATCTTTGGATTTGTCTCCGCTGCTCGGGGCACCAACTTCAGTTGTTTTCTTCTTAGCTAGCTTCCTCTGAACCAGCTCATCAAAATCGGAATTTTTCATCCCGAGTTTTGTCCTTCTGAACCCTGAGAAGTCGGTCAGGAAGAAGGTCTCCCTCATTCCACCGTCTTCCCCTTTGAATCAAAGAATGTCAAGCATCTCGAAAGAGTCCGATTGAGGATATACACCGCCGTCCTTAATCAAGAAAAACATCTTGCGGTCGGGGCATGAGCCGAGCTTCGGGTGTGGTCAAGGATGAACCGTTCCCCTTGCTCCTCCACCAGCCTTCTTCTCCTCGCCCTTCTTCCATCTCGGGCTCTACGTTCGATAGAAGCTTCTTCTAAGAGATCAAGCGAGATCACTCTGGAGCTCATCAAGAATATTTTGCTCCCGAGCCTCGATAGTGTCCGAAGTTTGTGCATTCAGTCCTCGGTTTGCATCGAGGGGTTACGAGGCTGGAGTGCATATCCTCGGTTTAGTCTCGAGTTGGCTCGTCGGTCCTGAGCTGCACATCTTGGATCGACTCTGAGAGTTGGCTCTTCTGTTCGAGCTGCACATCCGAGGTAGGCATCTACGAGGTCTGAGCTCCTTTAAAAATTTCTGAGAAATTTTATCTCAAATCGAGTGATGTCTCGAGCACCTCGGAGAAGACACCTGCTCCTCGATCGATCCTGTGTCCTAGAGATAACCTGAGCCAACACTTGTAATGGCGAACTCGAGCGGTTTTGCCTTGAGTTGAATCTCCTCGGAATCATCAAGTACCTTTCGCCGTCGGTGAGAACCACCAATCTTTTTGCGCTTTGGAGCAAGATCCTTCCGCTTCAACAGTTTTGCTCCTTGCTCCATTTTTGCCTCCAATGAACCTTCCCCGGGTTTGTTGGGTCTCTTTCTCAAGCAGACGCGGGGTGATTCTACCTTCTTTTCTCTTTTCCTCGAATGGCTCGCTTTTCCACAAAGATGGGGCTTGAAGAGAATTTTGTTTTTAGGAATGGGGTTGAATTGGCGAAGATATCCTCCTCCTCTCGCACATCTCCAAAATATAAGCAATTTTGGTGGCATGGTGGATCTTGCCTTTCATCGTGATTGTCCCATTGACCCTTTTTTTATGACCTTGGCTTGCTCCTCGTCACCATCCGAATTAAAATTTCAGCCCGATTGAAGTCGGTGGTAGGAGATGCCTCGATCGCCGCCATCGATCCGAGCTTGAGGTACTAATCTGCTCAAAACTCCCCATGAAGACTCATGATGCTCTTTGCTCACAATATCCATCGGACACGATATTGTGGCTTTAGATGCCTCTTATGCAATGTCGCCTCAAACTTCACAGGATTCTCAGCAATCCTATCAAGGTACTCCTGCTCTCTACCCGACATATACATCGCAGGATCCTCTCCTCTATCACAGAGCTCAAACACATCATTCAGATTTTTCGGAATTATGCACAAATCCCTCTCAAAATCGGCGTATTTTGACGTTAATGCTCTAAATGTGATACTGGTAATCGAAGAATGCATACCATCTTCTTCATCTATTCTCAAATTACGATGAATTCGATTACCTCTTTTGCGAACTCTGATGCCGTGTCGGCCATGACTAGATGGGTGAGTTTAGCCAGTCGAATCATATGCAGAGCCTCCTCTTCTGGCTTTGAGTTGGTTGTGCTTTCAAGTGAGACAACGAACTCGTACCACGGTTTGTTGGTTATGGCTAATTTCTTGAACAAGGTTGGGGCCATTTTAGAGATTGATTTAAGAATATGAAGATTTAGGGTTTGGAGATTTCTGGGCAAAGGGATTTTTAATTGCAGAGGATTTGGGAACGAAGGGTTTGATAAAATTTTGGCTTTAATGACTTAAAGGGGTATATATATAGCTTCGAGATCGTGGAGAATCGTGTTGGTTAGGTGAAAAGCAACGGTTGAGATTAATCTCCAATTAATCGGGTATACGAACCGACGATCTCTAAAAAGTAAGCCGCCAAAATATCCTCATTGGTCAATAATGTGGCAGAGCATTAAGTGACTGTTGTCCTTCTTCGGAATATAAAACGATCCCGCCCAAAAACATTCCTCAGGTGTTTTGTATTTATTGCGAATGATTACTGAGTTTTACTTGAGCAATAAATGAGTCGCATGAGTCTTTACTTCTTCAGACTAATTTCCCTCTATCAGTCTTATTAGTCTTCGTCCTTGATAAAATGTCGAAGATAATCTTGAAAATCTTGAATGGGTTCAAGATGCTTCTTGATCTTGACCTTGATGCGTCTGAGTTTCACGAGACTCGATTCAAGATTTCCATTTTATCCTGAGTTTCTCGAGAGAATTGCGAGAAAACTTCATGCATCCTAAAATCTTCAATTTTTTCGATTTACTCTATACACCGTTATAACATCCCTAATTCAACCGAAAGTTCACGAAATCTTGATTCACCAAAGGTTTAGTCAAGATATCGACTCTTTTGCCTATCGAGATGAATTTTCTCCATCCTTATGTCCTTTTTCTCGACATGATCTCGATGAAGTGATGTCTCGATATCCACATGCTTGCATCCGGTGTGCAATACCGGATTTTGTGAAATAGCAATGGCACTATTGTTGTCACAAAATATTGGTACTTCATTAGCTTCAACTTTATAATCCCTTAATTGTTGTTTGAGCCAAAGAATCGAAAGCACGACTTCCTGCTGACCATGTATTCAAAATTTCAATCTTGGTTACTCTTGGTCTGCTTTTTGAAAACCAAGATATCGACTTGCTTCCTAGAAATTGACAAGTTCCTCGTAGTGGACTTCTGTCAATTCTACAACCTCCATAGTCGACATTTGAGTAACCAAGCAATTCAAGGTTATCATCACCGATACCATAATCCTCTATTCATCTTGTGCCCTTAAGATATCTTAGTATCTTTTTTGCGGACCTCCATGTGACTAGTCTTAGGATTAGCTTGGTATCTTGCACATATCCCAACAAAGAAATGTTATATCCGCCTACTTGTCGTGAGATAGAGCAATGATCCAATGATTCCTCTATAATCGCATATGATTCACCGATTTGCCTTTCCGAATCGGATCCATCTTGTAGTTAGTATTCATAGAATCCTAACCGATTGCAATTTTGTACACCATATTTTGCAATCGGATCTACGGTGTATTTTGCACGGTTGATGAATATTCCTTCCTTTGATTGTTTCACTTGAAGACCTAGAAAGAAATTCATCTCTCCCATCATTGACATCTCAAACTTGCCTTTCATCGATGTTGAAAACTTTTCACACAAATTGATGGTTTGAGATCCAAAAATGATGTCATCAACATATATCCAACTAATAAGATCTCTTCCCATCCTCTATCCCGAACAGAGTTCTATCAACAATCCTTTGACAAAACCATGGTCAAGAAGAAACCGAGAAAGAGTATCATACCATGCTCTGGGTGCTTGCTTGAGACCATACAAAGCTTTTTCCGAGCACATAAAACTTTGTCATTCTGTTTAAAGCCGGAGGTTGTTCTACATAAACCTCTTCTTTAAGCACACCGCTTCGTAAATGCACTTTTCACATCCATCCGATAGATGTGAACTTCATGTGGGCAAAGATATGCAAGAAACAATCGATGGCTTCTAGTCTTGCAACAGTGCAAAGGTTTCATCATAATCCAAGCCTTCTTCTTGGGAATAACCTTGTGCAACTAGCCTTGCCTTGTTTCTCACAATGTTGTTGTTTTCATCTCTTTTGTTTTTGAAAACCCACTTGGTTCCAATGACATTGTGCCTTTCGGTCTATCTACCAACTCCCATACTTCATTCCTTGAGAATTGATTCATTTCATCTTGCATAGCAAGAATCCAATAAGAATCTTGTAGAGCTTCACCAATCTCGGCGGGTTCTTTCTCCGAAAGGAAGCGGCGAAATAGTGCACTCTCACCATGGAACCTTCTTGTCTTAACACCTTCGGGTAGATCACCCACAATCTGATTTGTAGGATGACTATCTAACCATTTCCTTCTTGATGTTCCCCTTCAATAATATCCTCAACATTTGAGATGTTAGGTTCGATTAAATCGAAGAAACTCGGGAACAACGAGAAAGGAGAAAGGAATCATCTTCCTCGGGAAATTCTATTCGAGAACATTGTCGAGACATTTGTTCCCCTTTGGTTGATAGATTCAGAATTTGCCTCGGTTGTGACCACATCTTCATTGGCATCACATACCGAGTCCGAATCGGTGTCTGCTCGATTGGTCACCTTTGAGTGTTGGTTTTCCGAGGCTCACCATCCCGAGTTCCATCCCTGAACTTCCTTATCTGAAGTCCGAGTCACTCCAATCATAGAATGTGACCGACTTCTTCTTTTCGTGTTCGATGGATGATTTATCTTTCATTTTCAGCTTAATCTGGTGATCCTCTTAGTCAGTTCATCTCATCATGTTCTGTTTCTTCCGAACACAAATAGATTCATCAAAAAACAACATGAGGTGTTTCCTCCACAATAAAGTCCTACAGTTGTAAACTCGAAAGCTTTTGATGACTTGAAATATCCTAAGAATATTCCTTCATCGACTTTTACTATCAAAAGTTTTCAACCCATCTTTACCATTATTGTGTATGAAACACTTGCAACCAAACACACGAAAAAAAAAGAAACAAGAGGCTTCCTTTCATTCCAAAGCTCATAGGGTGTTTTGCCTTGACTCTTGGTCAAGATGGATCTGTTTCGAGAGTAGCATGCGGTGTTGATGCCTTCTTGATTTCAAAAATCTTTTAGGAATGTCGACCGGTATCATAGTCCTTGCAACTTCTTTTTCGTAGTCATGTTCCTCCTTTCAAAGAACACCATTACATTGAGGGGTCCTTGCGGTGATGTTTCATGTGAAATTCCATTCTCTCGCACAATAATCGATATGATATGATTTATGAATTCGGTTCCTTTGTCGATCCGATTTTGACCACACTCAGATTTTTCTCAATCTTGAGCCTTTTCAAGAACTCTCTGCGCGCTTTATCTCGAGTCTCTTTCTTCCGAAAAAGAATATGACCCAAGTATATCTCGAGTAGTCATCAACTACTACCAATGTGTATTTCACGCCATTAGTGCTTACAGGTGTTATAGGACCAAACAGATTCATATGTAGTAACTCAAGTATTCTTTCAAGAGAAACCTCAACTTTACTTTTAAATGATGCTCTTATCTGTTTTTTCCTTTCGCACGATCACAAATATGTTCCTTCTTGAACACTTTCGTTAGACAACCCTCTCACAAGAGCTAATCTTGCAAGCTTGTTCGTGGTTTTGAAATTTAGGTGATTCATTCTTTTATGCCATAACCAACCGGTATCTGTGGAACTTTTAGCAACTAAACATGTATCTTTAGGAGCGTAACTCCAATCGCCAAAGATACACATTCCCTTTTCTTGTACCAACAAGAAAACTTTTACGTGATGTATCATCTTTCACAAAACATAAGTTCTTAGAGAACTCAACATTGAAACCCTTATTACGTAATTGGCTAATTGAAAGCAAATTATGCTTCAATCCAGATACATATGAAACACCATGGATATGAACTGAGTCGATTTCCAAAGTTCCATATCCTTCAGTCTGTCCCTTGGAATTATCTCCAAAAGTGATCTGTGGGCCTCTTTGTTCAACATAGTCACTGAGTGTCTTCTTGTATCCTGTCATATGTCTTGAACATCCACTGTCAAGATACCAAATGTCAGGAGCTTTTTTTCATCTCTGCTCATCGCTTGCCATGTGATCATTAGTCGATTTTAGTGCCCTTGTTTTCCTCCCGAAAAAACAGATCAAATCTTAGGTACCCAATTTGTGTAGGGTCCTACAAGGTTAGATGTACCTTTCGGAATCCAAATCTGCCTGACAACTCTAATCACTTTAGAGTGGCTAATTTGTCTTCCATAAACATCAACATACACATCTACTACTCTGGGTGCCTTAGCAACTTTCTGTGTATGTGTGCTAGCTTTAGCATGAACATGGGCTTTTGAATTCTTCTTTGGTTCAGGCCTTTTGTTCAGATGCTTGGGCTTTTGTGCAGCCGGTCTAAATCTTTGTTGACTCGGGTTCAGATAACCTTTACCTTTAGGCAAGTGAGGTTCGGGTTATGCATCTTTGAAATCTGGGTCTTCGGTGTCTTCGAGGACTTGGTCTCTTCAGTTTAGAATGTCTCTGCTGAGTGTTTCTCATCCGAGGATTCCTCTCGATGGTTCAATGTGGAGCCTTTCAGATTTTCATTCTTAGCTTTGAGGCTTTGAAGTACTTGCTCGAAACTTTCCAATCGATCGGGTTTTCTAGCCTTCACCGAGGTTTGGGCTTTCTAACGATCATTCATTTTTTTATCGCCATATGTCCTTTTCCTTGTCTACAACCTTGGGCATTACTTGACTTGAAGTGTAGGTGCCCTTGGTTTTACAAAGATAGTCTTCTTGCTACATGATGCAAAGATTCGAGATGACCTTGTGAGGTTCCCCCGAGTGTATCCCAATCCAGGTTTTTATAGTGGCAGATCTCTGGTAACTCAATTTCATCTATCACATTAGATGCTTTATTCAATAGAGTTAACTTCTTACATGCACTATCCTCACGATTCTGTAGAGTTTTATGCTTCTCGAGAGGTCATTGAACTTCGATTACGATTAGTCAATCTCTTCAAAGGATTTCTCTAGCTTTTCGCTTAGGGACATGATCAACTTCTCTTTCTCTCGAGAGTTGTACTTTTAAACATCCAGTTCATCAAGAGCTCCCATTAATTGAGAAGTGATCTCAGTTTTGCTAGAGTCTTTCCATTTTAGATTTTCAAAGATTCAGGTTCCTTATTCTCGCTCTTGAGTTTTATTTAGCATCCTTGCAAAACAAAGATAGTCCTTCATCGATTCTCAAAAGAATCCATCAGTCAAAATGACTGCTTTTTCGATGGAACTTGAAAACTCTTGTGCTTTGAGTGTAGGAGCAACAACAGAGATGTAAGAGTTTACCTCCTCAATGGCCATCGACAGATGTCATCACTTTCAATTTGTCGAGAATATCTCATCTGAAGAGCTAGATCCTCCTCGAGTGTTCTTCTTCTCGCAACCATGGCCTTTTTTGCTTGAGAACTTCGGTCTCTTTTTTTTGTCTTTCTCTTCTCTCCTTAGCACTCAACTCTGGACAATCATACTGGAAGTGACCTTTCTTCTGGCAATTATAGCATCTGTTGGCATCATCATCCTGATCATTTTCTTCTTTGGACTTGGAGTCCTTCTTTCTGGATGAAGATCCTTCAGCTTTCAGGTCCTTCTTCTTCTCAGTTGATCTGTCCTCAGGTTTCTTCTGGTACCTGTGGTTCCTGTAATAGCTTTTGTATTTTCCAAATATACTATTAAGTCCGTCAAACCTCCTTGCCATCAGTGCTAGCTTTTCCTCAAGCTCATCCTGATGTTTGGCATGGGGGTTCTCAGACTCTCTAGTTTTACAGGTTTTATCTTTGGCTTTTAAAGCCACATTCTTACTCGATGAAGAATCATCTTTGCTGTCAGCCTTTTTGGATTTCTTATCAATTACAAATTCATAGGCTTTCAGCTCAGAGAAGACTTGTTGGTATGGCATTGAACTAATGTTCTTGGTGTTTTCGATCACCACTGCATGAATATCCCATTTCTTAGAAAGACCTCTAAGAATTTTCAATGCCACTTCTCTTTGTGGATATTTCTTTCCAAGTGCGTTTAGATCATTCATGATGCTAGTGAATCTGACTTCCAATTTGTCTATTGATTCACCATCATCCATTTCAAAACTGTCAAACTTTCCAATTGCCACTGAAAGTTTGTTTTCTTTTATATGATCTGTGCCTTGGCACATAACAGCTAGTGTATCCCATATCTCTTTAGCAGTATTACAGTGAGAGATCATTCCCATCACACCATCATCAATTGTACTGTATAGTGTGTCTTTTGCAATGTAGTCTAGATTGACTAACTTTCTCTCCTCAGGAGTTAGTTGGTCATCAGACTTAGGAAATTCTGCTCTAGGATCAATTCTCTCCTCTTCTGTAATTCTGGGATTCACCACAGTAAATTTGAATGGTCCTTGAGAAACCACTCTCCACATACGCTCATGTTTGGAATACAGATGAGCCTGCATTCTCAGTCTCCATAGATCATAGTTCTCTACTGAGAACATGGGAAGTTTTTTAGAAGACATTTTTCTGATCTTTTGAAAAGAAATTTTTTTTCAGCAAATAAGATCAGTTCAGATAGACCACAAGTATTTTTGAAAATAAAACTTTGGTCATCACAGCAGGTGTTCAATCAGGTTCTGAAAATAATGGTTATAAGTCCTAGCAGGAACAATATAGACCAGATTATTTATGTTGTGTTGCTCAATGAGGAAAAAGATTCATAGTATTTTAATGTTGTTTGAGATTTTATGCATGATCCTTGTGATGCTGCAAATAGGGAGTCACCTTGCATGTCAGATCAAGGGTTATGCTCAAAATATTTTTGAATGAGAGTTGCTACGAGTTACCATTGACGAATATGTATAGCATGTTTAACAGGCACATGAATGTTGGGAGAACAGTAAAGAAGAGTCGTGTTGAGTTGAATAACATATATGTTATTCCTTACAATCAGTATCTTCTTCTGAAGTATGTTGCCCATATCAATGTTGAATGGTGTAATCAATCTAGGTCCATAAAATATATGTTCAAGCATATCAACAAATGATATGATTATGTTACTTCATTGTTCTTTGAAAGTATTTGTCAATATGATGATGTTGAAGATGTGGATGAAATTAAAATGTATTATAATTGTAGGAGGTATATTTCACATCTTGAACAAAAATACACCGTTGTCTCTATATATTATGATTGAAGGTATATTTCTATGTGTGAGCTGCTTGGAGAATTTTTAGATTTGACATATACCTAGAACCCCTCCAGTTGAACATTTTGATTTACAATCGTTCGGAAGAGTGGAAAGTTATATTTAGTGATAAAACAAAGTTGAATTCTATTTTGTTAAAATCATCCGTAAAGTGGAGCATGTTGACTTGAACATAACCTTTAAAGAAGTAGAAGACTTGACGTATGCCTAAATATCACAACACTTTGTTTTGAAGTCGACAACTAGAGATTGTCTTCCTAGGTAGAAAGGTTTTGCAATTGAACGTATTTGTTTTGTTCCTCCTGATTCAGTCGAGGCATATTACTTGAGGATTTTTCTGAATGTAGTTCGTGGACCTACATGTTTAGATGATTTGAAAAGCTACAACAGATTACTTCATTGGGAAAATTGCACTTTTGGTCCCATGAGAATATCCTCATATCAAAATGGTCTCAATTCAAGCACTTTTGGTCCCAAACTAATATTCTCTTAGTTTTTAACAGATGTAAATGCGTGTGTTCCCACCAAAATAACAGGATTACTAATATTCTACAAAAAAACACAAAAAATCCTCATCCACAACTTGAACCTTAGGAATAGCTGCACCTCCAACATATAACAAACTTTATAAAAATCTTACCAAAATCTTCCAAAATCAAAAGTGCACAAAAAACTTTAAACATATATAGGTGGTTTTTGTGTGGTGAAGTTGTTAGATGAACATGTTAGGGGTTTTTGTGATGTGCAATTAAAGGTTTGGGACCAAAAGCGCACAAAAAAAGGATCATTTTGAAACAATGAGACTAAAAATGCTTTGAAAATATTCTCATAGGACCAAAAATGCAATTTACCCGACTTCATCCAACATTTAGGGAAGCATGCTATGGGTGATTGTTGGATGATTATGGAGAGTATATCGAGTCGACATTTGCTTCTTTTACGAGGTCTTTATTTATTATGATTCTAACTATCGGTTTATTAAGTTGCCCTTATGAAATTTAGGAGTAGTGTTAGACATATCTAACTGACAATATTCTTAAAAATAGAAGAAACATTACCCAGTTTTCAATAATATTTTATTAAATTTAATTAGAAAATATTGAATAGTACTATGTAATATTTTATTTATACTACTTTAGTTAAATTATCCAATATCTATTTAGGAGAATATAGTTATATAAGTGTTTAAAAATATTATGTATACATTAATATAACATAATAATAATGTTTTCATATTTTTATTGAATCTAAACTATAAAATACTAATACCAAAACATGTTTATAACATCAAATAATATTAATTTGATATTTAATTTTTGAACTTGATCAATTTATATTCTAAATTATATATACAATCATTGTTATTGAATGTTTAATAGTATTATTTTAATATAAATATATAATGAAAAACACACATAAATAAAATGTAGTTATTCATTAGTCTTGACATCATACGTAGACATTTATATCAACTCGACATCCATGTCACTTAACTACTGTCAAAATATTGACAAATACTTCAAATAACATAACTTAAAAGGTTAGTGTCTCAAATTGCATAAAAAATGTTGTAACATATAAAAACCTTAAGACTTTGTTTACTTGGGGGTTTGTAAACAAGGTTTTGGGTTTTAAAATTCTAAATCGGTTTTACTTCGGGATTTTATAAACAACTTTTAAAAACCACCCTATAAATTAATAGGGGAAATTGATCTTTTTGTCCTGTAACTTTGACCCTTTTTTTATTTTGATCCTACTAACTTACTGTTTTTTATCTTAGTCCTGTAACTTTACAAAATTCAATTTTTTCGTCCTGTCACCAGCTATTGCAGGTGACAGGACTAAAAAGTCGAATTTTTCGAAGCTACATGACTAAAATTAAAATCCGTAAATTATGATCTTGGTCCGGCAATAGCAGGTGACAAGATGAAATAGTCAAACTTTATACAATAAAAGGACCAAGATAAAAAAATCATAAGTTAATAGGACTAAGATCAAAATTGGTCAAAGTTACAGGACAAAAAAATTTATTTTCCCAAATTAATTGATTTTAATCATTACACAATCATCTAATCATTATAATCACGCTCAATAATAATATAATAATACAACATCATTCACTCTTACATATTGATTTGATATAAAACTCACTCAATAATAATATAATAATACAATATTATTCACTTCAACACATTAATTTGACATAAAGTTAAATTTCTCCCTACTCAAAATCCCAAAAGAAACCCACATTACTATTCATCAGTATTTTCAAAATCCCAGGATTTCAAAAATCGACTTTTTAAAAATAAAAACAACTATAACATTAAGAATATTAATTCTTCTCTGCAGAGAATTTTCTTTAACAGACTAATATTGTTATGAATAAAATTAATTATAATTTTAAAATATCAAAATCTTAATTTAAAACTCATATTTTTATGAATATAAATAACACAAAAAAATGTCAATATAAAATTTAAATTTCATGAATCACAATAATTGTTAAAATTTATTTTAATTAATATATATTTTAATTAAAAATAAATATAAATAAAATTTTAAAATATTAAAATTTAATTTAAAACTCATTATTATGAATATAAATAACGCAAAAAGATGTCAATATAAAATTTAAATTTCATGAATCACAATAATTATTAAAATTTATTTTAACTAATATATATTTTAATAAAAAAATAAATATATTTGCATGATTAAATTACCTATTAATATGTAAAATTTTATTTAATATCTATAACTCAAAGTAATATTGAAAAATAAACAAAAATAAAATAGAAAAATGTAGCAATACTAATGACTTCCGTGCAACGCACGGGTAGGCAAAAAACTAGTATAATTAATGGAAAAAGAGATGATCTCGTATATTATTTAGAACAATTACAATATACAAATTCAATAAGAATATAAATAATTCATAACCTACTAAACAAATTAAATAAGCCAAAATCCAAGATATTTTGGTGAATTTGTATCCAAGACATCTAAACTTCTTAAACAACATTAATAAAAAAGCTCCAAGACATTTAAACTTCTTAAATAATATTAGCAATAATCCTAAAAGAAGACGTATGTATCTGTAATTTTATTGCCGCCGAAAATTCAACAGCATAAACAAAACTCCTTTATTTTAAAATGTATAGATTATTTTATTAAAAATATTAATACTTAATACTCCATCCTTCTCATAGTTTATGGTAAAGTTGTTAATATTTTTGTCATATAGTTTATGGTAAAGTTGTTTGTCACTTTATCAATTTATCACATAAAATACTAATAAATAACTATTTCTACCCCAACTACCCATTATTTATCGCTTTATCACATAAAATACTAATAAACAATTTTTTCTACCTCAACACTTTATCACTAAATTCTTATAAACAGTAAGAAAACCATAAACTATGAGACGAAGGGATTATGAACTATTTAATTAAAAAATATTATTATTTTTATTATAGAGTTGACTTGTACAACAGTACAACGGTTGCCCATTAGTGTCACGCGATTTCCAAAATTTTCATCAATAATATTGATCTCTAAAAAACAAATTTTGGTAGTGTATTTTTCTAAAACATTACTTTCATAGAGACAGATCCCATTCATGCATGCACACATTCTGACAAAGAGAAGTAATTAATCAGCCGATTGGATCATTCTTTTTCTTTCTTTAATTTGGCATATATATTAAACAACACTCTTTCCCCTAAATTCAAAGACAATGAAAATTTTTATACACAAGAGTGATAATTTTTATATATAACAGTGATATAATTAATGTATACACTTGGTTCACTCAAGTGTATTCAAATTCAAATGGTTGTTACTTGTTAGTTCTACCCTTTAATTACGATTAATTATTCCTCAAAGCTGACCCCTCACCCAACTTCTTAGGAATTAAATCAAATTAAATTTGAGAGGTCATTTTTCATTTTTGTGAATGTTTAATTTGTTTTGAAAGGGAAATTAAGCAGAAATGTAATGATTAGTATAGTATTAGTAGTATACATCAAATGAATCATTTTCTTTGTTAATCATCTGATTCTCCATCATCCATTCCTTTCTCATAATTATGCCCCCCAACCCCCTCTTGTTTCTTTTTTCAAATCAAACTCCTTCTAGAACAATATTAGCGATCTTCTTGTTGGTTTGCTTTTATCCTCTATTTGTCGTCATCCTAAATCAACCACACATCTTCTCGAGGTACCACCAATTTATAATTTCTACTTTGATTAATTGGTTGCCTTAAGTCAACGGCTTTTAACATTAAATTAGGATGATTTTTTTTTTTTTTTGAGATCCATTAGATTAGGATGATTAGTATGAGTACGAATTACGAAAAAATGGGTTTAAGCTGATTTTTAGTAACCATAGAGCTTTACACACTCCAACTTAAGTGTAATTTTAAATATAATTTAATAAAAGTAACTTATTTTTTTAGTAAAAATAACTAATATTATTTAAAAATATATTTATATTGCACGCTACATTTAATGTGCAAAAAAAATTATATATTGTGAACAATTCAGACAGTTAAAATGTGAAAATTAGCTCTCAACCGAGGGCCCGTTTGGTGGGTAAGATTCAGGCCCAATCGGTAATCTATCTTGGGCAAAATATTAGTTTGGTGGATATGTAATTATATCATGTAGGCCCAAGATTTAATAAGGGCCCGCCGCTATAATATTGTTACTCTTCGGACTATATGTCTGACCAAATGTGGTAAGTTTAACAATCAGATGTAAACAGTAACACGGACAAATATGTGATGTTCCAAAAATACCCATTCCGTATATAAAGTCACCTGAGGCCGATTTTTGTCATTCTTCTCCCCCTAATTTTTGTGTTCTTCGCTCTGGCTATTAGGGTTTTGTCTGTCGATTAGGCCTCCGTCCGTCGAAGATCTCCCGGTTGAAGATAATATCTGGTTATATTTTTTAGACCTTCTCTCTTTGTGTGCGTTTATGGTTCTTCGTCTTTGATTTTAAAAAATCGGTGGAGATTTGTAATGATCCATAGTTGTTTTGTTTCATCTGTGCATTTGTCGATCTGTTTGTGTGTGATTACAGATCCAGATTTGTACAGATCAATAGTTTTTTTTTCTCCGATCCAGATTTGTACAGATCAATATTGTTACTCTCGGGACTTATCTCCCTCACGGGATCGCCTACTTAACTAACTCACTTAACCACTAATTCTCTCTCAGAAAGGGTTTGGGTTTGGTGTTATTTCCAACTAGGTGAGATTTTCCCTTACATTGTTTTAGCCTTTAAACTAAGGTTGGGAAAATCTCTCTAAGCTTAGGATATAGCATTTATGCTTAGATATAATGAAGAACACTCTTGGGTAAATTTGTATATATAATGCTCTGTGTTCTTGAATGGAGATGCTTGAATATTTGGCTTTAATCTTCACTTTGCAGCATCCTCCATTATCTTCTTTTGAAGATATTGCGATGTATTTATAGTGTGGATTTGAGTATTACCGTTGGAGAGTAAATTCAAATCCATACTAATAGTCTTCCAACTTTTCTTTATCCTTTTCCATTGTTGTTTGCAGCTTTATGTCACATCCATATATGTGTTGCCATCTTCCCATTGGCCAACTTTTTTGTTGTTCTGTTGGGGAATTAATTGCCCGGATCTATTCGGGATGAATATTTAAATACAAATTTAATTCTAACAATTATTACTAGCATGAATTAATCCTATATTAATTCAAATAATAATTCAACAACAAATCATGCATATAAATTCGTCACATAAATCCTACGCATGCAGAATTGCCAGGAGTTTACGTGAACTAACCTCTCGGAGTGACAACCGTTGAGAAGATAAATATCCCGTTCACAAGAACAAACTCAAAGAGCCTTCTCAAGTATTCCATCGTCCCTGTTCAACAATCCCGTGGAAGGATGCTCGCGAACAATTTAACAAAAGGAAAAATAAAATTATGTTGCACCACCTTTATGCTTCATTAGGAAAATGTACCCATAGCGTGAGTAATCATAGATAAACGTAACAAAATACTCATAGCCACCTCTATCTTTGATTTGCATTAGACCACACACATCGGTGTGAACGATCTCCAACACTTCTTTAGTTCTAAGCCCCTTGGCTCCAAATGCCCTCTTGGTCATTTTACCCTCCAAGCATGATTCGCAAGTTGGAAATGGTTTAATCCAGAGGGAATCAAATGAACCATCTTGGACCAACCTTTGGATCCTTTTCGGGTTAATATGACCTAATCTTAGGTGCCAAAGAAGTGTCTCGTTCACGTCGCCGAACGCTTTTTATTACTTGAAATAGTAGATGTGTTATATGATGCATTCTGTGAGTGATGTGCACAGTTAATAATATAGAGATTGTTCCGTAAAGTTCCATGACAGATAACCACATCGTTATTTAAAAAACAAGAATATGTTTATTAAAATGAAATGAAATATCTTCAAAAGACAAAACGCGTCTCCCACTACTTCACCGCCACTCTCATAAGATCGCTTAACGTGATGAGGATCTCTCTTCCACTAAGTTGTTTGGGTCCGCTTGAACCCCCTCAGAATGTGAAACAAACATGATCAGTGGACCCCGTATCCATTACCCACGAGTGGGTAGCATACGCCGCGAAACAAGTTTCAACAACTAGTGCGTGAGAATTACCTTTCTTTCCATTCCACTTGGGATTGGAACAAGCCCACCTCCAATGTCCTCTCTTGCCACATTCCAAACAGATCCTTGTACTTAGACTTTCATCTTTGAAGTTTGAATAGAACTGGTTTATCCTTTTTGTCTCTTCATTATTCTTACCACCAATTGGCCTAGAAGGAGAAGAAGACCCTTTTGTAACCATGTTCACTTTCTTGTGCTCAATGTCCTCTTCGACCAATGTAAGAGCTTTACAAGATCATCCACAGTAAAGTCCATATTTTCCATTAGATACTCTACATAAGGATGATCGTAGCTCTTTGGCAGAGAACTGAGTATGAAATCAATCTTGCTTTTTAAGTCACATTTTTTGCCAAGATATGCAAGTTCTTCAAAGAGAACCATAACCCTAAGAACGTGTTCTTTTGCAGTTATTCCTTCTTCCATTTTCAGCTTGACCATGTCATGCTTAATGCTTTGGATTGCCATATGGGCCGGATGTGCAACCATCGCTTCGAGATTCCCCATTATGTCTGCAGCTGATGCAAATCCTTGATGGAGGTGTTTTAACAAATCCGACACGTGTGTCAAAATTATGTCCTTTTGTTGGTCCCGGTGCTAACGAGTCACACACGTGTATGGGGGGGGAATACACGTGTTCAGTGATTTTTAAAACTTTTCTTTCACTGAGGTCAGATGGGTCAGGTTGTCCTGATGATTTGGCCCCGAGAAGCACGCAGATCGCCCTGAGTCAAAGTCTTACTGAGACAATGATCCTGAGAAGCTTTGAAGCTTCAGATTAATTTCAACCCGAACTCGAGTTTTTCAGAGATCTGAGAGTGCTTGGATCGATAACTATCTTCTTGAACCCTCGAAGAGAGTTAGTTCGGTTTGGTAACTATCTCTGTTCTAGCTACTCAAGTGTCTTGGAATGGTTGGCCCTAAGTTTATACTCGTTTTTAGCTTTTTTTGAAATCTTACTTTTAATGAAACAAAGATTAAGGTCGTGATCGATCGTTAGATGCAAGTTCAGTGGATTGGTTCCAACCGAATATCAGTGAATAATGCTTTCAGTGAAAAGATATGCAACAGATAACAATGCAAAGATGTACAGAAAGCAAAACAACACAACAATTATAGTGGTTCGAGACTCAAGCTCCTACATCCACTCTCTCGACCTTCGAGAGAAATTCCTTAACCACTTCCTAAGGTTTTTCGGGTCGACTCACCGCAGCTTACTCACCTTTCTACTTTGAGTTTTCTGGCTGACTACTCTGCAACTTACTTACTCAAACACACACAAGCTTTCTGACTATCTAAGATAGTTTACTCACTTCTTCTCTAGAGTTTTCTGACTACCTCAATGTAGTTTACTAACTCTTTACAACTCCAACTCACCAACAATCACAAACCAAACTACCTTACAAAGGGTTTGGGGTTTTCGTTGGTTTCAACTAGGATGAGATATCCTTTACAATAAGTACAATGCAAAGGCTAGGATATCTCTACTAAGCTTTGGATATATCTTATCAAACTAGGCTTAGTGAATGAGCTCGCTTCAATGTAAAGCACTTGGGAAATTGTTGGGTTTTCGAGTGCTTCAATTTGCAATAATAAGATTGAGCTCTTGAGTTGCTTACAAATTTCCTGTAACCTTCAATGTAGAGGGTCACTAGTATTTATAAGCAATCACCAAGATCGCTCTTGAAAAACTATCCGTTGGAGGAGATAGCTTCATGAGTTTCCTCTTATGGTGTTTGATGAACGACTATTTTTAGGGTTTGAATACTCCCTTGCATGTTTTAGGCAATATGCTTTCATGTAGCCACTCACCACTTTTTTGATGCGAACATAGTACTACTTGACATGCTTCGGTGACTGTCAGCTTTCGAAGGTCGATGAAATGCAGATGTTGTCTTCCTCTGATTGGTTCTTATCTTCAGTAAATGTAGACAAACATAACAGCTCTTTTTGGTCAATATCTCTGAGTGATATAACCTTAACAACACTTAGTTTTAGTTCCTTTTGTTTGCATATGAATGTCTTGGGCAATATCTATTTTTCTGAGTATTCGTGTTTTTTTCTCAGTTTTGTAGCCTTCAGATAGATATTATTCAGTGCCTCGGAACATTCAGGTTATATTGAGCATTGATGGGATTATTGAGTCTTGATAACTCATTGTGCCTTGATATCTTCTCGAGTCTTGAGTCTTACGAGTCTTGATGTCTTACGAGTCTTGATGTCTTACGAGTCTTGATGTCTTCGAGTCTTGATGACATCTTTGAGTCTTGATTTCTTTAGTTTCATCTTGAGTCTCCGGTTTCTCGATTTAGATCTTTGAGTCTTAAGTTTCTCAGTTTCATACTAAGTCTTTAGTTTCTCAGTTTCATACTGAGTCTTCAGTTTCTCAATTTCATACTGAAACTTCAGAATCTTCAGAAACTTACCTGAGTCTTCAGAATCTTCAGAATCTAACCTGATCTATATCTGCTGACTATACATGGTGCAGATAACATCCTGAACACTCTAAACTGAATCCTGACTCAACTATCAAGATTATCTTGAACATATCATACTTAGGGGTTTTGGGATCTAATCAAAATCTTCTTTATTAAATTCATCTCCCAACAATTTCCCCCTTTTTGATGATGCCAAAACCATCTTGTTACAGAAACACTTAACCTATACTCAGGTTTCAGTTTTTCCTATTACAATCCAAGAATGGCAAATTCTTCCAACAATTTCATCACAAAGGCATATCAAATATAAAAGACATGTAAAAAGATAATGAGATATTATCTTTGAGCATAAGGATAAATTTTCATTGATTGTAAGATAGAAGTTACAGAGTACAATGAAATTATCAAAACAAAAAAAACAAAGAGTCTTCAGTCTTCAGTCTTCTATCTTCAGTCAGCTCTTCAATCTTCTTCAACCTCATCCTCAGGCACCTCCAGGTTGAACATCCCATAATATCTCTTTTTCAGTTCATCCCTTTCTTTGATGATATCTGGGTTGTTTTCTGTCAGGCCAAGTTGGATGGCATACTGAGCAATCTCTTGAGAAATGGTTGTCTCATTCACCAGGCCATTCTCTAGTCTTGGAGCAGGGTAGGTATATGGACCAGGGGCAACAATCTGTGCATTTCCTTCATCTGCTAAGTTAATCCAACTCTGCAGGTACTTAGGATAGAAAGTTAATAAGTACTCTATGAAGGCTTCATTCATGTCTGAGCTTGTCCCCCTCCATTCCCTCAGAATTTCAGAATAGAACCAGAAGGTTCTCTTTATCTCCTCCCAGGCATCATTGAATTGGATAGGCATCCATTTATCAATGTGCGGCCACTTCTGAGCTTTTTCAGTACCCCTCCTCTTGCTCAGGAACTTCTTGATACCACGTCTGCGTTTCTGCTCTTCTTCTTTCTTCTTCCTGATTACAGGAACTCCTGATATAGAAGCAGCAATTTTCTTCTCTTTTTCCACTTGAAGTGATTTCAAAGATTTTCTTGTATCGAAGACTTCTTTTCCAGCTTCTTCTTCAGACTCTTCAAACAATTTTCTTTGAGTGGCCTTTGAAGCTTTAGCTCTTTTCTTCTCTGGTTCAACAAATGTCACAACCTTTCTCTTGATAGCTTTAGCTTGCTCTGCACCGGCTTGGCTTGTTTCCACCTTCCTTCTACCACTCAGTTTTTCAGAGATAGCTTCCTGAATAGTTTGCTCAGAGACATGAGTGTAGATTGGCTCTTCAGCTTGCTTGAACTTGAGCTTCTCAGTGGCTTCTACTTCTTTTAAGGCTTCATCAAGAATTTTCTTTTCAGCTTCTTTATCTGCCTTTTTCTTCAAGGTCTGTGCCAACAATTCCTTCAGCTTGCCACCAGGCCTTTCCCCCTTTTTGGCTACCTTGGAAGAAGTTGAGACAGTGCGGTATCCATGTGATATTGCTCTTTACTGATACTTCACACTTCTCCAGCCAACTGATCATGCTCGTCCTCTGGCCTCATCATATGGTTTCTGGCCACTGAGAACTCTTCGAGATAGATAGGGTGCAAACCGGTTGGAGAATACATCTTTCAAAGATGTTCATCATCTTGGTCATGAGCGAGGAGCCCATTTCCTCAACAAAGACTCTTGATCATCGATCATTTTTCTCCACCAAATTTTGCTTCAAGATATGAAGTTCTGTCTTGATACATTTGCTTCATCTCTGCATTCAGCTCAACTTTGACTCCATCTACCTTCCCTTCTATGGCAGTCATTTTGTCAGTTAGAGATGTCTGAAGCTGCATCAAGTCTGAAGATGAACTCAGGTTCTCTAGCTTCTGGGATTGGTTGGCCAATGTTTCTTCAATTTGGGTCATTTTCTCCACCATTGGCACCACCTTCTCCAAATTTGTCCACTATAGGATCCGGGTTAATCTCTGGAGCATATATCACTTGTTGTTTCTCCTGAGTTGGGTGCTCCACCTGAGCCTCAGTCTCCACCTGGGCCTTAGTCTCCACCTGAGCCTCAGTCTGCATATCAAACATATCAGATTTAAAGATAGGAACTTCAGTAGCTTTGGCATAATTTTTAGTAGTGCCAAAAGTTACCTGAAGAATGCTAACTTCAGTCTGAGGATGTGAGATATCAGGCTGACCAGCATCAGTATTTTTCTCCACTTGAGATTGCTTCTCAACATTTCCTTGTTGGTCCCCTTCTTGATCTTGATCTTTTGAGCTCGAGGCACCAACATCAGCTTCCCTCCTCTCAGCCACCTTCTTTCTGACCAGCTCATCAAAATCTGCAACTTTCATTCGGAGCTTGGTCTTCCTGAACCCGGAGAACTCAGTCAACACTGCAGTCTCTTCATTCCACCAGTCCTCTCCTCTGAAGGAAGCAATGTTAAGCATCTCTGGCAGAGTTTGGTTCAGAATGTAGACTGTGGTCCTCAGTCTGAAGAAGAGGCCCTGAAGGTTAGGATATGAGCTTAGCTCAGGGTACCTATCTAGAATGAATCTTTCCCCCTTGCTGCGCCACTCAGTCTCTTCTGCCTCTCCCTTCTTCAGTTTTGGGCTTTCAGGTTCAGTAGGATCAGATTCAGGTGCTGAGGGATCTAAGAATGGTTCACTCAGGAGCATGTACAGATTCAGCAGCTCCTGAGGCTCAGTTTGTTCTGAGGTCTGAACAGGCATCTCCTCAGTAGAAACCTGAGGTCCCTTGAATATCTCCTGAGAAACCTTGTCTGAGCTCAGAGATGTTTCAAGAACCTCAGAGAACACCTGTTCCTCAGTTTGCACTTGAGCAGTAGTCACAGCCTGAGCCAGTACTTGCAATGGAGATTTTTGTCCTTGCTGGCCCTCAGGTTGGACTTCCTCAGTCTCACTGACCTCCTCCTCAGTAGAAATTTGAACTTTTCTGCACTTAGGAGCCAATGATTTCTTCTTCAGGGATTCTCCCTTTTCTCTCTTCACCTCCATCAGGTCCTTCCCCCTGGTTTGTTGGGCTTTTTCAGCAGCTATTTCAGCAGCAGTCTCCTCCTTCTTCTCTTTTCTTCCCTTCAAAGTCTTCTTAGATGTTGTTGGCTTGAAAAGGATCTTGGACTTTGGAAAGGGTGAGGAGTTGGCAAAAATATCTTCTTCTTCTCTGCACATTTCCAGGATGAATGCTATCTTGGTTGCATGAAGGATTTTTCCTTTAATAACAACCGAACCGTTCACCTTCTGGACTTGCTTAGCTTGGTCACTCACTACTCTGATTAAATAACGCAACCTGTTGAATGCGGTAGTGGGTGAGTCTTCAATAGCCGCCATTAATCTCAGCTTCGGAGTACTAATTTGCTCAAAACTGTCGGACCTGCTCATGATACATTTACTCACGATATCCAGCAAAAATCTATACTTAGGCTTCAAATGCCTTTTATTTAGAGTAGCCTCGAACTTAACAGGATGCTCTGTAATCCTATCAAGATACTCTTGTTCCCTACCCATCATATACATTGTAGGGCCTTCTCCTCTATCGCTCAATTCGTATACGTCATTAAGGTTCTTAGGAATTATATACAATTTCCTCACAAAATCGACATATTTTGAGCTATGCCCTAAGTGAGAAATTGTAATTTGCGACTCTATATAGTCCTCCTCGTTTATTTTCAAATTAGAGATAAATTTGATTACCTCTTTTGAATATTCCGCCTCTGGTTGATTCGTAACCAGGCATGTGAGCTTCGCCAATCGAATCATGTGCAAAACTTCTTCTTCGTGTGTTGCATTCGACGAGCTTTCGAGCGAAACAATGTATTCGTACCACGGTTTGTTAGAAATGGCAAGTTTATCGTAAACCGAGAACGTCATTTTGAAGAATTTTTGGGTGAAGGGTTTTGAGAACGATGAAGGGTTTCTGGGCAAATGAGAGGTTTTTGAAGTAGAGTGTTTTGAAGACGAAGGCTTTTTGGAATTGGGCTTTGAATGAATTTTCAATAGATATATAGGATTTGATTCGTGGAAAATCGTATTGATGAAGAAATCGATGGTTGAGATTAAACACTGACTAAATCGGGTATATGAAAGGACGATTTCATGAATATTACGCCGTCAATTTAACCTTATTGGTGATTAATGAACAGTGCAATTAATTATTGTTCCTGCAGACCATTGACTTTCTTCGAGTATTTCAAAGGTCCCGCCCAAATATTCCTTCAGGTGTTTTGTTATTTATTTCTAATGATTACTGAGATTCAGTTAGGCAATAAATGAGTTGCATGAGTCAATACTTCTTCAGACTAATTTCCTCCATTAGTCTTACTGAGTTTTGACCTTGATAAAATGTCAGTATAATACTGAGTACTGAAATGGGTCAGTATAGTACTAAGTAAAAAAACGGGGTCAGTATAATACTGAGTACTGAAAGGGTCAGTATGATACTGAGTACTGAGCAAGATCAGTATAATACTGAGTACTGATCTTCAGTATATCTGAGTTTCCCAAGACTCAGATTTCAGTACTTCAAATTTTATCCTGAGTTTCTCAGTAAAAACCTGAGAAAACTTCATGCATCTGAAAACCTTCAATTTTTCAGATTTGCTCTATACACCTGGATCCAACATCCCTAATTCAACTGATAGTTCCTGAAATCTTGATTCAGCCAAAGGTTTAGTCAAGATATCAGCTCTATGTTTATCAGTATGAATTTTCTCCATCCTGATGTCTTTCTTCTCAACATGATCTCTGATGAAGTGATGTCTGATATCAACATGCTTACATCTGGTGTGCAATACCGGATTTTGTGTAATAACAATAACACTATTATTATCACAAAATATAGGTACTTCATTGGCTATAATCTTATAATCCCTCAATTATTGTCTGAGCCAAAGAATTTGTGCACAACAGCTTCCTGCAGCTATGTATTCAGCTTCAGTAGTACTGGTTGCTACTGAGGTCTGTTTCTTTGAAAACCATGATATCAGCTTACTTCCAAGAAATTGACAAGTTCCTGTGGTAGACTTCCTGTCAATTCTACATCCTCCATAATCAGCATCTGAATAACCAGTTAATTCAAGATTATCATCAGCTGGATACCATAATCCTCTATTCACAGTGCCTTTAAGATATTTCAGAATCTTTTTGGCAGCCTCCATGTGACTAGCCTTAGGATTAGCTTGGTATCTTGCACATATCCCAACAACAAATGTTATATCAGGCCTACTTGCTGTGAGATATATCAGTGACCCAATGATCCCTCTATAATCAGTGTGATTTACTGATTTGCCTTCAGGATCAGGATCCATCTTGTAGTTAGTATTCATGGGAATTCTAACTGCATTGCAATTTTGTACACCATACTTTGCAATCAGATCTCTGGTGTACTTTGCTTGATTGATGAAAATTCCTTCATTAGTTTGTTTCACCTGAAGTCCAAGAAAGAAATTCATCTCCCCCATCATTGACATCTCAAACTTTCCTTTCATCAGGGTAGAAAACTTTTCACACAACTGATGATTTGAAGATCCAAATATGATGTCATCTACATAAATCTGAACAAGTAAGATAACTTCCCCATCTTCTATCCTGAACAAGGTCCTATCAACAGTTCCTTTGATAAAACCATGGTCAGTAAGAAACTGAGAAAGGGTATCATACCATGCTCTGGGTGCTTGCTTAAGACCATACAAGGCTTTCCTGAGCCTGTAAACTTGGTCATTCTGTCTGAGATCAGGAGGTTGTTCCACATAAACCTCTTCCTTAAGCACACCATTCAGAAATGCATTTTTCACATCCATCTGATAGACTGTGAATTTCATGTGGGCAGCATATGCAAGAAACAATCTGATGGCTTCTAGTCTTGCAACAGGTGCAAAGGTTTCATCATAATCCAAGCCTTCTTCTTGGGAATAACCTTGTGCAACTAGCCTTGCCTTGTTTCTTACAATGTTGTTGTTTTCATCTCTCTTATTCTTGAACACCCACTTGGTTCCAATCACATTGTGCCTCTTAGGTCTATCCACTAGCTCCCAAACTTCATTCCTTGAGAACTGATTCAGCTCTTCTTGCATAGCAGTACTCCAAAATGAATCTTGTAGAGCTTCTTCAATCTCAGTAGGTTCTTTTTCAGATAGGAAGCAACAGAATAAAGCACTTTCTCCATGGAACCTTCTTGTTTTGACACCATCTGATAGATCACCCACAATCTGACTTATAGGATGACTATCCAACCATCTTCTCCTGGATGTTCCCCCTTCAGTAGTATCCTCAACATCAGAAATGTTAGGTTCAAGCAGTTCATTAAATTCAGGGAACAACAGAAAAGGAGAATGGGAATCATCTTCCTCAGGGGAAATTCCATTCAGAACATTGTCAGAGACATTTGTTCCCCTTTGGTTGATAGATTCAGAGTTTGCCTTAGCTGTGACCACATCTTCATTGGCATTACATACCTGAGTCTGAACTGGTATATGTTCAGATTGGTCAGCTTTAGTGTGTTGGCTTTCCTTCAGTGGAGAATTTTCATCCTGAGTCTCACCATCCCGAGTTTTTCGATCCTGGACTTCTTTGTCTGAGTCTTATACACTCCATTCATAGAAAGTGACTGACTTCTTCTTTTCAGGTTCAGAGGATGTTTTATCATTCTTTTTCAGGCTAAGTCTGGTGATTCTCTTGGTCAGTTCTCCTGAGTCATGTTCCTGTTTCTTCTGAACACAAGTAGATTCATCAAAAACAACATGAGGTGTTTCTTCCACAATAAGAGTCCTACAATTGTAAAATCTGAAGGCTTTACTGACTTCAGAATATCCTAATAATATCCCTTCATCAGCTTTGCTATCAAAAGTTTTCAACTGATCTTTACCATTATTGTGTATGAAACACTTGCAACCAAACACACGAAAGAAAGAAACAAGAGGCTTCCTTTCATTCCACAACTCATATGGAGTTTTTCCTTGATTCTTGGTCAGCATGGATCTGTTTTGAGAATAGCATGCAGTGTTGATAGCTTCAACCCAAAATCTTTTAGGAATATCAGCTTCAGCAATCATTGTCCTTGCAACTTCTTTCAGAGTCCTATTTCTTCTTTCAGCAACACCATTCTGTTGTGGGGTCCTTGCAGCTGATGTTTCATGAGTTATTCCATTTGCTGCACAGTAATCAGATATAATATGATTGATAAACTCAGTTCCTTTATCTGATCTGATTTTGACCACACTTAGATTCTTTTCAATACTGAGCCTTTTCAGTAGTTCAGGCAGTTTTGTCTGAGTCTCTTTCTTACTGAGTAAGAATATGACCTATGTGTATCTAGAGTAGTCATCAACTACCACAAGTGTATATTTTCTGCCATTTGTGCTCACAGGTGTTACTGGACCAAAGAGATCCATATGTAACAGTTGAAGTATTCTTTCAGTAGAAACATCTACTTTTCTTTTGAAAGATGCTCAGATTTGTTTTCCTTTTTGACAAGCATCACAAACATGTTCTTTAATGAACACTTCATTTGGTAACCCCCTCACAAGTGCTAATCTTGCAAGTTTGTTCAGGGTTTTGAAGTTCAAGTGATTCATCCTTTTGTGCCACAACCAACTGGTATCAGTGGAACTTTTTGCAACCAAACATGTATCTTTAGGAGTTGAACTCCAATCAGCAAGATACACATTTCCTTTTCTAGTACCAGTTAGTAGAATTTTCTGTGAAGTATTGTCTTTCACATAACATAAGTTCTTTGAGAACTCAACATTGAATCCTTTATCACAGAATTGGCTTATAGGAAGCAAGTTATGCTTTAAACAAGACACATATGAAACACCATGGATATGAACAGAATCAACTTCAAGAGTTCCATATCCTTCAGTTTGTCCTTTGGAATTGTCTTCAAATGTGATCTGAGGACCTTTTTGCTCAACATAGTCAGTGATTAGCTGCTTATATCCTGTCATATGTCTTGAACATCCACTATCTAAATACCATACAGCAGGAGCCAATTCATTTCCACTCATCAGTGCTATGTTGTCTTCATTCAGCTCAGTGCCCTTGTCTTTCACCTGAAAAACAGATCAGTTCTTAGGTACCCATTTGGTGTAGGGTCCTACCAGGTTAGCTGTACCTTTTGGAATCCAAATCTACCTAACAACTCTAATTACTTTAGAGTGGCTGATTTGTCTCCAATAAACATCTACATACACATTCACCACCCTAGGTGCCTTGACAGTATCCTGTGTATGAGTGACAGCCTTAACATGAACATGAGCCTTAGAGTTCTTCTTGGGTTCAGGCCTTTTGTTCAAGTACTTTGGCTTTTGTGCAGCTGGTCTCTGTCTCTGCTGACATGGGTTCAGGAAACCTTTACCCTTAGGCAAGTGGGGTTTGGGTTGCCTGCACTGAAATTGGGGTCTTTCAGTAATCTGAGGACTTGGTCTTTTCAGTTGAGAATATCTCTGCTGAGTGTTTCTCTTCTGAAAATTCCTCTGCTGGTTCAGTGCAGATCTCTTCAGGTTGGTATTCTTAGTCTGAGGCTTTGAAGTACTGGCCTAAAGATTTCCTACTGAGTGGTCAGGTTTTCTAGCCTTTTCCTGAGGTCTAGGCTTTCTTCCCTGAACATTCAGTTTTTCTGAAACCATAGGTCCTTTACCCTTGTCTAAAACTCTGGGCAGTTCTTCAGTCAAAAGATTAGGTGCCACTTGTTTAACAAAGATAGTCTTAGTGCTACAAGAAGCAGCATTCAGAAAACCTTGTGAGGTTCCCCCTGGAATGTATCCCAATCCAGCTTTTATAGTTGCAGGTCTTTGATAACTCTGAATTTCATCTATCACTTTAGATGCAGAATTCAATAGAGCTAACTTTCTCTGCGCACTATCCTCACACTTCTTTAGAGTTTCATGCTTCTCAAAGAGGTCATTGAACTCAGTTCTGATAAGCTGAATCTCCTCAGTGGATTTCTGTAATTTTCCATTCAGGGTCTCTATCAACTTCTCTTTTTCTGAGAGTTGTACTTTCAGAACATCTAGTTCATCAGTAGTTCCCATCAATTGAGAAGTGATCTCAGCATTTTTAGAGTCTTTCCACTTCAGATTCTCAGCAGTCAGTTCCTTGTTCTGCTCTTGAGTATCAGTGAGCAGTTCTTGTAACACAGAATAGTCCTTCATAAGATTCTCAAATGAATCCATCAGGTCAAAGTTACTTTTTACAGTAGAACTTGAGAACTCATGTGCTTGTGTAGGAGCAACAACAGAGATAGAAGAATTTACCTCCTCTACAGCCATTAGACAGATGTCATCACTGTCACTATCTGAGAACATCTCATCTGAGGAACTGGAATCTTCTTCAGAATGTTCTTCCTCTTCTGCAATCATGGCTTTCTTGCTGGAGAACTTCTTGTCTCTCTTGGCTTGTGTTTCCTTTCTCTCTTTAGCACTCAGCTCAGGATAGTCATATTGAAAGTGACCTTTCTTTTGACAGTTGTAGCATCTGTTGGCATCATCATCCTAATCACTTTCCTCCTTGGTCTTGGAGTCCTTCTTTTTGGATGAGGATCCTTCAGCTTTCTGGTACTTTCTGTCCTCAGCTTTTGAGTCTCTCTTGTACCTGTGATTCCTGTAATATTTCTTGTATTTTCCATATCTGCTATTGAATCTTTCAAACCTCCTTGCCATCAATACTAGCTTATCCTCCAGCTCATCCTGATTTTTGACAAGTGAGTTCTCAGACTCTCTAGTCTTATAGGATTTCTCTTTGGCTTTGAAAGCCACATTCTTGCTAGATGAAGAATCATCTTTACTGTCAGCTTTCTTAGATTTCTTGTCAATCACAAATTCACAAGCTTTCAGTTCAGAGAAAACTTGTTGATATGGCATTGAATCAATATTTTTGGTGTTTTCAATCACCACAGCATGTATATCCCATTTCTTAGATAATCCTCTAAGAATTTTTAATGCCACTTCTCTCTGTGGGTATCTTTTCCCAAGAGCATTCAGATCATTCATTATGCTAGTGAATCTGACTTCAAGTTTGTCAATGGATTCACCATCTTCCATTCAAAGCTATCAAACTTTCCAATAGCAACAGAAAGTTTGTTCTCTTTAATATGATCTGTGCCTTGACACATCACAACAAGTGTGTCCCATATTTCTTTTGCAGTATTACAGTGAGAAATCATCCCCATAACACCATCATCAATAGTGCTATATAAAGTATCTTTGGCAATGTAGTCAAGATTGACTAAGTTTCTCTCATCAGGAGTAAGTTGATCATCTGACTTTGGAAATTCATCTCTGGGATCATTTCTCCCAGTTTCAGTAATTCTGGGATTCACAACATTGAGTTTGAATGGTCCTTCAGAAACCACTCTCCACATTCTTTCATGCTTTGAATACAGATGAGCCTGCATTCTTAATCTCCATAGATCATAGCTCTCAACTGAGAACATAGTAAGTTTCTTAGAAGGCATGATGACTGAGCCTTGTAAGATATCAACAAATAGATCTGTTCAGTAGACCACTAGAGTCTTTCAGCAAATTAGACTATGGTCAACAAAGCAAGTGGTCAAGTTGAACCACTGCTCTGATACCACTTGTTGGTCCCGGTGCTAACGAGTCACACATGTGTATTAGGGGGGGGAATACACGTGTTCAGTAATTTTTAAAACTTTTCTTTCACTGAGGTCAGATGGGTCAGGTTGTCCTGATGATTTGGACCTAAGAAGCACAGATCGCCCTGAGTCAAAGTCTTACTGAGACAATGATCCTGAGCTGCTTTCAGAAGCTTCAGATTAGCCCAACTGAGCCACGAGTTTTTTCAGAGATCCCGAGTCGCTTGGATCGGATAACTATCTTCTTGAACCCTTAGTAGAGTTAGTTCGGTTTGGTAACTATCTCGTTCTAAATTTACTCAAGTGTCTTGGAATGGTTGGCCCTAAGTTTATACTGCTTTTTTAGCTTTCTTTGAAAACCTTCCTTTTAATGAAATAGTGATTAAGGCTGTGATCAGTTAGATGCAAGTTCAGTGGATTGGTTCCAACTGAATATCAGTGAATAATGCTTTCAGTGAAAAGATATGCAACAGATAACAATGCAGTACAGAAAGCAAAACAACACAACAATTATAGTGGTTCAGAGACTCAAGCTCCTACATCCACTCTCTCTGACCTTCAGAGAAATTCCTTAACCACTTCCTAAGGTTTTCTGGCTGACTCACTGATGCTTACTCACCTTTCTACTTTGAGTTTTCTGGCTGACTACTCTGCAACTTACTTACTCAAACACACAAAAGCTTTCTGACTATCCAAGATAGTTTACTCACTTCTTCTCTAGAGTTTTCTGACTACCTCAATGTAGTTTACTAACACTTTACAACTCCAATTCACTAACAATCACACTCAAACTACCTTACAAAGGGTTTGGGGTTTCTGGTTGGTTTCCAACTAGGATGAGATATCCTTTACAATAAGTACAATGCAAAGGCTATGATATCTCTACTAAGCTTTGGATATATCTTATCAAACTAGGCTTAGTAAATGAGCTCTCTTCAATGTAAAGCACTTGGGAAATTATTGGGTTTTCGAGTGCTTCAATTTGCAATAATAAGATTGAGCTCTTGAGTTGCTTACAAATTTCCCGTAACCTTCAATGTAGAGGGTCACTAGTATTTATAGGCAATCACCAAGGTCACTCTTGAAAAACTATCCGTTGGAGGAGATAGCTTCATGAGTTTCCTCTTATGGTGTTTGATGAACGACTATTTTTAGGGTTTGAATACTCCCTTGGATGTTTTAGGCAATATGCTTTCATGTAGCTACTCACCACTTTTTGCAGTCTGGAACATAGTACTACTGACATACTTCAGTGATCTGTCGCTTTCAGTGTCAGTAAAGTACAGTGCTGTCTTCCTCTGATTGGTTGTTGTCTTCAGTAAATGTAGACAAACATAACGGCTCTTTTTGGTCAATATCTCTGAGTGATATAACCTTAACAACACTAGTTTTAGTTCCTTTTGTCTGCATATGAATGTCTTGGGCAATATCTATTTTTCTGAGTATTCGCGTTTTTTTCTCAGTTTTGTAGCCTTCAGATAGATATTATTCAGTGCCTCGGAACATTCAGGTTATACTGAGCATTCGATGGATTCTTGTCTTCGATAACTCATGTGCCTTGATATCTTTTGAGTCTTCTGAGTCTTCTAAGTCTTGATGTCTTACGAGTCTTGATGTCTTACGAGTCTTGATGTCTTCTCGAGTCTTGATGACATCTTGAGTCTTGATTTCATCTTGAGTCTTCAATTTCTCGATTTAAATCTTGAGTCTTGATTTCTCGATTTCATCTTGAGTCTTGATTTCTCGATTTCATCTTGAGTCTTGTTCTCGGTTTCATCTTTGAAACTTCGGAATCTTCGAAACTTACGAGTCTTGAAATCTAACTTTGATCTATATCTGGCGACTATACATGGTGCGATAACATCCTGAACACTCTAAACTGAATCCTGACTCAACTATCAAGATTATCCTGAACATGTCATACTTAGGGTTTTGGGATCTAATCAAAATCTTCTTTATTAAATTCATCTCCCAACACATTTATCAATTCATTTGCCAGCTCCCATTCATTATATTCCATCTCTTCCCATACGCTAGCACCCTTAGCTGGTTTTTTCGGTTTTGGTGCATTAAGTACCCATTTGGATTCATGCGAAGTAAGGACATTCATAAGGTTTTGTTTCCAAACAAAATAGTTATCTCGAGTAAGCAAATTGTCTTTCAGTATATTAAACAGTGGATTAATAGATTGCGACATGATGATACTAAAAATAACATGTATTTGTGTCAATGTCCGGATTAACATAAAGAAAATCACATAATTCGATCACATGATTCATATTGAAATCTAAAAAAAATATATGAACATGCATCAGCCAACATCTCAAAACAGTTTTTAAATGAGCCTCTTGGGAGGGTCATCATTTAAAACACATTCAAGCAGGTTACAAACAAGAATAGTTACAAACCTTTAATTTAAAAAAATTAATAGTTGGCTCCCACTTGACCAATACAAAATTGACAGGGACTTCGGAGAAGTATATATGCATATCAATTTTATACCTAAGTAATAACCATGATTAAATACAGAATTACTACTTCGGTTTGATCGAGCCTCTTGGGAGGGTCATCGTCGCCACTAATAATAATTCACAATCATCCTTTTTGAGAATTTATTCAAGTGAAAGCTTTCTTTTGGCCGTCCCTTCGGGGAATTTCTCCAAAATATTTCACAACTAAATAAATCATGGAAGTCAAAATTAATTCGATTCAAAACCGAATTAATTAATTGTTTAAAACCTACTTAGTAATTTTTTTTTTTGAATTTGAGATTTTTCGTTGGGCAATTCTCATGCAAACACATTTAAACAAATTAAATAAAGCATAAGAAAATACAACAATAAATCAAGCAAAGCAGAAAATAAACACATTGGGCACAAATTATCCCACTGTCATGGTTTGATTTTTCTTGGCTTGATTTTTGAAGAAACACCGTCTTGAATTTCTCCCACTCGTTCGTCTCGAAAAAAAATTTCTCCCATCTTGTGTGCCCCCTATCGCTTCGACCTCGCCCTTTGCTTCCCATTTCTTCGCCTGATGTTCGGCGGTCAGAGGCCTGATCTCGCTTTGGCACGTCGAGCACGCCTGTCTCGCCCGCCCGTCTTGGCGCCCGTGCCTCACCCTGCCGTCGCCCAATATGAAGCCCGTGCTTCCTTGCGACGCGTATGGTATCGGGCTTGTTTCAACTCCTCATCTCGTCTTGTCTTCGATCAGGTTACAATTTATTTAACGAGAAAATAAATAAACCTAAATCTAGACTAGTCTATTACATTGATCAAATCAAAAAGCCTAATCTACTCGTGGATTTTTTCACGAGAAAAATAAATTCGAACGAGTCGAATTAAAACCAAAACATACGCATGAAAATTAAACACATTAAATACCATGACAATTAGATACCTGCAAAACAGATCTAACAATTCTACTATCTAATTTTCAAAAAAAATTTAATGGCCAACATAATTTAAATAACAATTTAAATGCAGAGCTCAAAACCGAGGCTCTGATACCAGTTGTTGGGAAATAAGGGGTGCCCGGATTTATTCGAGATGAATTTAAATACATATTTAAATTAATCAATTAATTAATAAAATGAATTAATCTTAAATCAATTCAATCATAATAATTAAACAAGAAAATAAACAACATGCGTACAACATGCGGAATCTAGGAGTTACGAGATTACATACCTATTGTAGAGACAACCGTTGAGACAATGGATCAACCCAAATAGCCTTCCCAAATATGTCCCACGTCCACGAACGTAATCCGGTGGGAGGATTCACACGAACGATTTTAATAAAGGAGAAAATTAAATATTTTGCCACCACCTTTGTGGATTTCTAATATTTCCAACACATGGAATTGCACTTGGGGATGAAAAATTCATCCCCTATTTATAGGACTAAGGGGGCCAATTTTTTTAATGAAAAAATAAGGAAGAAAATCTTTTTCTTGATCTCCAAGAAATCTTGAATATATCTCATATATTCTTTTCTCCTTAATTATATTTTTCCATAAAATCTCATTCCCCTTTATCCTATATTTTTCAAAAATTTACAAGGAAAAAAAAACAAGATTTTGTTTCTTGAATTTATGGGATAATTATGTATTACAAGAATACTTATCTCTTTCCATAAAAATCAAGAAAATCTCTCTTCTTCTTTCCTACAATATTTTCGAAAATATTAGGAAATATTAGGCAAGAATATTTTCTTCTCCTTTTCATTAATTGAACTTTAATTTGGGCTATTTGAGGGGCCTTTAGGAGAATTAAGATTGGACCTCCAATGGGCTATGAAACTTTAATATTTAGCCAAAATATTATTCAAGCCCATTAATATTAATTTATTCCACTATAAAATTAATATTGAACTATCCATCTTAACCCATATTACGACTTCACAATAATATGGCTCCCGGTCATTATTTCCCGTGTTTAAGATTATCTTAGTCCACTAATTAATTAAGCCACTGAACTGACTTTATATTAATTAATATCTTTGTCCTTGAAGTAAAGACAGCTCAACGTTATTATCCATACCGGACATAAATTTCCACTTGCAAGATTTGGTATGATAAAGATTCTGAGCCCACCAAGGGGACAAATCAAGCAAGCCGTACTTGCACACGATTCTCCATATTAAATCTTAGCAATCGTCGTGTAATCAATAATATTGCCCAAGATATAAGGTATATAATCACATTGATTCTCTTCCCAGCATAAGTCAAAGCAATAGTTATTAATTTCACACGATCCTATTTAAGGGACGGAGATTAAGAAATAACAAACCACTGAGTTCCAATTCTTCCATGTTCAGTACCGAAAAATTTATCCTCCTGTGGGTCCTATTCAGCGCATCATAATGCACTAGTGTAATCCCTTGGTCAAGATAATCCAATCTGAGCCTTACACTTCAACCTTTCATGATGGGTTGTTCATTTCCATCTGGGTTGTGAATTTGTACTTAGTCACGAGGAACTGTTAATTTGATCTTCTGTGATCTGGTATCACCAAATTAACTAAAACGTAACACGTACTGACTTTATCAAACAGGTATGCAGTAAATATATATAACATTCATTCATATTTAATGTAACATGTGATAATTAATTTATTTCAGTAAATAAATAAGAAATTCAGTTTGGTTATACAAAGTAAAAAACATACTTTTCAGTATAACCCTAACAACACTTGCACACTGGTTCTCCGTATTAAATCTTAGCAATCGTCGTGTAACTAACAATATTGCCCAAGATACAAGGTATTGAATCACATTGATTCTCTACCCATCATAAGTCAAAGCAATAGTTATTAATTCCACACGATCCTAATTAAGGGACGGGGATTAAGAAATAACTAACCACTGAGGTCTAATTCTACTATATTTAGTTCCGAGGAATTTATCCTCCTGTACGTCCTATTCAGCGCATCATAACGCACTAGTGTAATCTCTTGATCAAGACAAACCAATCTGAGCCTTGTTGGGGTTATACGTGAAAGTATGCTTTTACTTTGTATAACCTATGTATTAAACACTTATTTACTGAAATAAATTGTTTATCACTGTTGCTTTAAATATGATTGAATGTTATATATATTTATTGTAAATTGTTCATTGCACGCGTTACATTGTAGTTAACGTGGTGATACCAGATCACAGAAGATCACGTCAACAGTTCCTTGTAAACGAGTGTGTGTTTCACAACTTAGATAGATCTGAACAATCTATTGGGAGAAGTTGATGTGTAAGGCTCAGATTGACTTGTCTTGACCAAGAGATTACACTAGTGCATTCGATGCACTGAAGCAGACCTACAAAGAGGATAAACTCATTCGCACTGACTTAAGGGATGAAGAGTTAGACCTTAGTGGTTATTGATTTCTTAATCTCTGTCACTTAATAAGGACTGTGTGTGATTAGTAGTTATTGCTTTGACTTATAAATGGGAAGAGAATCATTGCGACTTTTCGATACCCTATATCTTGGGCAAAATATATTAATTGCACGACAGTTGCTAAATTAATACAAAGAATCGTGTGCTTGCAATGTCTTGCTTGATTGGTCCCCTTGGTGGGCCCGGAACCTTTATCATACCAAATCTTGCAAGTGGAATTAATTTTCCGGTATGGATAATAAAGTTGTGCTGTCCTTACTCCAAGTATAAATATATTAATTAATATAAAGTTTTTCAGTGACATAATTAATTAATGGACTAAATAATCTTACACACGGGATATAATAACCGGGAACCATATTACCGTAATATGGGTTAAGATTGGATAGTGCAATACTAATTATATAGTGCCATTAATTAATATTAATGGGCTGAATTATATTGTGGCTCAATATTGGAATTCAGAAGTCCATTGGAAGGTCCATCTTAATTCTCCTAAAGGCCCCTCAAGTAGCCCAAATTATAGTCCAATAAATAAAAGGTGCTTAAAATAAAATAAATTATTGTTGCAATATTTCCCTCAATAATTTCGAAAATATTAAAGAAAAGAGGGAGAAGAATTTTCTTGAAAAGATTTTATGGAAGGAAGATAATGTATTCTTGGAATACAAGATTATCCCATAAATTCAAGAAAACTCTCACTTGGCTTCTTTAATTGGATTTTTCGAAAATTATGTGTAAGAAAGGGAAGAAAGATTTTCTTGGAAAGATTTTATGGAGAAAGATATGTATTCTTGGAATACAAGAATATCTCATAAATTCAAGAAAGATCCAATCTTGAAAATCTTCTTGTAATTTTTGAAAATTAAGGCTAAATAAGGGTGTGAGATTTTGTGGAAAAATACACATGAAAAGAAGAATATATTAGATATATTCAAGATTTCTTGGAGATCAAGAAAAAATATTTCCTAAGCCCTAATTGGTCTCAAATTTCGTCCCTACCTCACTTATAAATAGGGGATGCTTTTTTCATCCCCAACTGAACACGGAAATTGGTTTTTCGGAAAAATATCACCGTCGATAAAATATCAAATATTTTGAAACGTCGACAGACTGTGTATTTTCGAAAAATTTCAATTATGAGTGAATTGTTCCATGTGTTGGAAATATTAGAAATCCACAAAGGTGGTGCAACAATATTTTTATTTTCCTTATTTTATAAATCGTTCATCGGAGAACCTTCCACCGAGGTTATTGGATGAGGACTTGGGAATACTTGAGAAGGACTTTTGGTGGGTATCCAGATACTTGATCCTGTCTGTCTCAGATCGTCTCTCCAACGGGTACATTTACGTAAACTCCTAGAAATTTCGCATGCTAGAATCTTTTACGTGAAATATTATTTGCATGTTGTTGTTGGTTAATTATTATTTGAATTCACTTAGGTAAATTCATGCTAGTAATAATTGTTAATTTAAATTTGTGTTTATGAGGTCATCCCGATAGATCCTGGCATATGTTATCCCAACAACTGGTATCAGAGCCCTGGTTCGGGCTCTGATCTTTTAAAGTGTAATTTAAATTGTTGTTCATTAAAATTGGAATTGGATAGTAGAACGGTTAGATTTGTTTTGCAGGTATCCAATTGTCATGGTATTTTAATGTGCTTATTTACATGCAAATAAATTGTTGTTTTTTAATTCGATTCGTTCGAATTCATTTTGCCTCGTGAGAAAATCCACGAGTAGATTAGAATTTGTTTGATTTGTTCAATGTAATAGACTAGTCTAGATCTAGGTTTATTTATTTTTCGTAAATAAATTGTAACCGGATCGTGAATGAAGACGGAGATGAAGAATTAAAGACGGACGTCTAAGTGCCCAGACGTACGCGAGCCAAGGCGGAGCACGCGGGCTAGACCAAAGGCATAGCGACCGCATGCATCCCCAGGCGGGACGCGGACGGGGCAAGGCATGACGCGCACGACGCACGAGGCCGAGCTTGACGCACGACCTAGGCGTGCGGGCCGGCTGGGCAATGAGGCACGGGACCCCGGGCGCGCATCCGGGAGATGCTTCGCGCAATGCTGTGGGCGACGGGGCGAGGTGGCCGATCCGGACCGGGGCGTGCGCCTAGGCACATGCGACTCGTGTTCTGTGTTGTGAGCTACTCATTTTTCGGACGTTGTCCTAACCCAAAACGGAGGACATGTTTGGTAAAGAATTGTTGCGGATTCAGTGGGAGCCTTTCGAGATAGAAGGATGAAGGCAAAAGAAGAGACGATTTCTCAAGATCAAGATTTGGAATTTAAACCATGACAGTTGGATATATGTGCCCAACGTGATTTATTTTGTCTTGATGCTTGTTTTAAATTCGTGCAATTTTATTTGTTAAATGCGTTTGCATGATTTAGAATTGTCTAAAAGAAAATCTCACTTTCGAAAATTACTAAGTATGTTTTATTGACAAATTTTATTCCGGATAATAAAATTACGTCAAATTGACCTCCATGATTTATTTATTTGTGAATTCTTTTGGAGAAATTTCCCCCACGGAACGGCCAAAAGATGGTTTTCACATGAATAAATTCCCAAAAGGATGATTGTGAATTATTATTAGTGGCGACGATGACCCTCCCCACGAGGCTCGTTCAAAGCGAAGTAATAATTCTGTATTTAATCATGGTTATTACTTAGGTATAAAATTGATATGCATATACTTCCCTGAAGTCCCTGTCAATTTTATATTGGTCAAGTGGGAGCCGACTATTAATTTTGAATTAAAGTTTTGTAACTGTGTCTGTTTGTAAACTGTTTGAATGTGTTTAAATAGACAGTTCACCCCACGTGACCTATATAAACTGTTTTGAGATGTCGGCAGATGCATGTTCATATTGTTTTGAGATTTTGATATGAACAATGTGATCGAATTATGTGATAATTTTGTGTTTGCACAATTGTTATTTATTTCAGTTCAGCATGTCGCAACCTTTTAGAATTGTATAGAAAACTATGTTGATTGGAAACGAAAAGTTATGATTATCCTAACTGCACAAAAGCACAAGTGGATTCTTGACACACCAAAATCAGATGAGCCAACTGACGAGTAAAAAATGTGGGACTCGTCAGATCATCTTGCGAGAGATATTGTCGCTGAAGATGGTGGAGGGCAACCCCGTAAGGGATTACGTCCTCAAAATAGATGGCCCATCTGAACAAACTTGAGGTTCTGGGTGCAGATTATGATCTGGAGACCCAGATCAATTTGGTACTCCACTCTTTGCCCAAAAGTTTTGAGCATTTTTGCCTCGCTAGCTGATTTGTTGCAAGCTTTGGTCACGACAGTGACGTTGATGGGGCACCAAACTCAAGCTTTGGCGGCAAGTGGTCTGTCTTCATCTTCTAGACCAAGGGAAGGCAAGAAAAGGAAGAGGACCAAAAGCCATAAGCAATCAAACTCAACTATTGCCAAGGGCAATGGTAAGATGAGGAATGCCGGTGGTGTCAAGGAAAATCCAAAGGGGAAGTTCTTAAACTGCGGTGAAAGAGGACAATGGAGGTTTGCCAGTTCCAAACCCCCAAAAGGGCCTGAAAGAAAGGTAATTCTCATGCACTAGTTGTTGAAACTTGTTTAGCGGCGTATACTTTTCATTCGTGGGTAGTTGATACGGGGTCTGCTGACCATGTATGTTTCACGTAACGTGGTCCCAGTTGACCCAACAACTTAGTGGGAGTGAGATCCTCATCACATGGGCAATGTTACGTAAGTAACGACTATTGCAATGCTACGAAGGTAGCGGGTATTACAATTCCACGAAAGTAGCATTACTGCAATGCTATGTGAAGTAGCAGTTTTTGCAGTATTGCATGAGTAGTGGTTGAAGCAGTGAGAGACGTGCACCTGTCTTTTGAAGATAAGATTTTAGTTTTGAGAGATGTTCTTTATGTTCCAGTTTTTCGCAAAAACCTTATCTCAGTTTCAAAACTATTTAATGATGGATATTTTGTTCATTTTTCTAAGCAAGTTACTGTTTACCGTAACGATGTGATTATCTGTCATGAAACTTTACGGAACAATCTCTATACTATCAACTGTGCACACCACTCACAAAAATGCATCTTATAACACATCGACTGTTGCATGCAATAAGAGAAACCGTTCAGAAAACGTGAACGAGACATTTCTATGGCATCTAAGATTAGGTCATATTAATCTAAATAAGATCCAAAGGTTGGTGAAAGATGGTTCGCTGTCGGACCTACAGTTAGAACCACTTACAACCTGCGAATCAAGTTTGGAGGGTAAAATGACCAAGAGGGCAGTGGGAGCCAAGGGGAATAGTGCCACAGAAGTATTGCAAATCGTTCACACTGATGTGTGTGGTTCAATGTCAACCAAAGCTAGAGGTGGCTATGAGTATTTCGTGACTTTCATCGATGATTACTCAAGGTTTGGATACATTTTCCTCATGAAACACAAATCGAAAACCTTTGATAAATTCAAAGAGTTCAAAGCCAAATTGGAGAATCATAGGGAGAAGAGTATCAAGTTTCTGCGATGTGATCGTGGAAGCGAATACCTCAGCGATGAGTTTTTGAACTACCTGTTAGATGAGGGCATTGTTTCCCAGTTGACTGCACCCGGAAACCCTCAACAAAATGGGTTTGCAGAACGAAGAAATAGAACACTCTTAGAAATGGTCAGATCCATGATGAGTTATTCATATCTACCCAAGTCATTTTGGGGTCATGCCTTGGAAACAACGGCTTACGTCCTGAATCTGGTACTATCCAAATCGGTTCCCAAAACCCCTAAAGAGTTGTGGACCGGGCACAAGCCCAATCTGAGACATCTCAGGATTTGGGGGTGTCCGGCATACGTGCTAGACAAGGAAGCCGGTAAGTTGGATGCACGATCGGAACTAAGGCTGTTTATAGGATATCCCATGGGAACGAAAGGGTGCATGTTCTATGGTCCCGAAGATCAAAAGGTGGTAATAAGTACGCACTTTAGATTTTTGGAGGAAGACTTTATGAACAATCGAAAGCCCAAAAGTGAGATTACCTCAAGTGAAATAAGAGGGCAAACTCCTATACCAAATGTACAGGTTGATATACCAAGCGTCACACCGACACAATCGGAACCTCGTCATAGTGGGAGGGTTGTCCGACAACCTGAGAGATTCATGGGGATAGGAGAATCTTCGGATTTGGTCCCCGGGGATAGTGAATCAGACCCCTGGTCCTACAAGGAGGCGGTCCAAGATAAGAATTCAGAATCCTGGCAAACTGCGATGGAAGCCGAGATGGGCTCAATGGAACATAATCAGTTGTGGGAGCTAGTTGAACCACCCAATGGGGTAAAACCCATTGGATGCAAGTGGGTCTACAAGAGGAAAAGAGGACCGGACGGGAAGGTGGAAACCTTTAAAGCTAGGCTTGTAGCAAAGGGATACACTCAGAAAGAGGGTATCGATTATGAAGAAACCTTTTTGCCTGTAGCCATGCTTAAGTCCATTTGTATTCTCTTGGCAATAGCTTCACATCTAGATTTTGAGATCTGGCAAATGGATGTCAAGATAGCTTTCCTTAACGGGAGTCTTGACGAGGAAATCTATATGCAACAGCCCGAAGGTTTCATCGGAAAAGGCTAAGAACACCTTGTGTACAAGCTGAGGAAGTCCATTTATGGACTTAAGCAAGCATCTCGGGCTTGGAACCAATGTTTTGATCATTTAATAAAATCTTATGGGTTTGATCAAAACGTTTTCGAGAGTTGTGTTTATAGAAAGTGTGACAGAACTGCCTTGGTATTCCTAGTACTATACGTAGACGATATCCTGCTCATCGGAAATGATGTAAAGGTTTTGTCAGACGTAAGGGCATGGCTGTCAAAACAGTTTGATATGAAGGACTTAGGGGAAGCCGGTCATATTCTTGGGATCAAGATCACTCGAGATCGAATGAAAGAATGATCGGCTTATCGCAAGCTTCATACATAGATATCGTTTTGAAGCGTTTCAACATGCATGAATCCAAGAAGGGTTTTGTACCTTTCAGGCACGGAATCCATCTATCGAAAGACATGTGCCCTAAGACACAAAGGGAGATAGATGACTGAGAGACATTCCTTATGCATCAGTAGTAGGAAGCCTCGGGTATGCAATGTTGTGTACGAGACCGGATATCTGTTACGCCATAAGCATGGTAGCGAGATATCAAAGTAATCCCGGAAATCAACATTGAACTGCTGTTAAGAACATTCTGAAGTATCTGAAAAGAACTCGAGATAGAATGTTGATTTATCAGTCAGACAGTTTATTTCCAGTGGGATACACGGACTCGAATTTCTAATCAAACCTAGATTCCAGACTATCTACCTCAGTTAGTGTGTTTTCATTTGGGAAGTGTAGCCATGAAATGGACGAGTGTGAAGCAGAAATGCATCACTGTATCAACCATGGAAATCGGGTAAGTAGGTGCTTGTGAAGTAGTAAAGGAACCAGTTTGGCTCTAGATCTTCTTAGTGGACTTGGATGGAGTTCCAAATTTGTCTAGCAATATTTGCTATGGGCAGTTGCAAATTAAAGGGAACCAAGAGCCCACGAGTTAAACAAACACACTGAAGGAAATAAATCTTAGACGAGAAATCGTTAAGAGAGGAGATGTAGAGGTGGCTAAGATCGCATTGGAGGATAACCTAGTTAATCCTTTCACAAAGTGTCTGCCTCTAGAAACATTCAAGAGACATGTGGGAGGAATGGTTGTCTAGTGCGTAGCCAATCTGCTTTGAGTATAAGTTGGAGAGATATTATGATTGTCCTTGTAGGTGGCATTAGATGTCACGTAGAACTACATGAGACGTGTTGTGGTATACTTAAAAGCAGATTTTGAGTATATGTGGGAGATTGTTGGGGTTATACGTGAAAGTATGCTTTTACTTTGTATAACCTATTGATTAAACAGTTATTTACTGAAATAAATTGTTTATCACTGTTGCTTTAAATATGATTGAATGTTATATATATTTATTGCATACCAATCATAGCACGCGTTACATTGTAGTTAACGTGGTGATACCAGATCACAGAAGATCACGTTAACAGTTCCTTGTAAACGAGTGTGTGTTTCACAACTTAGATAGATCTGAACAATCTATTGGTAGAAGTTGATGTGTAAGGCTCAGATTGGCTTGTCTTGACCAAGAGATTACACTAGTGCATTCGATGCGCTGAAGCGGACCTACAGAGAGGATAAACTCATCCGCACTGACTTAAGGGATGAAGAGTTAGACCTCAGTGGTTATTGATTTCTTAATCTCTGTCACTTAATAAGGACTGTGTGTGATTAGTAGTTATTGCTTTGACTTATAAATGGGAAGAGAATCATTGCGACTTCGATACCCTATATCTTGGGCAATAATATTAATTGAACGACAGTTGCTAAATTAATACAGAAAATCGTGTGCTTGCAATGCTTTCTTGATTGGTCCCCTTGGTGGGCCCGGAACCTTTATCATACCAAATCTTGCAAGTGGAATTAATTTTCCGGTATGGATAATAAAGTTGGGTTGTCCTTACTCCAAGGATAAAATATTAATTAATATAAAGCTTTTCAGTGGCTTAATTAATTAATGGACTAAATAATCTTAAACACGGGATATAATAACCGGGAGCCATATTACCGTAATATGAGTTAAGATTAGATAGTGCAATATTAATTATATAGTGACATTAATTAATATTAATGGGCTGAATTATATTGTGGCTCAATATTGAAATTCAGATTAATTACATAGTGGCATTAATTAATATTAATGGGCTGAATTATATTGTGGCTCAATATTTGAATTCATAAGTCCATTGGAAGGTTCATCTTAATTCTCCTAAAGGTCCCTCAAGTAGCTCAAATTATAGTCCAATAAATAAAAGGTGCTTGAAATAAAATAAATTATTGTTGCTATATTTCCCTCAATAATTTCGAAAATATTAAAGAAAAGAGGGAGAAGAATTTTCTTGAAAATATTTTATGGAAAGAAGATAATGTATTCTTGGAATACAAGATTATACCATAAATTCAAGAAAACTCCCACTTGGCTTCTTTAATTGGATTTTTCAAAAATTATGTGTAAGAAAGGGAAGAAATATTTTCTTGGAAAGATTTTATGGAGAAAGATATTAATTCTTGGAATATAAGAATATCTCATAAATTCAAGAAAGATCCAATCTTGCAAATCTTCTTGTAATTTTCGAAAATTAAGGCTAAATAAGGGTGTGAGATTTTGTGAAAAAATACACATGGAAAGAAGAATATATTGGATATATTCATGATTTCATGGAGATCAAGAAAAGATCTTTCCTAAGCCCTAATTGGTCTCAAATTTCGTCCCTCCCTCACTTATAAATAGGGGATGATTTTTTCATCCCCAACTGAACACGAAAATTGGTTTTTTCGGAAAAATATCAGCGTCGATAAAATATCAAATATTTTGAAACGTCGACAGACTGTGTATTTTCGAAAAATTTCAATTATGAGTGAATTGTTTCATGTGTTGGAAATATTAGAAATCCAAAAAGGTGGTGCAACAATATTTTTATTTTCCTTGTTTTATAAATCGTTCATCGGAGAACCTTCCACCGGGGTTATTGGACGAGGACTTGGGAATACTTGAGAAGGACTTTTGGTGGGTATCCAGATACTTGATTCTGTCTATATCAGATCGTCTCTCCAATGGGTACGTTTACGTAAACTCCTAGAAATTCCGCATGATAGGATCTTTTACGTGAAATATTATTTGCATGTTGTTGTTGGTTAATTATTATTTGAATTCACTTAGGTAAATTCATGCTAGTAATAATTGTTAATTTAAATTTGTGTTTATGAGGTCATCCCGATAGCTCCTGACATATGTTATCCCAACAAGCCTTACACTTCAACCTTTCACGATGGATTGTTCATTTCCATCTAGGTTGTGAATTATGTATTTTTAGTTACAAAGGACTGTTAATTTAATCTTATGTGATCTGGTATCACTAAATTAACTATAATGTAACACGTACAATTTATTGAACAGTTATGCAGTAAATATCAAGGGTGCAGAAGTCGGAAATCGGTAGGCGGGTGGTTCCTGATCGCCTAGCGCCTAGGCCGCCTAGATCCGATTTTTAAAAAAAAAAAATTATTGTTGGTTTGTGAGGCCTATTTCTTAGTTAATTTGAAAATGCTGAAAGCCCAATATGAAGAAAGCCCAATGAGAACCAAACTCCCCCTCAAAAGCCCACCCAATCCAATATTAACGCCTTTTCTCTTTCCCCAGAATACCTTAATGCTATTTCTCATTGTCTAACTTACCATTGACACTATTTCTCTTTCCCTCACACCCAATTCCCACTCGGCCACTCCATACCAAAATAACATCTCCACAGCCACACTATCAATTTCCAATTTTCCTTGCGGACCTCGAGCTACGGAATTTGAGCGGCGAGAAGCGGGCTTTGAGTCTCTTTTCCTAGTTTGAAGGTGCGGCTGCTGCGACTCTTTTTAAGGTTTAGGATTGTAAATTTTTTAGTTTTTAATTACCGAGAAGTGAGAAATGATAATTTAAATGGAAAAAAAAATACAAATCTGTCTGCCGACTGTCTGCCTATACGCCGCCTAGGACGCCTAAGCCCGCCTAGGTGGCGCCTGGCACCGGAACAGCGTAGAAGGGCTGATTAGGGTAAAAGCGTGGCGGCTGGTGGCCGTCTAGCGCCTAGACGGCCGCCTAGAGCAAGTTTTACACCACTGGTAAATATATGTAACATTCAGTGATATTTAAAGAACAGTGATAAATAATTTATTTCAGCAAATAAGACATAAATTCAGTCTGGTTATACAAAGTAAAAGCATACTTTCCAGTATAACCTCAACATGTTCATCTTGCCAAATCAGGTCAGCATTGCATCAGGTCAGCACAACACGACATCAGGTCAGCACAACATCGGGTCAGTACAACATCATGTCAACACAACATCAGGTTAGCACGGCACATCATCAGGTCAACAAGGCATCAGGTCAGCACAGCACAACAACAGGTCAGCACGACATCAAGTCAGGATGACAACATGTCAGCATAACATCAGGTCAGCACGCTACCTGCCTGATCAGTCCACACGCTTCCTGATCAGCCTGATCAGTCTGCATGCTTCCTGATCAGCCTGCATGCTACCTGATCAGTCCGCACTCTTTCTGATCAGTCTGCACACTACCTGACCAGTCCGCACGCTTCTTGACCAGACCGCATGCTACCTGACCAATCTCTTCTTATCTTGATGAGTTACCCCTCAACTTGTAACCTATAAAATAAAATTAACTCTAGAAACACAAGCTTTCTAAACAACTTAACTTGTCCTATCACAAGGTGTTTTTGGCATAATAATCAAAACTAAAATTATCCCAACAATTTCCCCCTTTTTGATCATGATGCCAAAACTAACTAAAAAAAACATACGAGAAAAACGGTATTAGTTAAGCAAGTGAAATGATGAAGAATATTGTATGCATTTAAAAAAAATGATGAGAAGATGATTGTCAACCTCCATGAATTTTATAAATAATATGCATTTTAAAATAAATGGGTTTTAATAAAAAATGTCAGTTCAGGTGGTCACATTAAAAGCTAGTGATATTTTGAATTCCTGCTCTGATGCCACTTTTTGGTCCCGAAAAATCCGATTTAAAACTCGTAAAATCTCAATGGGAGGTGACATTAAAAATTTTGCACATGTGTTATGCATATTTGCTAAAGTATGTATGACAGTTAATATGGAAGCAAATAAGAACACACGTATTTTTATAGTGGTTCGGAGAACTCCTTCTACATCCACTCTTCCCTTCATGGGGCACTTCCTTAATCCAAAGGAAACCTTAGTTTTTGGTGTTAGGCACACCACCAATAGATATTTAAGGAACTCTCACTCAACGGGACTTATCTCCCTCACGGGATCGCCTATAGATGTTTAATGAATTCTCACTCTCGGGACGTATCTCCCTCACGGGGATTGCCTACGGGACTTATCTCCCTCACGGGATCGCCTACTTAACTACCTCACTTAACCACTAATTCTCTCTCAAGAAAGAGTTTGGGTTTGGTGTTATTTTCAATTAGGTGAGATTTTTCCTTACATTGTTTTAGTCTTTAAGCTAAGGTTGAGAAAATCTCTCTAAGCTTAGGATACGACATTTATGCTTAGATATAATGAAGAACACTCTTGGGTAAATTTGGATATTTAATGCTCTGTGTTATTGAATTGAGATGCTTGAATATTTGGCTTTAATCTTTACTTTGCAGCATCCTCCATTATCTTCTTTTGAAGATATTGTAATGTATTTATAGTGTGGATTTGAATATTACCGTTGGAGAGTAAATTCAAATCCATACTAATAGTCTTCCATCTTTTCTTTGTCCTTTTGCACTGTTCTTTACAGCTTTATGTCACATTCATATATGTGTTGTCATCTTCTCATTGACCAGCTTTTTTGTGTGTTCAGCTTGCCAAATCAGGTCAGCACGACATCAGGTCATTACGGCATCAGGTCAACACAACATCTGGTCAGCACAACATCAGGATAGCACAACAGGACATCAGGTCTGCACGGCATCGGGTCAGCACGACATCAGGTTAGCACAACATCAGGTCAGCACGACACGATATCAGGTCAACACAGCAAGTCATCAGGTCAGCACGGCATCAGGTCAGCACGACATCAGGTCAGCACAACATCAGGTCAGCATGCTACCTGATTAGTTCGCACACTTTCTGATCAGCCCGCACGCTACGTGATCAGTCCGCACACTTCCTGATTAGCCCCCACGCTACCTGATCAGTCTGTACGCTTCCGGATCAGTCCGCACGCTACCTGACCAGTCCGCACGCTACATGACCAGTCCGCACGCTACCTGACCAGTCTCTTCTTATCTTGATGAGTTCCCCCTCAACTTGTAACTTGTAAAATAAAACTAAGTCTAGAAACACAAACTTTCTAAACAACTTAGCTTGTCCTATCACAAGGTATTTTGGCATAATAATCAAAACTAAAATCATCGCAACATATTGCCTCATCAATCAAAATGAATACCCACAAAATTTCAGATGCTTCACACTAGGCTAGCTCATTAATAAATATCAAATATACAAATTTCAGAGGCTTCACAGTACGCTATCACATTAGGAAGAACCCCTTGAAATTTTAACAACAAATCGACAAATAAAATAATTTATGAAGGGTGACATATTCAAAAATAAAAGTTTGTGGAGCATCGCCGGTGTTAAGGATTCGTGCGCACACCACCATATTATGAAGATTGGCTCGGAAGCTTTGTATTAGCTTACGAGATTGTGTCTAGGGTTTTTGTCGTAAAGCAATGAAAAAAGAGAGCGGTATGGTTCGAAATTATCACTGGTGGGATTTCGTCGGAGGTTGGTTTGAATCGTGTCCGGTGAGATTTCGTCAGAGTTTGGGTCAATTCGTCGAATCGGTGAGATGCACTTGCGGGATATCGATATGTGTTGTGAAATGGGATGCCCAATTCAATTATTTAGCAGGACAAAAGTGTAAATTATTAGTAAAATGGAGGGTAAATGTGTCATTTAACATCCATTGTTTAATTAATCAAAGGGTGTACCAAACACCTATCATGTAATCTCAATAGGGCCGAGTAGAACCTTGAATTGCAAACGGCCCAATCTGAAAGATTACAACACATACCAACCAAACGGCCCCTGAGTTGATAACTAATTAAGCATTAAAAAAAGTATTCTCGCGAGCAAAGATCTACCCACACTCAAGTCTACTAGCTCACTTAAGAGTCATAAGAGTCAGACACATCTCACAAATTATTAATTATATGACACAAATTAATATTACTATTTCTTCTATCCTAAGATTACTTGCATATGGAGGTGGAACACACATATTAAGAGAGTAGAATAATGAGTAGAGGTTTGAGGAAAATTTTTGTAAATATATAATGTAAAGAAAAGAGTTGAATTGTGTGTATGTGTGAGTTCAAAAATAATGTCATTTTGTGTAAATTTGTGAAATTGTAAGCGTGAAGTTTATGAAATATTTTCTTTTTTTGGAGCGTGCAAGTAATATTGTTGGGACGTCCTAACAAGACAAGTGTGCTAATTGCGGGATGAAGGGAGTAGTAATTTACGAAATTGACTCCACAAGGATCCCAAAATTAAATTTCGGGTTAATTGCACGAAAACTCTCATGGTTTAGAAATATTACGCGAAATTTTCTCGTGGTTTGAAAATTGCACGAAATCTCCATGTAGTTTATTAAAAACAAAGAATTCTCCCTTTTTAAAAAAATGAGTTAACAACTTTATCTATTTCCTCTACTTTCCATATCTTGTTTTTCTAAATATTAAAATCTTGAAACTATGCTATGAAGTACATCTCGTGAAATAGAAAAAGTGATAAAAATCATTAACTCTTTTCTTGAAAAAAAAAGGGTAGATTAATAAAAAGTGTAGATTAAGGAAAAATCATTAACTCCTAAATTATATATATATATATATATATATATATATATATATATATATATAACCATCAATATTCCATTCATAAATACCTTTTCCCGAATAAGAATTATTGAAAAAAAAATTATGTTCTTCATTAAGAACATCCATAGGAGTGGGTCTCTTATAATAATAAGTAGACATGGTATACTAAGATTTCTCTTCTTATAAATAATTCTTATAAGAAAGATTTTATTGCTATGATTGATAGTGGTGCTGATTTAAGTGTCATACAGTTAGGAATAATTCCTACTAAGTTTTTTGAAAAAACTACTCATTCACTTTCTCATGCAGGTGGAGGATCTTTAAAGATTAATTATAAGCTTAAAAATGCTTATGTTTGTGTAGATGCACTACTACACATTTAAATTTGCACACCTGCACTTGGACAACCATTTTTTCAAACAGCTCTTCAAGCTATAGCTTGGAGAGCGGTTTTAATTAAAAAAAAAAAAATAGACAGCGGTTCAAAACCGCTGTCCAAGTTTAACACTTAGAAAGCAGTTGAAAACCGATGTGCAAATGTTTTAGACAGCGGTTTTGAACCGCTGTCCAAGGGCATAGTTTGGACAGCGGTTCCAAGTGTTCGGATAATTAAATAACCCAAATTGCGAACCAGACTTATATTTTTCCCCAAATTAAATCGCGAACCTGCAGTAGGTCCTCCTCCTTCCTCTACCCTAAATCGAACTCCGTCGCGCGTCCTCCCCTACCGCCGCCGCCGTCGCCTTGCCGCCAACCTCCCCTACCGCCGCCGTCGTCGCCACCTTTCTCCTTCCATAGGTAATTATTCTTTTATATATATATATATATATATATTGAATTAATGTGTATTTTTATATTTATGTTAGTATATATATATGTTAGGATTAATTGTTTATATAATTTGTTAGGATTAATTGTTGTTAGTGTTAGAGATGAACAATTGATGCTTGGTTTATATATTATTAATTATTTATATATATATATATATATATATATATATATTGCGTGGCTTTGTTTAATTGTTGTTAGTGGCTTTGTTTAATTGTATGTATGGTGTATGTATATTGGTGTATGTATATCATGTATATTGGTGTATATATATTGGTGTTTGATGCACTCAAGGTGTTTGATAATATACTTGTGTGAGGATTTAAGCATAAATTAGTGTTAATTTATTAGGATTAATGTTGTTAGTTTTAGAGATGAACAACTTGTTAGAGATGAATATATATTGTGTGGCTTGGCTTGATTTTTTATGCTAACTTAGATATGAACAATTGATGCACTCAAGGTGTTTGATAATATGCTTGTGTGAGGATTTAAGCATAAATTAAGATTAATACATTAGGATATATTTTGGTTATATTAATTTGATGATTTGGTGAATGGATAGTAGTGTGTTGCTTTAGATGATTAATGATGGTACATTAGGTTATACACATTGTTTTGAGATGCAACAAATCCTTAGATACATGGAATATACAAACCTTAGGTACTACCACATTCTATATGCAAGTTTTATACATTAGGATTGTAATACTTTTAGGTTTAATACATTAAGATACATTATCTTGAGAAACACTTCATATTGCCTTTTCTATAGGCATCTCTAGTTCTATATGGATCGAAAGTGGGTTCGAGCAGATCGATTATCAGATGAGTATAGTAATGGGGTGAAAGAATTTTGTAATCATGCAATTAAACACTGCACCGACCCTCGGTACTTTCCATGTCCGTGTTGGAAATGTATGAATGGAAAAACCGTTAGTGGTCGAGAAAGTCTGTTTGACCACTTGATGATTCACGGTATTGATAAAACATATACCGTTTGGACATATCATGGTGAGAGAAGAGATGGATGTAGCTCAAGCAACCTAGAAACTGACATTAGGTTTGAAGATACAAAGGATGCGGATATTTTTTTGATGATGTCTGATTTGTTGATACATCGAGTGGGGATGACAATGATCTCTGAGATCACCCTTATATGTCGAGAGAAGTTAAGTGATTCTGTTTGGATTACCACTTTGGTCCGGTGTAAGAAGGCAACAAAATCGTTTGTGTTGATATTGTTCAACCTAAAAAGCAAATTTCACCGGTTGTCCGATGAGTGCTTCACAAGTATGCTGGAAACAATTAGTGGTCTATTGCTTGATGGAAATGTACTGCCTAAGAGAGAATATGATGCTAAACAAATGCTCAAGTCCATCGGGTTAACACATCAGAAAATTCATGCTTGTCCGGGGATTGTATCTTATTTCGGAAGGAGTATGCAGACCTCGATGAATGTCCCAAGTGTGGTTAATAAGTTAGACAGCGGTTAATAACCGCTGTCCAAGCCCCCCTCTTTCAATGCGGTTAAAAACTGCTGTCCAAGCCCAACTTTTGGACAACGGTTTTTTAATAGTTGTCCAAGCTTGGACAGCTGTTATAACCGCTCTCTAAGGGCTTTTTTAACAGTTGTCCAAGCCCAGATGTGTATTAGTGATGGTTGTTGTATTTCTAACGACTTTCTTATTGCTGAAGACATCACTAGTCAAATGATTATTGGTCTTCATTTTCTATTTAAAATATATCCTCTTACCTTTGTTGGTGAAAAAGGTATTACAGGTCCTATTACTTTCAAGTTTATCACTAAACCTATTCATAAGTTTCTTAATTTAATTCAAGATCAAATTAATAATAAAAATTGTCAAATCATTTTTCTTAAAGATGAGCTTAATTCTATTACTATAAGTGATAGATTAAATAATCCTAAACTACAAGATAAAATCAAATTTTTAATAAATAAATTTTCTATTGAAATTTGCAATGATTTTCCCAATGCTTTTTGGAACAGAAAGAAACATATAGTTTCTCTTCCTTATGAAGAAGATTTTAAAGAAAATAAAATTCCAACTAAGTCTAGACCTTGTCAAATGAACTCTGAATACTTAGAGTTATGTAAAAAGGAAATATCTTCCTTATTACAGAAGAAGCTTATAACTCCTTCTAAATCTCCTTGGTCTTGTACTGTTTTCTATGTTAATAAACATTCTGAGCAGGAACGCAGAGTTCCTCGATTGGTTATTAATTATAAACCTCTCAATAAGGTTTTAAAATGGATTAGACATCCTATTCCTAATAAAAAAAAATCTTCTTGACAGATTAGTCAATGCTCTTATTTTCTCTAAATTTGATTTAAAATCAGATTTTTGGCAAATTCAGATTAATCAACCTGATAAGTATAAAACTGCTTTTAATGTTCCATTTGGTCATTATGAATGGACCGTTATGCCTTTTGGTCTTAAAAATGCTCCTTTAGAATTTCAACAAATTATGAATGATATTTTTAATCCTTATAGTGATTTTATTATTGTCTATATTGATGACATCCTTGTATTTTCTAAAGCTATTGAAATACATTTTAAACATCTTGATATGTTTAAAAACTTAGTCATTAAAAATTGTTTAGTTATTTTAAAACCTAAAATGGTTTTATTCCAGACCAAAGTAAAATTTCTTGGTCATATTATTGATAAAGGTAATATTATTCCAATTCAAAGAAGTATTGAATTTGGTAATAAATTCCCTGATGTTATAACTGATAAAACTCAGTTACAGAGATTCTTAGGAAGCATTAATTATGTGTCTTCTTATATTAAGAATCTTGCTGAAGATTCCACTATCTTATATGATAGACTTAAAAAGAATCCTTCTCCTTGGAATGATGATCATACTAAGGTTGTTATCAGGATAAAAGAAAAGGTTAAAAATGTTCCTTGTCTTATGCTAGTTAATCTCTCTTGGAAAAAAATTGTTGAAACTGATGCCTCAGATTTGGGGTATGGATGTATTTTAAAACAAATTAATCCTGAAAATAAAAAGGATTATATCATTAGATTTTATTCCGGTAAATGGAATAATAGTCAGAAAAATTATTCTGCTACAGCTAAAGAAATTCTTGCTATTGTCAAATGTGTCCTTAAATTTCAGGATGGTTTATATAATCGAAAATTTACTATTAAAAAAAAGCGATTGCGAGGTCGCTACTTTTATGCTCTTCAAAGATTTTGAACATAATGTTTCTAAACAAATGTTTGTCCGATGGCAATCTCATCTTGCTTATTATGATTTTGATATTGTTTATAAGCAAGGGAAAGATAATCATCTCCCGTTTTTTTAACTTCGTGAATTTATTTCTTCATGACGATTATGAGCGATCTGGAAGAAGTTATTCCTCTTATAGAGGAAGGGGAGGCAGGGGATCTCCTATTTTACAACAAGGGAAGAAATCTCTTTACAACCAGAATATTTCTGGTATTGGTTCTTCTTCAAAAGGAGAAAATTTTGATAAGGAATTTCAAGAATTCCTCAAACAACGGAGCAGGAATATTCAAGTTCAGGACAATCCTTCAAAACCTGATGATGAGGAGTCATATTCTTCAGTCGCTCAGAAAGAATATAAATTCTTTGATTCTCCTAAGATAGAATTGATTCTTGTCATCGAAAATGATGATGAAAAATTCAAAGAGTCCCTATGGATTCTTATGGATAAGTATTTTCCAGCTAATAGTTGGAATATGGAAACTTATAAGACGAGAGGATTTTATGAGAATATCCTCATTAGCGTTGGAAGTGTTGATATTAAACATTTTCCTCCTAAGAGTAAAGCAATAAATTACTCTAAATTTATCATTAAAAAAATCATCTCCATCCAAGAATGGGGTACTTCTCCTTTTGCTGAGAGAAGCACGACTAATGAAGTCAGTAAAACAATTTACCAATACAATTATTGGGATTATCTACAAAGTTTTTATAAAACTTTATTTTATCAGAATGTTAAGCATTCTCACACTTGGCTGATAAAAATTTTGTGATAATATCAGTAGGAATCAAATTCCTAATTGGCTTTTCTCCTGGTGGGGAAATTTTGGTACTATGGCAGATATTTTGCCTGAAGAGATTAAATCTCTATTGGAAGAATATTCTATTAATTTTTCTTCATTAAAAACTCATAATACAAGTAGTAAAACTATTTGTATGTTTTTTGTTGATTCCGGAATCCCATGGTTCTGAAAATGGAGACCAGAATTCAATTATACTGAAGATGGTATACCAAGTTTATGGAGGATCCATACTACGAGATTTTGGAATAACTTAAATGTTATTACTCCTGACTCCCATGAGTCACCTTTGCAGGAAAATATCAATAGGATTAAATCCAAAATAGAAGAATATAAAAAGTCTTCTGGTGAAAAGACTTCAAATAGTCTTTCTTCATTTTCTGAATATTCTAAGAAATATGTTGGTTTATTTCCCAAGGAAAAAATTATGGATCTTTATATGGATCATATCAAGAAAGATTTATTCAATGATATTGATATTTCTGATTCAAAATCAGATGTCTCTATGATTTCCGATTCTGAATTACAAGATGCTCAGGGCCCAAATGAAGACAATCAAGACTTTTCTCTTCAAGAAAGTTTTGATCTTTTGAGAAATTCTCTTAAAGAGAAACTTAAAGAAAGAAAGTGTTAACGGAAGATTGGAGATTATATCTAAATAGCTCCAAACTAATGTCAGTTTCTAATATCTGGAAGGTCCCTTTTCATGTTATTTTTGATGAAAATAATAATGAAATCCGAGATAAAAATTATCTCAAAGTTCTGAAGAAGAAAATTAAGATTCTTGAAATATGTATTCCTGTACTGGAAAAAATGAGATACAGGAATGAATTGATGAAGGAAGACATTATCCTCATTCCTTAAAAGGATTTAAGAAGACTCTAATTCTTCTGAAGAAACAAGCTTCACTAATGGCGATTTAGAGAAAACTTTGATTTAGCACATTCCAAAGAAAATGTGGCTACGATGTCGAACAAAATCAAATTTCGCCATTGCTTGCATCAGCAGACAAAATACTGTTCATGAATGGTAATTACTATTCAAACATTTTTTTTGTCTTTTTGTGGCTTTGTTTTTTCTGCACTATTTCTTTTTTATTTTGAAATCCGGGGTTTGATGTCCGGCTCTTTCATCTATAAATAGACTTGTATTTTTTTTTTCGAGGCACGCCGAAGTTTAGACTCGCCCCCTCTTTCTCTCTCTAAATCCCTCTCTTGTGTGCAACCTTGTAACCTTGTAATATTATTATTCATAAACTGGTTTTTGCTTGTGGCTTTTTAAAGGTATATTGTTATTTAAATTCTGTATTTTAAAATTTTATTTGCCGCCTCAATGATCGGCTAAATTACTTGTATTGAATCATGACCTGACTTACCTATACTCTACTATCATGTGCATTTGGAATTATATTCCTATATTGATCTGTAATTTGATATATCAAAGGTAGAGTTGGTTTAACCAGTAGGTTTGAGCTTTCCAGTGATATTCATGAGTTAACCATGTGGCCTAGCCCCTTTTGCCATTTTGCCAATGAATAGGTGCAGACGTTTTTGGGTGTAAAAGCTTTTTTCAGGTTAACTCATGGACTATGAAATTTCTCAGTAATTTTCTATCTGTGTTCACAGGTTACTATTGATATAGATCTTTATCACAGAAATGGTAGATAAATGATTTTTCTCAATATTAACATTGTCATCAATTTTAAAGTATTGTGAAAGAGCTTTATAGTTAGTTTCACTATCCTCAATTTTTTCTTTACCTTTCTCAATAAAAGAAAGACGAACAAAAAGATCAAAAATGATTTTTTTGAAGAATCTTCACATCAGTTTTGAGATTATTAATCTCATGAACTCAATCATTGTTGGGAAATCTGTATTTTAGTTTTGATGGAAGTTCCAAAATAGGTTGTAATAGGACCCGGTCGGACACTGTTAGGTTTAATTGATGACTTAGAATCGATTAAGATGACCAAATGAAATGTATAGATAGCTGATGTAAAAGATAGGTCACATATTGAGGGGGAACTCAATATGTATAGGTCAGGTCGAAGTATCAGATGACCCAGATACGGTCAGCTGATCATAAGGCTAAGAACAATCAGAAGACAAGAAGTCAGAGGATCAGGTGAAGACAGAAGACATCAAGACTCGGATGAACTCAAGACTCGGGATGAACTCAAGACTCGATAAACTCAAGACTCAAGAATAAACTCAAGACTCAAAGATGATCAATACACCGAGGCTCATAGACACCTGAAGATCAAAAGACCTGAAGACCTACAATCAGCCAAGTCTGCATATTGAGCTAAGACAATATGCATCAGAAGACTCAAACAAGGTAGACTGATCAGTTATCTGATCAAGTCACCACACCGTGACAATAAAAAGATACACCGCATAAGACGAATCTTCTACAAAAGGAATATCAATCGCCTAACGGATAAATTATCAAGCGCCGCCTCGGCTGGCTCAAGGAGAAAGCGACACGTGCACAAAAAGAGCTGACAATGCGGGATTCGACGCTGCGGACAAAAACGACGCTAATCATGCCTATGGCCACGCCGATAATCGGAGCACGTCACAATCATATCCTACAACCTACCTAATATAGCCCAAAATTCAAATTGCTCTCCAACGGCTCTTTGATTTTGAGGTCTATAAAATGGGATTGCTCGTCAAGTGAAAGACAGGGAGAAAGAGAGACAACAAGCAAAGAACAAACACGGAGACACCGCAAAAGAAGCAAAAACTACAGCAAAATCTCCGCTCAAAGAACACCATATTTGAAGATTATTCTTAGAGTGTTCATCCCATTTGTTCTTAGCAAGAAATCCTATCCACTAGCATTTTGGCTACCTAAAACACCAGGATAGATTTCCAGTTGGAACCCTCAAACATTCTTTACCCAAACACAAGTTAGGTTAAGTTTGTTACCGCAAGATTTCAGACTAGGGATTCTAGTTTTCTGATTTTTAGTTCGGTTGAGTGTGAACTCGATAAACATCTGTTGAGTGTGAACTCGATAAACATCTGTTGAGTGTGAACTCGATAAACATCTATTGAGTGTGAACTTGGTAAACATCTCTTCGGCCATCCCGTGAGGGATATAAGTCCCGCAGGATAAGTTCGGTTAAGGTTCCCCTGTGTTAAGGGAAGAGTAAACGTAAGACGGGTTTCGTATGAACCACTATAAAAAGTCTTGTGTGCATTTACTTGCTTTCTTATTGCTTTACACTATTCACACAACTGAGTTTAAAACTGCATACATATTCTAAGTTAAGCTCAGTGTGCACCAAGCAACTGATCTGATCAGGTTGAATCCTTAGTCAGCCGGTTGAAAACTGACTTAAGAATCTGTATTGATAAAACTGGTTTTTCACACGGGTTAAAACAAGCTTCCGCACTCTCAGTTAGACTGACAGATATCAAACTGGTCTACCCTCAGGCACTCAGTAAGATTGAACATCAGTTCCTACTGACTCACTAGCACTCTGATCAGGCAATCTGCAAATCACACCTGATCCGCACGAAAAGTTTTGGAAGTCTATTCACCCCTCCACTCTAGACTTCCACCCTCACAAAACCTGTTCGGGACCTATAAGTGGTATCAGAGTAGTGGTTCTATAGACCACTGGCTTTGAGTATCATCGATTCTTGAGGAAGAATCTTTTTAGTCATTTGAACAGATCTTGGAAAACCGTTTTTCAAAACTCATTAGTTTTCAAAATCACTCAGCATGGATAATACCTCTGGCATGTATCATGATTTGCCTAAGTTTTCAATTGATGAGTATGCAGATTGGGCTATATATATGTGCAATCATATAGGATCGATAAGCGGCAGAATGATGGAAGTCATTGAACGAGGACCCATCATTATATATCACGACAACCCAGCGGTTGGAGGAGATCCAGACTATGCACCTGGAAGTCTTGTATGAAAAAGTCCAGCTCTGATGGATGCAGAAGAAAGAAAGCTGTATACTCTAGATACAATCGCCAGGCATAAAATCATGAAGACAATGGATAAAGTCACAAAGGAGAAGATAAAGTATCTCAAAACCGCGAAACAAATGTGGGATACTATTGCTGAGATATGCGAAGGAAATGATCAGATCAAAGACAGTCGACTACAAGCTGACCTGGTAAAGTTTGAAAAGCTAAAGATGTTGCCCAACGAGACCATCAACGAGCTCGATGGGAGGATCACCATGTCAGTAAATAAGCTACGAGAACTTGGTAGAGAGATGTCAGACAAAGATATCAACTACAAGATCTTAAGATCTCTCACCAAGAAATGGGACATGAAAGTCACGGTAATCAAGGATTGCCAAGACATTTCAAAGATGAAGCCAAGTAGCTTGTTCCTAAGCCTTAAAGCTCACGAGTTCGATTTAATCGAAAGAGGACAAGGAGATGAAGACGAGACGCCTGCTGAAGCCTCAACGTCTAAATCAGTTGTGTTTAAAGCAACCAGCAGCAGATCAAAGGCCATTGAACATGTTGGAAACATAGTAAGTCAAGCAGAATGGATCGCTCTGCTTACCAGGAAACTTGAAAGATCGAATATTCAGCTTTGTAAGTACCGCAGATTCTACGGAGACTATCAAGACAACAGAAGAAACAGGAGGCAAACTGACAGATCACTAGAAAGAACCAGATCTGATGATCGAAGAGATCACAGAGAAGAAAAGAAAAGAGATGATCTGTCAAATGAGAGAAGAGTTAACAGATCTGACAGAAGGAGTTCAGATTACCATCAGAAAGGGAAGTCACCGACAGATCCTGGCGATTTTAAGTGACTCACCGGCAGAGGAAGTTCAGAGATCGAGGATCATGCTTCAACTACGAGAAACCGTGATCACTACAAAGACCGACCGCCTCGACCGACTCCCCAGAGAAAGGGAAGAGAAACGAATGTAAGAGAGCAACGCCGAGATAGAAAAGCCATGGTTGCTTATTACACATCCGGAATTGACGATTCCTATCCGCTTCCGAGGACTCGCTACTATCCAGAGAAGACTTCGTTCGATAGCAAAGGCTTGTTGACTTCCACGAACAAGAAGATCGATATTCTCTTCAGATGATTTATGAAGTCTCTTGATGGCGGGGAGGAGGACCAATCTGAGGTAACCTCCAAACCTTACTGCTTTTTCAATTTCCACACCTGCTATTATTAGCACACCTGCTGGAGAGATTGACCTGCAGCTCTACTTGAGAAATTGCTTGATGATCTCTCTGAGGCAGTAGACACTTATACAATAGTGGAAACTGAAAATGACAAGCTAAGGATCAGAAATAATCAGCTTGTTAAAGAGAACGATGTCAAGAAATCTCATCAACTAAAATCACCGAGACCGCCGTAAGGTAACTGAGGAACTTAACATTCTGAAAGTTAAAACTTCTGATCAGGAGAAGCAGATCAAAGATCAGCTAGCAATCAACAAACAGCACGCTGATGATTTCAAAATCCATCAAGCTAAATTTGATGAGTTATTCCGACTACATGAGAGTCTAAAATCAACTGGGGATAGTTTGCGCAAGAAAATAGAGGTTTTCACGAAGTCATCAAAAACCGTTCAAGATATGAACACCTATTTTCGAACGCCGACTAACAAGAAGGAAATTGGGTATGAGAACCCTTCTACATCCTCAAAAACCCCATTTGATTCACTTCAGAAGGGTGTAATCAAACGAGTCTTTGACAAAGATACACAAAAAGCTAAACATGTATCTGATAAGGGAAAAAGGCCTGCTGAGCAAGTAAGGCAAGTTCCTAATCAGAAAGGGAACAGAAATGGACCCCAACTGATAAAGCATCAGCCGAGGAATCAACAGAAGAACCCAATTCTTCTGAAGAAACCTCAACCTGATCAGCAGATTAGGTATCAGAAGAGACAACCTGTAAGAAGGAAATCTAATCTGAGACCCAATCAAGGTCAGCTGCTTAATAAGCAAGCTATAGGTAAACTGCAAAGACCATCTATGCCAAGAAGATATGAATCTTTTGATGGTAGCAGTCGTACCTACCCTTATAACCAGAGACCTAGGGCTACTGCACCTGAGCCACACTGGATTAAAAGAAGACAAAATATAAAGAAAAATCCCAAGTCTTCTGAGTCACCCAAAGCTCACACAAGTAATCATACTAATCAGAAAGCATATAAAGAGACGTATGATTATGTTGATATGTATGGGAGACAAATCAGACTTTCTAATCTATCTGATTACCATAGAAGTGCTCTGTTTGTGTGGATCCCTAAATCCACCACTAACCCCCCAGGACCCAACTCCAAAGGGGTACCTAATGTTGGGATTATACTAAAAAGTATGCTTTTTACTTTGTATAATCGAAACTGAATTTCCAGACTTATTTACTGAAATAAATTGTTTATCACTGATGCTTTAAATATGATTGAATGTTACATATATTTACTGCATAACTGTTCAATAATTCGTACGTGTTACATTGTAGTTAATTTAGTGATACCAGATCACAGAAGATTAAATTAACAGTCCCTTGTAACTAAAAGTACGTCATTCACGACCTAGATGGAAATGAACAACCCATCACGAAAGGTTGAGGTGTAAGGCTCAGATTGATTTGTCTTGACCAAGAGATTACACTAGTGCATGACTGATGCGCTGAATAGGACCTACAGGAGGATAAATTCTTCAGAACTGAACAAGGAAGAATTAGACCTCAGTGGTTCGTTGTTTCTTAACCTTCGTCCCTTAAATAGGATCACGTGGGATTGGTAACTATTGCTTTGACTTATCATGGGTAGCGAATCAGAGAGATTCAATACTTTTTATCTTGGGCAATATTATTGGTCACATGTGATTGCTAAGATTTAATACGAAGAATCTTGTGCAAGTACGCTTGCTTGATTTGCCCCCTTGGGAGGTTCATAAGTTTTATCATACCAAATCTTGCAAGTGGAATTAGTTTCTGGTATGGATAATAATGTTGAACCGTTCCTCGACCAAGGACAAAAGATATTAATTAACGGAAAGCTATTTCAGTGGCTTGAATTAATTAATGGGCTAGATAATCTTAAACACGGGAAATAATGACCGGGAGCCATATTGACTGTAATATGGGTTAAGATGGATAGTGCAATATTAATTATGTAGTGGGATTAATTAATATTTATGGGCTTGAATTATATTGTGGCTCAATATTAGATATTCAAGGTCCATTGGAAGGTCCAATCTTAATTCTCCTAAAGGCCCCCTGAGTAGCCCAACAAATAGTCCAATAACTGAAAAAGGTGATTAAAATAAAAAAAATATTGTTGCTTAATTTTCCCTAAAATTTCGAAATTTATGGATAAAAGAGGGAGAAAGATTTTCTTTGAATTTGTTATGGAATGAAGATATGTATTCTTGGAATACAAGATTATCTCATTAAATTCAAGAAATCTCCCACTTGGTTATCTATATAGAAATTTCGAAAATTTGAAGATAATGGGCAAGAAAGATTTTCTTGATTTTCTTGAAAAGATATTATGGAAGATATGTATTTCTTGAAATACAAGAATATCTCATAAATTCAAGAAGATCCAAATCTTGGAATCTTGCAAGGCATTATTTTCGAAAAATCCATAATTAGAGGAGGTGGGATTTTTGTGGAATATTTTAATTATGAGAAAAAGAATATAGAAGATATATTCAAGATTTCTTGGTGATCAAGAAAAGTCTTTTCCCACATTGATTTTTCACTGAAAATTTCGACCACCCCTCTCCTATAAATAGGGGATGATTAGTTCATTCCCAAGTACAATTCCATGTGCTGGAAAATTAGCAAATCCACATAAGTGGTGCAACAAAGTTTATTTTTTCCTTTTGTTAATTGTTCGACAAGTGTCCTTCCACCGGATAGTTGAGCAAGGGTTAAGGGAATACTTGGGAAGTCCTTTTGGTTAGTCCGTCCGATCAAGTCACTTTTATCCCGGAGGTGCGCTCACGTAAACCCGTAGATTCCGTATCGTGGGTTTTACGTGGCTTTTTATATGCATGATATGTTGTTGCAATTATTATTTGAATTAATATAGGATTAATTCATGCTAGTAATAATTAAAGAATTAAATTTGTATTTAAATATTCACCCCGAATAGATCTGTGCAACTAATTCCCCAACACCTAAAGCCTGATTTGATTGCAGGTTCGCGTGGGACTGACCAACATAGGAGGTGTACAAGCAACTATCTGGTACATCGATAGTGGATGCTCAAGACACATGACTGGAAGCAAACATCTCCTTAGCTCATACAAAGAACAAGAAGGCCCACGTGTACTCTTCGGTGATGATAACTTTGGTTTTACCAAAGGATTCGGAACCTTAGAGAATGATGATGTACAAGTAACTGGAGTCTAGTATGTCGAAGGATTAAAGCACAATCTACTATCAGTATCACAATTCTACGATAACGGATTCAGTGTTGAGTTCTCGAGCGACAAGTGTACGATTAGGAATCGAGCCACTCAACAAACCTTGTTAACTGGTTCAAGGAAAGGGACGATCTACATAGCAGATTGGAACAGTTGCCCGAGGAATACATGCTTAATTGTTAAGAGTTCCAAAAGTAGCAGTTGGCTCTGGCACAAAAGAATGAGTCATCAGAACTTCAAGACTCTTAACAAGATAGCTAGGATGTCTTTGGTTGAGGGACTTCCGAATGAGATATTCTCCAAAGATCAGACATGTGCCGCATGTCAGAAGGGAAAACAAGTCAAAGCCTCATTCAAGGGAATACCTGGACCAGCATCTAGTAGAGTACTGCAACTGCTCCATATGGATCTATTCGGACCAGTTACACCAGTCAGTCTCAATGGACGCAAATATACTCTAGTAATCGTGGATGATTATTCCAAGTTTACTTGGGTTGTATTCTTATACAAGAAGAACGAGACAACGACAAAGATACCCGAGCTGCTCAAGAAGCTACAAAACGAGAAGGGTGTCAGCATAGTAAAAATCAGATCAGATAAAGGTACAGAGTTCCTGAATTCCTTTATTACTGATTTTTGCACTGAGTTTGGTATACAGCATGAAACGTCGGCTGCAAGAACGCCACAACAAAATGGAGTAGCAGAACGGAGAAACAGAACTCTCAAGGAAGTTGCTCGCACTATGTTAGCTGAACATACCACACCAAGCCATTTCTGGGCAGAAGCAATAAACACTGCATGCCATACTCAGAACAGATGTTCTCTGACTAAGACTCACTTCAAAACACCTTATGAACTATGGAAGGGCTATAAACCTCGTGTTTCATACTTCCATGTTTTTGGGTGCAAGTGTTTCATACACAACAATGGGAAAAGTCAGTTGAAGACTTTTGAGGCCGAGTCAGATGAGGGCATATTCTTAGGATATTCCTCATCCAGCAAGACTTTCAGAGTTTACAACAAACAAACTCTAGTTGTGGAAGAAACACCTCATGTGGTCTTTGATGAGACATCTTCTGAACAAGAGAAAGCTGCCTCAGAACAAGCAGTACCAGATCAACCACTACTTGATACGCAGAGAATGGATCAGCTAAGCATCAAGGAGAAAGAATCTGAACACATAACAGTGTATATCCCAGAATTTGATCTTGCTGATTCAACAGGTCAATCAGACCCTAAGGTACGCACAACTGTCAGTGAAGAAGCTGGTACAGCTAAGACAGTATCAACTGAACCATCTGGTTCAGGGGGAACTCCTGAAGTTCCTATGAACAGACATTAGCACATGATGAGTCCAACATCAGCTGAGACATGTTCTTATCAAGTGGATCATAATTCCGCACCACTCCCAATCACTAGTAATGAACTACTATCAGAAATGGATGATGTTCTCCAAACAGACGCAAATCATAATAGAAGGACCTGGATTACCAGTCATCCAACTGATCTGATTATCGAAGACCCATCTGATAGAGTCAAAACTAGACATCAGATTGGTGAAAGTGCCATGTATTGTTGCTATCTGTCTTTGAAGGAACCAACTACAGTAGAGGAAGCTCTACAAGAAGCAAGCTGGATTCTAGCCATGCAAGAGAAACTGGAACAGTTTGAGAGGAATCAAGTTTGGAAACTGGTGGACAGACCAACTCATCAAGACGTGATTAGCACGAAGTGGGTATTCAAGAACAAGAGAGATGAGAATAATGTCATAACCAGGAATAAGGCAAGACTTGTTGCTAAGGGGTATTCACAATCAGAAGGAATTGATTATGATGAGACCTTTGCACTAGTCGCTCGCCTAGAAGCCATTCGGCTGTTTCTAGCATATGCTGCCCACAGAGGGTTCATTGTGTATCAGATGGATGTAAAGAGTGCATTCTTAAACGGGGTACTAGCAGAGGAAGTTTATGTCGAACAACCTCCAGGCTTTGAAAAGGGCAACCAAGTGTACCGTTTAAGGAAAGCTCTTTACGGCCTGAAACAAGCTCCTCGAGCTTGGTATGATACACTCTCTCAGTTCTTGATAGATAGCGGGTTCACTAAAGGAATAGTGGACAGAACCTTATTTAGAATAGAAGATGGAGAAGATATTCTGATGGTTCAGATTTACGTGGACGACATCATCTTCGGATCTCCCAACAAGAAGTTATGTGAGAAGTTCAGCAAATTGATGCAAGGGAAATTCGAGATGTCCATGATGGGTCAGATGAATTACTTTCTGGGTTTACAAGTCAAGCAGAGTACAGAAGGGATATTCATCTGCCAGGCGAAGTACACAAGGAATCTACTGGCAAAGTTTGGAGTTCAACATTGTAAGGAAGCCAGAATTCCCATGATGACCGGGTTCAAGATGGATCCAGATGAAGATGGTCGGAAAGTTAATCAGAAAGTATATAGGGCTCTGATTGGATCACTACTATACCTGACTGTCAGCCGACCAGATATCACCTTTGCAGTAGGGGTATGTGCCAGATTTCAAGCAAATCCAATGCAAAGCCACCTAGAAGCAGCTAAGCGGATTCTCAAGTATCTGAAGGGAACAGTAAACCTCGGTTTATTTTACTTATCAGATGACAATCTAGAGCTGAGTGGGTATTCTGATTCTGATTACGGAGGTTGCAGAATCGACAGAAAGTCAACCTCAGGTTCATGTCAGTTTCTGGGAAATAAACTGATCTCTTAGTTTTCGAAGAAGCAGACATCAGTTGCGACATCTACTACTGAAGCAGAGTATATGGCTGCAGGAAGCTGTTGTTCCCAACTGCTCTGGCTAAGTCAGCAGCTGAGGGATTACAGCATCGTAGCTAAGAACATACCTATATTCTGTGATAGTAATAGTGGTATTGCAATCACTCAGAATCCTGTTCTACATACAAGATGCAAGCATGTGGATGTCAGACACCATTTTATCAGAGATCACGTTGAAAAGAAGAATATCAGGATGGAAAAGATCCATACTGACAAGCAGAAAGCTGATATCTTAACTAAGCCGCTAGCTGAGATCAGATTCAGAGAGTTATGCAACGAGCTAGGGCTTCTGGATCTTGGAGAAAATGTACCAGATATGGTTGAAGGACTGATCTCCAAAACCAGTTGGTTAAAAGACTAACCAGGTTAAGTGGAATCAGTTGAGTTAGGAATCTCAACTGATCAGACGACCAGATGAGGAACCGATCTGAAGTTCAGATAAGGAGCAGATCAGAAAGCCAGACAAGTAGCCGATCTGGAGTTCAGACAAGGGGGAACTGATCAGATTGGAAGATTACTTTATAAGTCGATTAAAGCTACAGTCAACAAGCAAGTCAAGTTTAAAGCTACAGATCGCATAAGTCGGAGGAAGCAACACAACAATGAAATAATAGAATTTTTCATTGATAAAGACCCGGAGGTCAGATTTACAAGTTACAAGTGATATCACAAGCTACAAGTGCTACAAGCTATCTTCAAGTGGTATTACAAGTACAAGAAGACCATGAGGTCATAAACCATAAGCCCTAAGCCAACCCTAGGTAGGGAAGAAGAGAGAGAGTTCAAGGTATGATGCTCTCATTTTCCCTCGATCCTAAGAAGGGGCGTCAGAGAGGCTTCGAGAATCCTGAGCCAATCTCAAAAGCTTCGGAGTGAGGAGCGAGAGAGGCTTTGAAGGATGTCCAAGCCAGGAGCCCTCAGACATGAAATCAACGGGCTCTCCAGTTGTTAAATGGGGCACAGTGCCACAAGTTTGGTCACAAGGACCAAACGGACACCTGTGTCGCATGCAAAAATTGAGCTTGATATACGATGATCAACTGTTATCTGATCAATATCGTATACCAAACTCACGTTTTGTTTCAGACTAAGTCTGTTGATGCTAATTCCGTCATCTCGATAGGCGCACAAGGTGCATACGGTTAGGAGAAGTGCCTTCTCATTTGCCTTAGCAGATCCGCCTCCACGGTGGCAAAGAAGCTTAGCATTGATCGTATGTGAAATCTTAGATGACGATGAAAGCAGTGTGAAGGAACACACAGGGTTGATTTGAGAAGCTGAATTCATTGGAAAAGGGCTAAAGGTTCCCACCAGAAGTTTCACCGGAAATAAGGAACTCATCGAAAAAGCATGAAGTATATGCTAAAGAAGATGAATGGTTTATGATGTGTTGTTTGCCTAACACCCCAGGCTAATTTATAGAAGGAAATTAGGGGTATAAATGCAAATTTATTTTCTCAGAAGATCTTAAGAGAAATTTGCATCGACAACGCGTAAGGAACTCGCGGCTAATGGTTGGATGAGTTAACGGTGTGATTAATCACAGCGTATCTATGCCATTATTACAAAATGTCAAATCGCGCCGATTTGGGAATCGAGGTGACTTTTGGACTCCCCGAAGTAAAAGTTTTGGCGGGAGTTGACTTCAGTAAATGCGGGCTGATTAGAAGAAGACTGAAGGATGAAGTGTATCAGATAAGTGCATCAGAAAAGAGTATCAGATAAGTGGATCAGATAAGTGGCGAAGTGTTTCAAGCAGGAATCTGATCAGATAAGTGAGATGTTGTTGGGAAATGCATAAGGCAACCATCAGATAGGTCCACAAGTACCAGATCAGATCACAGTGGTAACTGGTTGATTACAATATCAATCAGTCAGATACGTTCTCTTATTTATCCCTTTCTGAATACCTTACATGCGTTATCTAAATAAATTGTTTTGACTCTGTTTCACTTTATGATGCATGCACTGCAAAACTTTTAATGCGGACTTGGAAATATGTTTTTAATGTGTTTTATTCCGAATTTTCGAGTTCGATATACGAGAAGACTTCTTTACTCAACCGTGCGAATATTAAAATGTTTTTCGGCCGATTAATCTCAGCCATCGATTTCAAATCACGGATACTTGAGTACTTTGGAAAGTTGTGCAAAAAGGTTTTCCCTCGCATACTATAAAATCCTAATTTTTTGCAGAAAACTTCTTTCCACTACTCCGTCTTCCCAAAAGCTCTTAAAAGATCAAAACTTTCAAAATCTTCAGAGAATTACCTTTGAAATCACTCTTACGATTTATTCAAATTCTCGAATCAATTTCTATTAATTTCTCGTTTAATTACTGCATTCTTTTTTCTCTGGTACCTAGGTTTACAAATCGTGATGATATATTTCTGTAATTTTTATTCGATCTAAACGCTTATTTGCTAAATTGATGCTAAAATTACTAGTTTGACTGAATTTATTGAAATATCTTACTCAAACTAAACATCAATTTGCATATCGTACAGAAATGGCTTATCTTATTCCACGACCGGGCCAAGGGAAAAAGTTCTGCAACTTTGTATGATGAAGAAAGACATCATTGATGAGAAGTATGTAGTATTCACCATCACCTCAGACCCTGGATCGCTGGAAATTCTGGAGTGCTTGCGAGCGTGTGGACTTGAACGTTATTGCTCTACAAATCAGAACATCGTCCACGCACATGAAGCTCTGGAGTTTCTATACAATCTGCAGAGGGATGAAGATATTGATGATGACCTGATTTCTTCCGTTGGTGGACTGGAAGTGCGAGTGTCGAATGACGATCTCCAGAGGATATTCGGCCAAACTCGAGGAAGCATCAATCCAGAGACCTACACGACTGATGTAGGAGAAAAGGGATTTCTTGAAGCCGAGCTGTTGAGACCAGCAAATAAGGAGAACACGACGAACGTCAAAGCCTCCTATCTGAAGAGGAAATATCGTCTTCTTCTTGAAATTGTTCAGAAGGTGATCATGTGCTCAACCTACAGTCTTGATGCAGTCACTTCATACAAGATAAGTGTCATGGCTGCAATAATCAAGAAGGCTTCAAATATCGATTGGTTGGGTATGGTCAAAGCACGACTGAGAAAAGACTCCGGGAAGTTCGAACTGACCCAGAGCAATGAAGTGTGCTTATCTTCCAAGTGCTCCTTCATACACAAAATCTCTATCATTCTGTCAGATAAGCTGCCACAGAATTATAAATGGAACGAGAATGGAGCGAAGATATATCAAGCAAAGCACAAGGCCATATTGGGCAAAGATGAGTCCCTACCTGGACAATCTGATGAGGATCCGACTCCTTATGTGCCCAAACCCAAGGGAGAAAAGAAGGGAAAAGATAAGGCAACTGCATCTTCTAAAGCGCAGGGAACGACCTTTCCAGAGAAGAGGATGAAGAGGAAGGATCTGGCCAAGAAACCAGATGCTCAGCGGAAACGTCAGAAGAGAGTCACATCTCCTCTGGAGACTGCTCCAAGTTCTGCCAAGCCAGTTAGCGGAATAGAGGATTTGATGCAAGTAGAATCAGAAGAGGAGACAGCAGTCCGCCCTGAGCCCACTATCAGAGAAGTAAGGGAAGAGCAGATGATCGCAGCAAAAGGAGAGAAATCTGTCAGAAGGACAGAAGTGGAGCAATCTGAGGAAGAATCACCATCTGATTCTCTGCCTCTCACCAAGATCTTCCAGAAAGCAAGATCGCCAACGCCCACTTCCAAATCACCATCACCCTCTCCTCAAAAATCATCACCAACAACCTCTCCCCACAAAACCTTCTCACCCTCACCCTCGCCTATCAGATCACCAAGATCTCCCACACCACCAATCAATCAACCAGTTCAGGAAACTGAACATCCTCAAAATGTTGAAAATGAACCTGAACCACAAATATCCCAATCTCCAATCAAGTCACAAAAGCCTGAGAGATCCGACAAGCGAGTGTCCATCTCTCATAATCCCTTCAATACCAGAATCGTGCTTGCTTCACCTGTTCCAGAAAGCCCCATCATAAGGATAATGAAGCAACAAATCAAGGAGTATTTGCTGGACATGTGCCCTGAATTGGATCAACATCCTGACATCCAGCAACAAATGGAAGAGATTGTGTTCTGGAGGGATATCAGACTGAAAAACATTTAAGAATTTCTGATTCTCATGACAACTCTGGGATCAGACTTCTTTGTAGACTTGGAGATGAAGTGCTTGAACACTGCTGGGATTGAAAGTGCTGTTGAATTGGCATCTGATGATGATATCAGATGGTTGATTCACGAAAGGTTAGGAATTGCTGATATCAGGGAGGAAACCGTTCAACCTCCTACAGATCATGAGGAAGCTGCCGATGAACCAAGAATGGGTGTTGCAGATGAGACCCTACTTGGCAAGGCTTCAACATCTGACCAGACTGCTACGATGAGCTCTAATACCCTAGATCATTATACTGAGAAGATTCAGGATGGGATCAAGGCTGCATTTGAAGACAAATTCGCAGCGCTCACAGCAGATCTGATGAAGCGATTTGAAGATGAGCAAGCAAAACTAGTTGACAAGGAACGAAGTTACACAGTTGGGATGCACAATGTCATCCTTGTTGAAGTAATGCAACTAGTAAATCCTCTTCCTGAGAAGCTCAAACTCCAGTCTGACAAACTTACAGTTCAGATAGAGATGCTCAATCAGACACGGGTACTTTTGGAGAATGTCTGGGCATCCTTGGACAAGACTGACAACCACATGGATATGGGTTGGAAACATTTTCTAGCTTCTACAGAACGAGCAAGACAGGAAATCGAAATTGCTCTCAGACGCTTCTTCACTCCTGCACCTTCTGCCACCGTTCAGATTACTCCTCTTGTTGTCGAGGAAATAAAAGAGGAGATCTTACGGCAATTAACTGCTCTGAACCGCAAGATGTCCAACCTCTTTGATGAAACCAAAAAGGGGGAAGGAAAAGAGAATAAAGAGAAGGAAGAAAAACAGACCCAGACACAGTTGGTAACAATTTCATCTTTACCGAAAACCACTATATCTGACTTGCCAGCCACTCCATCTACTGATCTCGTTGAAGTGAAGGAAACTATGGAGAAACATAGCAAAGAGATCACTGAACAGAAAATTACTCTTTTAGAGATCACTGCCAGAGCCGACAAGATTGAAGACTTCTCTTCGTTCATACAAAAAAGAATGGATACTGATGATCAGGCCAAGAGCCTTGAACTCGCTAAGAAATTAGCTGAAGAAGACGAACAAGAAGAACCTGAGCAAACTCTGAGGAGAAAGAAAGGCAAAGGCAAGATGATGAAAGCAACTGCGAAAGATCAGAGTCAAGCCCAGTTATTCTCAACCAAAAGCCAGATGACTCCTGAACAAACTCAAGAGCAGATCAGACAGAGAATAAAAGAGGCCGCCATCAAGAAGCAGAAGTTAGCAGAGGCCAAGGGACTGAATATTGCTTACATCCGAAGGAAGAGGAAGAACGAAGCTGCAGTAGAGGAGATTGCTTGGGAGAAGAATGCTCTTCCGGCACCTGTTAAAGACATCCTTTGTGCACTGCTAGATCTGCTTCCAGAATGGGATCAGATTAGAGGAGAATGGTTATGTGACGTTTATATCCTGGAGAAGATTCCAATTCATCAAGATCAGACTGAAAACGATGATGAATTCCGGAACTGGTTAGAAACAAAGTATCCAGACTTCTACCAGACAGTGATGAAAGAAGGCAAGATCATGTAACTAATACCAGAAGCTCCAACCTTTGAAATACTCCTTCCACCTTTGCGTCCAGACAAAAAGCTAGATCCTGTTAAATTCAAGAAAATCTACTATGGATTTGCTGAAAAAGGAGGGATCCATAGAAGAGAAGAGCTGGACAAGCTAATGCAAATGATGTACAGGATGTTTGGCATCCCCAAAGAACTGCAAATGTTCAAGTACACCTGAGGAAGACAACTTGGAATCAGATGATAAGTACGCTTTTCATGTATTCTATAATGCACACACCTATCTGAATAAAATATTCCATCTCACTGATTCTAAGACAACATCTCATTGTCTTCTGAGGTATGTACTGTTTACATTATCTACATTTTCATTCATGATATTTGTTTTTCTGATTAAGTGTTTTGGTTCCATCAAAAAGGGGGAAATTGTTGGGAAATCTGTATTTTAGTTTTGATGGAAGTTCCAAAACAAAGTTGTAATAGGACCAAATCGGACACATTAGGCGATCGATGACTTAGAATCGATTAAGATGACCAAATTTAAATGTATAGATAGTTGATGTAAAAGATAGATCACATATTGAGGGGGAACTCAATATGTATAGGTCAGGTCGAAGTATCAGATGACCCAGATAAGGTCAGATGATCAGAAGGCTAAGAACAATCAGAAGACAAGAAGTCAAGATCGGTGAAGACGAAGACATCAAGACTCGGATGAACCTAAAGACTCGATTTGAACTCAAGACTAAGATGAACTCAAGACTCGGATGGACTTGAAGACTCGATGAACTCAAGACTCGGATAAACTCAAGACTCAAGAATAAACCTCAAGACTCAAGATGATCAATACATTGAGGCTCAGAGACACCTGAAGATCAAAAAATACCTGAAGACCTACAATCAGCCAAGTCTACATATTGAGATAAGACAATATGCATCAGAAGACTCAAACAAGGTAGACTGATCAGTTATCTGATCAAGTCAGCTCACACCTGGTGACAATAAAAAAGATACACCAGACAAGACGAATCTTCTACAAAAGGAATATCAATCGTCTAACGGACAAATTCTCGAGCGCCCGCCTCATGGCCGAGGAGAAAGCGACACGTGCACAAAAAGAGCCGACAATGCGGATTCGACAACAAGACAAAAACGACGCTAATCATGCCTATGGCCACGCCGATAATCGGAGCACGTCACAATCATATCCTACAACCTACCTAATATAGCCCGAAATTCAAATTGCTCTCCAACGGCTCTTTGATTTCGAGGTCTATAAAATGGGATTGCTCGTCAAGTGAAAGACAGGGAGAAAGAGAGACAACAAGCAAAGAACAAACACGGAGACACCGCAAAATAAGCAAAAACTACAGCAAAATCTCCGCTCAAAGAACACCATATTTGAAGATTATTCTTAGAGTGTTCATCCCATTTGTTCTTAGCAAGAAATCCTATCCACTAGCATTTTGGCTACCTAAAACACCAGGATAGATTTCCAGTTGGAACCCTCAAACATTCTTTACCCAAACACAAGTTAGGTTAAGTTTGTTACCGCAAGATTTCAGACTAGGGATTCTAGTTTTCTGATTTTTAGTTCGGTTGAGTGTGAACTCGATAAACATCTGTTGAGTGTGAACTCGATAAACATCTGTTGAGTGTGAACTCGATAAACATCTGTTGAGTGTGAACTAGGTAAACATCTCTTCGGCCATCCCGTGAGGGATATAAGTCCCGCAGGATAAGTTCGGTTAAGATCGGTTAAGGTTCCCCTGTGTTAAGGGAAGAGTGGACGTAAGACGGGTTTCGTCTGAACCACTATAAAAAGTCTTGTGTGCATTTACTTGCTTTCTTATTGCTTTACACTATTCACACAACTGAGTTTAAAATTGTATACATATTCTAAGTTAAGCTCAGTGTGCACCAAGCAACTGATCTGATCAGGTTGACACCTTAGTCAGCCGGTTGAAAACTGACTTAAGAATCTGTATTGATAAAACTGGTTTTTCACACGGGTTAAAACAAGCTTCCGCACTCTCAGTTAGACTGACAGATATCAAACCGATCGCCCTCGAGGCACTCGAGAAGATTGAACATCGATTCTACTTGAGTCACTAAGACTCGATCGAGTAATCTGCAAATCACACCTGATCCGCACGAAAAGTTTTGGAAGTCTATTCACCCCTCCCCTCTAGACTTCCACCCTCTCAAAACCCGTTCGGGACCTACAATCATTTATAGTCACTGGATTATTTTTTATATTTTTTAGGCGAAGAAGTCTTTCTAATTCACCCATATTATAATAATTACCATCAATCTTTTTAAAAAGACTAGTTTTATCATTGTCTTCATTCTTAGAAGAATCATGAAATTGTTCAATGATTTTATCTCTTAAACTAGAATCTTTTATATGTTTAAGAAATTCTAAAATATTATTATTAGTTAAGACACTAATATTCATATTTTGAAATTGACTCATGAGTTTATAAAACTCATTATCAATATTATTAGTATTATCAGTATTACTGATACAATTAAGATAATGTTTTCCAAGTACACATTCATTGCACTTTTCTTTATCTGATTTAACAGAATTATCATCATCCGAAGAGGATTCAACAGAAGAACATTCATTATAAGACTTTTCTGATTCTGTATCAATATTAGGACTCATAACAATTTTAAAAAGAGTTTCTTTTAACTCTTCATCAATATCAAGATTTTTAATCTTGTCTTTTGCATAACACTGATTAGCATAATGATCAGGCCTATTACATTTTTTACAAATAATTGTATCATATCTTCTTTTTTTTAAAGATTTTCTTTAACTTTAATCATTTTCATGATCTTTTTCTTCCTGTTTTGAAGAATTATGTTTTCTTCTTTTAGAAGTAGATTTACTTTTATAATCTCTCTTATTATTTTTAGTCAAATTATTTTTATTTTTAGAATTAGGATTATCTAAATTGATCACAAAATTGACCTAATTGTTTTCTTTCCATAAGATTATCCTTTTTAATTTGATTTTTTAATTTGAGTTCATTACAAAGATTTAATCCTTCCTAAACACAAACACTAATGATTTGACCAAAAGTATAAGACCCATAATGGATTGAATCAGAATCCTTTCTAAGAGTTTTCTTAACTCTTTTTTTAAAGAAATAGATTAGGAAGACCATCTACAAATTTATTCTTCCAAATATCCCGACATAATCAGAATCTCATAAATACGAGACAAAAAAGTATCTTTGTACCATCTGAAATCAGTAAGAGTTTTACACTTCATATTTAAAAGAAGAGTTCTGGTATTTTCATATTTATTGGTAAGAATCAAAGAGTAAACCGCATTGGTTTTAGTCTCACCATTTTCAATTTTAATAGAATTAAAAATTTTCATTCTATTTTGGGGAGTCAAATAATTATCCCACCAATCTTTAAGTTGGCCAATAAAACTAGCAGTAATAGCTTGTGCAGTACTAATATCACTATTACCATAAGTTTGACAAGCAGAACTATACATAAGCATGCGATGACATTGAGTGAAAATATGATTATCATCTAAGTCATCATCTAAAGCTGAAATATTCAGATTACTAAATTTATCATTAATAATCTTTTCAAGATCAGAAATAGAGGCTTCAGATTTAAAATCTTTTATCTCAATAGGAGATTGAATAGATGAAGTTGTTTTAATAATAACATTATTATTTTTATTATCATAATCTTCAGATTTATTCTGAAAATTAATTTTAGAGATTATTTTATCAACTTTATCATGTAAAGAAATAATTTCTTCTCCAAAGATAGAAAGATAAAGATTACAAAAATTATTTTGCTCAATCATTTGATTGACATGTTTAACAGTAATTTGTAAAATATCATTTTCTATGATTCTGGAGAATGGAAGAAAACTAAATATCTTCCCATTTTTCTCGATTTGAAAAGGAACATGAGGAGGGTAAACACATTTTTGTATTCCTCCATAAATTATTTTATAATCACGTTCAATTACTGAAATATAATCGATATAAAAGGTTTTAATAAACCAAGGAACATAATAAGTAATTTCATTATGTTTTTCACAGAATTTATAAAAGCTGTCAACAAAGTAGTCTAAATCATCTTTTGAGAATGATTTAAAATATCAAATTTTAAACTTATCCCATTTAGGATTATTAAACTCATCATTAATATGAGCTCTAGTAGAAGAACCTTTAGAAAAATCTAAAAAGTTTGTAAAATCCATTAAATTGTATTTTAAAGTTACAATCCGAAATTATTTCGGGATCAAATCCATCTTTATGGATAATATTGTTTTCATTAATAATAATTTTCTCATTGTTATTATTAATTTTACAATAAGAATTTTCTCTATAAGAGGAAGTAGAAGCTCTGGATTCAAAAGGTAATTCTACCTCATAATCCAGAGGAGATATAAGAGAATGATTAGACATTGATCTAGAATAAGAAGTCGAATGTCTTCTTTGATTATTTTGAAAACCAATATTAATTATACCATCATTACTTTGAGTAATATGTTTAAAATCACTCTTTATAATAGGATTTTTAGGAACAGATTGTTCTATTATCCAATTTTCAGGAAAAATAATTTCTTCCCACTTAATGGATCTTCTGGTAGTAATATTTGATTTACCAAAATTAGTTTCTATAAGAATAGTTTCATTATTATCTTTCTCAATTCTTTTACACATAGGATTGAGTGTAAATAAAGGCTTATAATAAATACGATAACAGATACACATAAACTCTGTACCTGGTATGTAATTATAACCATGAGTTTTAACATTTAATGTTAAAGCTTCAAGAATATTACTATCAGATAAAGATAGAGATAAATTAGGATATGCGTCAAAATAGACAGGTCCTAAAGCCAAACTAGACTCTATAATTCCCATTAAGGATTGTGTCCAATTAAGATTTCTACCATCCCTAAGAGAAGCTAGAAAGCTTTCTGGTAAACCATTTAAAGTAAGCGGTCTAAAAGCGACCTGAACACAACCAATATGTAAGAACTTATGAGTTCTTTTGTAAGGTAAAATATCATTTTTACTAAGCAATTTAATAACCATCTCTTCTTCATGAAGATGTATAGAGGATTCAGTAGTTTTAACAATTTGTTTAAAACCTATTTTTTCAAAAGCTCCTAATTTATAAACCATTTTAGGTTCAATTTTAGGAATAATCCATTTATTCAATAAATCAAGATTTTCAGGAATATCATATTCCTAAGTCATACTGTTCTTAACAGTATCCTTTAATCGAAACAGATTCATTAGAATCAAGATGTATTGAATCATGAAACCATATAACTTATATATATCCTACTTCTCATGACTCTGATACCATATTAGCATAATGATCAGGCTTATTACATTTTTTATAAATAATTGTATCATATATATATCGCATATTTAAAAAACGGTAGATTAATAAAAATGTTCAGTAATCACCCGTTTGGCTAAACTTATTTTAAATATTTTATAATCTTTAACATTTTATAAGTTATTTTAAGAGATTATAAAATGTAATTTTTGAATAGCTTATAAGTTGTTAAAGTATTTGACTAATAAAAATTACAAGTTCTTTAATAATTTTAAAAAATATTTTTTAATTTTAATTAGTTTATTTATTTTGAAATAAAAATATTTTTTTTAAAATAAAATTTATTTTTTTCCTGATTTAAAAAAAATCGAAAATAATCTATTTGTTCCGATTTTTTTTAAATAAGTTTTTTCCCAAAAATGTATATTTTTTTCCAAAATTAAAACAAAAATCGAAAATAAATTATTAATTCAATTTTTTTTATTTAAAAATATGTTTTTATTTTTAAATAATTTTGTTTTCAAAAATAAATTATTGTGTAAAATAAAAATATTTTTTATTTATTAGAAAAATTATTATTTTTAAAAGCTTTTTTTTAAATTTTGTATATTGAGATGCCCGAGCCGGATTCGAGCTAGGTCCGAGTTGGGTTTTTGGATTAGACTTGTGTCGAGTCGGGTCGGGTTTGAGCCGGGATGGGTTAGGATATGGTAGAGCTTATATAATTTTTATAAAATAAGTTGAGATATCCCAATTTATTTTTTTAAAGTTTATCTCTAAAGAGTTTTTTTTTTTTAGATTTTATAAGCTGTTTAAATAGCTTATTTTACCAAACTAAATTAAAAAGTTTATAATTTTTAAATAACTTATAAGTTGTTTTAAAGAGCTTATAAGCCGACTTTGCGTTCTAAGTTTGATCTTTTTATGAAAAAGTCAACTAAATTTGTAATTATACAAAAATGCATTCGGGCTAAAAAAAACACACTTTTTTGACAACTGATGTGGCATTATTCTTTTCTATTTTTACTCTATGTGTCAATTAGGTGCATATGGATGAAAGTATGCATCGTATTTTATTAGCTAAAATGAGTGAATTAGGTTGAACGCTGAAATTGACAAATCATATCATGAGATGAGGATCAAAATTAGGCGTAGACATGATTAATAGCATCAAACACACTAGAAGCTAGCGAGGAAATTAGAAAATTGTGACGTTGTGGTGGGAGATGCTCGTCGACGGTTGAGGGTAGGTGACGGACTTGAAGAGTCAGTCCTCGGCCAGTTTGGTTTATAATATTGTTAAATCAATGCGAGAAAGATATAAAAGTAATAAATAAATAAAATTAATAATTGAAATTTTATGTGATTTATTGACAATATGTTAACTATGTCATGAGTAGATGTTGGGAGATGAATTTAATAAAGATTTTAATTAGATCTCAAAGCCCCCGAGTATGACATGTATCAGGACATCTTGATATAATAGAATCAGGATCAGGTTTCAATAGATACTAGGGATCAGGATTATCTGCACCATGTATAGTCAGCAGATATAAATCAGGGAATTGCTAAGTGTACTGAAGAATCAGAAGACTCTGAAGACAGAAGACACTGAAGACTCAGAATACACTGAGTAGCTCAGGAATATCCTGAAGACCCGAAGATCCTGAAGACTGTTTGTATACCAAAAAGGACCCTGAACCACTATCTTAATAAAATAGTGTTATGTTCATTCCTAGTACAAACAAATAGAATGTTAGACATTTGTGGACATTAAGGAACATATCAGTTCAAGAAGTCAACCTAAAAGAGTCGTTTTGTTTGTCTCTGCTCAAAGAAGGATTTCAACCAATGAGGAGGCAACAACAATGTACTGTACTAACACAGAAAGCGATATCTCACTGAAGAAATGTCAGGACTGATATCTTCCAGTTCACAGATATTGGTGATTGGCTACATGGCTGCAAATTTCCTAAAACATGCAAGGGTATGTTCAAACCACAAAATAGCCGTTCATCAATAACCAGAAGAGGAAACTCTTGATGCTATCTCTTCCAACTGATAGTTTTTCAAAGAATGACCTTGGTGTAGTTGCCTATAAATACCAGTGACCTTCACCATTGAGAGGTTACGGGAAATTACAGCAACTCAAGAGCTCATTCGTATTCTTGCAAATTGAAGCACTCGAAAACCCTAGAATTTCCCAAGTGTTTCACATTGGAGAGAGCTCATTCACTAAACCTAGATTTGATAGAAATATCCAAAGCTTAGTAGAGATACCCTAGCTTTTGCATTTGTTCTTATTGTAAAGGATATTTCAACCTAGTTGGAAACCAACCCAAACCCAAACCCTTTGATAAGGTAGTTTGAGTGTTGTAAAGAGTGAGTAAGTTGCAGGTTAGTCAGCCAGAAAACTCTAGAGGAGAAGTTAGTAAGCTACTTGTGGTAGTCTGAAAACTTGTGTGTGTTGAGTTAGTAAGCTGCAGTGAGTCAGCCAGAAAACTCAAGGTAGAAAAGTTAGTAAGCTGCAGTGAGTCAGCCTGAAAGTTTTAGGAAGTGTGTTAAGGAATTTCTCTGAAGATCAGAGAGAGTGGACGTAGGAGCTTGAGTCTCTGAACCACTATAATTGTTGTGTTGTTTGCTTTATGTACTGCATTATATTTGTTGCATGTTTTTCACTGAAAGCATATTTCACTGATACTCAGTTGAAAACAATCCACTGAACTTACATCAAATTGATCACAACCTTAACCACTGTTTTATTAAAGGAAGAAGATTTTCAGCAAGCTAAAACGAGTATAAACTTAGGGCCAACCATTTCGCACTCTTGATTAGCTAGAACAGATAGTTACCAAACTGAACTAACTCTACTGAGTATTCAGTAAGATAATTATCTGATCCAAACTTCTCAGGATCTCTGATAAAACTTAGGATCAGTTGGGCTAATCTGAAGCTTCTAAAAACTGCTCAGGATCATTGTCTCAGTAGACTTTGACTCAAGGCGATTTGTGCTTCTCAGGGCAAAATTATCAGGACAACCTGACCCATCTGATCTCAGTGAAGAAAAGTTTAAAAATCAGTGAACACGTGTATTTCCCCCCCCCCCCATACACGTGTGAGACTCGTTTGCATCGGGACCAACAGTAGAAGATAAGATCTTTTATGTTATTCAGAACTAGTTATGTCAATTGACAGAAGAGGTGATCTCGTATATTATTTAAACCTAGCTATGTCCACGTGATCGTATATTATTCAAAACTATTACAATATACATATCAAAAGATGTGGACAGACTGAGACTTCTTAAATTACAATCTATCTTTTGGCCGTCACGTGCTTCACCTCTTATCACAAATCGATGTGGACAGACTGAGACTTCTTAAATAACATTAGAAAGTCATTTCACTTTTGATCACCAACCGACGTGGGACAAGAAAAACTCTTTTATTTCAACACAATCCCAAAAATCTCCACCTTCACAAAATAAAAGAAACTCCATTGTCTGCACCTTGATTTGAATCCTCTCACAGACCAACTGATGTACCAGATGCACCATAAAAGTGTTTGACATAACGAGCAACTCCTTGTTGGGGTTATACTGGCAAGTATGCTTTGAATGCTACTTATGTATATAAACTGATTCTTGCACTTATTTATGAGAATAATCTTTTTATCACTATTGCTTTAAATATAATGAATGTTACATATTTAATGCATAACTGTTCAATACTTTACATTGTAGATAATGTGGTGTGTAGAAGATCACAGAAGATCACATTATCAGTTCCTTGTATATAAGTATAAATGATTCACAACTTAGATGTAATTGAACAATCCATTGGTAAAAGTTGATGTGTAATGCTTGGATTGGTTTATCTTGATCAATAGGTTATACTAGTATAACAATGTGCTGAATTGGACCTACAGTGAGAAAATTCTTCTAGACTGACTTAAGGAAGAAGAATTAGACTCAGTGGTTGTAATTTCTTAATCTCTGTCACTTAAATGAGATTGTATGTAATTAATATTTATTGTTTTGATTTATTATGGGTAGCGAGTCAATGAGATTCAATACTTCGTATTTTTGGCAATATTATTAATTACATGACATATCGCCAATATTTAAAACAGAGAATCGTGTACTTTGAGAGTCTTGTTTGATTTTGTCCCCTTGGTGGGCTCACAAGGTTTATCATATCAAACATGTACAGTAGATTAAATTCCGGTATGATAATAATGGGTGAGTTGTCCTTACTCCAAGGAAATAAAAGATTAATTAATTAAAGCATTCAATAGCTTAAATTAATTAATGGATAATGAATCTTATACATGGGAAATAATAACCGAGAGCCATATTTCGTAATATCGATTAGGATGGATAGTGCAATAATAATTCTATAGTGGAATAAATTAATATTAATGTGTTGGATAATATTGGGGCTCAATATTGGTTTCCAAGCCCATTGGGAGGTACAATCATAATTATCTTAAAGACCCCTCAAGTAGCCCAATATAAGTCCATTAACAAAATGTGGTTAAAATAAGGGTTAATTCTAAATAAATACACGACATTTAGGTCAAATATCAATTTAATCACAATCTTTAGAATTTTTGTATAAAAGCCCAACATTTAATGTTATTGCAAATTAGTACACATTTTTTTTCCTTCGTCCGTGAAGAGATGATGTGGCTCGCCGGAATTATTATTTTTTTCATGTCTAATGCACGTCAGACTACGCGTAGGATGAAATGTCTAAATCATAAATATTAAAAATATTAAAAAGGTGAATAAAAAAAAAATTAAACAGAATCTAAAAAAATAAAATAAAACATATAAATCTAAATTCCAAAACTTAAAAGTAATTCTCGCCGCCAATGTTTCAAAATTAAACATGTTCCGATATTTCAAAATTACAATCCACTCATTATACATCGTTGTCCCCTCAACCCCTCACATGTTATTCTCATTGCAGCCCACCTCCTTAAACTAAATTTGGGATGTGTTTATTGGGATTCAATCAATTTATGAGATGGATATAAAATTTATTTGCATTTGAGATTGATTTTATTTTAATTGTTGTTTATTTTATTTGTAGTTTTGCAAATTTGAGGGTATGAATTTCTTTTTTTGCAAATCAGAACCAAATTTGCGTATGCGATTTTGGGCGGGGGTTTGCTTTGGATATTCTAGGATTTTTGTGCAAAACTCAATTTTGGGGATTCGCAGAACTTGATTTTGGGGATGGGATCTATGGTTTTGCAATTATGAGGGGTTTTGGGTTTTGCATAATGGATCGACATTTTGGTGAAGATGCGGTGATGGAAGGGTGAAGATGAAAGGATGATAAAGATGAATTGTTTGGTTTTTAATTTTTGATTTACACTTTAATTGTTTTGTTCGTTTGTTTTAGATTTTACTTCTTTAAATTTATGTTTTGTGTTTTAATTTATTTCAAAAGTGTTAATGATAGAGGATGTGTAATATGATGTGGAATAATAAAAAAATAATACTATTTAATATGTGTCATCCTAATGGGCAAGTATACACATGCTCTGATGAGCCATGTCATCTCTTCCAGGCCGAAGAAAATAAAATGTGTATCAATTTGCAACAATATCAAAGGTTGGATTTTAATACAATAATCTTGAAAGTCGTGATTAAATTGATATCTGACCTAAAGGTCATGTATTTATTTAGAATTAATCCTTAAAATAAAAGAATTAATTGTTGCAAGAAGATATATATATTGGGAAAATATAATTTTGAAAATTATATATATATATATATATATATATATATATATATATATTTATATTTCGTATTGTTTCAAGATTAAAGAAAACAATTCTTGAAAAGATAATATGGAAGAAAGATAAGGTTTCTTGGAGAACAAGATCTTACCATAATTTCAAGAATCTTTGACTTTGGTTTCTTAATGGATATTTCGAAAATTATAGATAAGGAAGGAAGAGAATCTTGTGGAAAAAGATAAATATGGAAGATATGTGGAGAAGATATAATTATCTCTTGGAAAATAAAATCTTACACATCCATATCTTTTTTAGTCAAATTTCGTCCAACCCCTATTGTTATAAATAAGGGACTGATTTTTTCAGTCCCACAAGATGATTCCAATAACACAGAAATTGATTTTTCGGAAAAATATCAGCGACGACAAAAATATCAAATATTTTTAAACGTCGACAATTTGTGTTTTTTCAAAAATTTCAATTGTGTGCGACAAGAAATTAATTTTTTTCCTTGAGTGTTAGAGAGTTTGAAGGATCTCCCACCGGATCATCAAGCTTGGACTTCGGGAATACTTGGGAAGACTTTTTGATTGAATCATATCACTTTGTGCCTCTTTTCAAAGGTGTCTCTCTGATAAAAGGTAAACACGTAATCCCTTAGTTCCGCATGTTTAGGGATTTACTATTTTACCGTTATTCAAAATACGTGAATTGCATGATTTAATTGTTTAAATCATATAATTAGATTTATGTTAATTGGTATTTAATTTATATCCCGAATAGATCCTGGCATGTCAAAAAATAATTTCTCCAACACTCCCCATACATAGATTTGCCCCTAAAACATGAGAACTAATAGCTTGTAATATTTAACAAGTTCAAACAGTGTTGGAACTTGTTATTCGGAACCGGCTTGGTGAACATCAGCGGGGTTATCAACAGTCTCAACTTTCTTGAGCTTAATCCTCTTCTCACTTCTCAGAAAATAATATCTGACATCAATATTCTTCATTCTCTCATGACGAACTTGATCATTTGCTAAACATATTGCACTTAAACTGTCACATAACAGATGCATAATCATGATGTAGATCAAGATCACTAACCAGTCATTTCAACCACATTCCCTCTTTTGCTGCTTCAGTCAATGTCATGTACTTGATTAGTGTGAAAATTCCTCGAAATTCATGTTCTTTATTAGCTTAATTTGACAGAGTTTCATGCAATTTTTACATTAAATTGAATAATTGTGTTTAATTATCGAGAAAGGTAGTGTTTGTATATTTTGTAGGAAAGTGGGAATTATTTGAAGCAAACACGGGCCTACAAATTATTGAGATTAATCGAAGAAACGGAGTGAAACGAACCAAGAAAATTCAAGAATTCTTAGAGCCCATTAATTCATTTTTTAAAGGCCCAGCTTATAACTCACGGCCCAATTCTATTTTCTACATTAAAGCCTTGGTCAACATTGTCATGCTAATGGATTAAAGAAGTTGCTGACTTGCTGCTATCCAATTTTAAAGCTGGACCCCACAAGCTTTTTATTGAAATTGAAGTTCACTGTAACTTGCCGAAATTGGGGTGAATGAATATGTGTAAATTCTTATTTTACCCTGAGTTAGATTTGACTCTCGAATTTTAACTAAAACTTTATTAAGGGCAATCAAAAAATTATCTATGACATCAACATTTCACCTTTCACCCCATGGTGATTCACGCAATTTAGCAGTGTCTTTTTATAAATACACCTTCCAGTCATTTAAAAAAAAATAGACATAAAATATACTCCCTCCGTCCCGTAGTGACTTGAACACTAGAATTGGACCGCAAACCAAGAAAAGTGGGTTAAAGTGGGGTTGAGTGAAATAAAATAAGGGTGTTGTGAGTGTATTAATATTATATTTGTTTCCATTTTGGGAGTGTTCAAGTAATGTTGGGACGTCCAAATAAGACAAGTGTTCAAGTAATGTTGGGACGGAGGGAGTATAAATTATCATTTTTCATTGGTTTGCATGTGAAATATTGATCCTACTGTTCTCAAATATTTTTTGAATTTTAATAGTAAGTTCGATTTTTTTTCCAAATTCATGTACATAATTCAGGAAGTTTTTTTCGAAATCTTACATGTGAAAAAATGATAATTTTGATTTGAAATGTTTTTCGAGATTTTTCATAATTTCGAAAAATATTTTCGAATTATTGTACTAACTTCGAAAAAAATCTCCGTCGATTTACATGTGAAATATTGATTCTAATGTTCGGAAATATTTTTCGAATTTTTGTCGTAAGTTCGAGAAAAAATTTCGAATTCGTGTACATAATTCGGATTTTTTTTTCGAAATTTTATAGTAGTTCAGAATCAGCGACGACAATGAACGCGAGCGAGCAGCGGCGGCAGATGCGGGCGGGGCGATGGTTATCTCGCTCGCCTTACAATTTAGGTGGAGGCGCATCAAGTTTTTTTTCTTTTGAACACTGAATAGAAGGATGCGTGAATAAAAAATGTATAAATAGTATTTTGAAAAAATTATGAGAGTATATTCGCCTTACGAGTGGTGTATTAATCTAGAGAGTGTATTTACTAAAAATGGTTGGTGTGAGTAACCTGAGCCGCCGAAATTGAATTAGTTGAAGAACACTGGGCCCATTTCCTATTTATTTTTGACAAAAATTTGTATGAATCTGGTTCATGCTATGAACTTGGTTTTTAATTCATGGCATTTGATCCTATTCAGGGTATAATACGGGTCAGGTTTAGTGATTTAGAAAAATGTGTTAAAAATAAGTTTAATGGGTCAAGTAATTCAAATTCATGGCATGAACCTGATTCATGAGAGACTTACTCTTTATTTTTAGCCCACACATTCTAATTTTGCGGCCCATTTCAGCGTTTTATTAGCTAAGAAAAAAGGATAACAGTTGCGTATAAAAAGCAGAGGGCAGCAACATTTTGGGCATTCCACAGATTCTAGTTTCCAGATTATACATTTCACATTTAGCATATTTTGAGTTAGAATTTTGTAAATCTTAGGGTCTGAGAGTCTTCCCACAAATTCATACCCATTAGGTGGGGAAAATGAGGAAGGAGTTTTTTTGCTTCAAGATTCAAGTGCTTCAATCTCAAGATGTCTTTCTAATTTTTAAGTTTATTTATTTATTTATTTATTTTGAATTTCAATTAATAGTTTCATTTGATTTATTGAGCTTTATTTTGCAAGATTTTGAGATGTAAATTAATGGGCTAGTACTCTTAGTGAATTTTGGTGTAGATTATAGTGGATTTTGAAGTTATGTATTCATTTAATTATTCTTAATTTATTTCTTAGTTGATGTTGATCCTACTATGAGTTTTATGGTATTTTGATTGGTTGTCTTCTATTAATTTTTGTGCGAAATTATGCTTGCTACAAACGAGAGTTACGTGAGTATGATTAAGTGCAAATTTGTGAGTTGAGAATTTATCAAATGCGTTAATTACACTTCATATCCATTCGAGAGGAGATATTTAGTGTTAGAACCTCCGTAGTTAGTCACTTGAGCTTAAAATTAAGTAACGAAAAGTGAGGGATAGGAGGGAGACTTTACTACCGGGTTTGGGAACACCTTATTGCAAGGCTAGATTATCCAAAGGGAAATGTTTATCCTTTATAGCATTTTACTCTATCGTACTTATTAGTACCCTTTAGTATTTGGTCTCTATCTCGCAATTGATACATAAATTAGGATAATTTTATTAGTTCATTTATTTGACTTTTGCAATTTTATCATCACCTAAGTTCGCGTTCCTCTTTCCTTTATCTTACTTAGTTGGGTGCCCTTTTTATTGTTTTAGTTCATTGTTTTCCTTCCTTATTTTTATTTTTTCTCGCACCTCGTCCGCAACTACAATAACATGACAACACATAGTGCTTGGTCCACAACGTATTCCTAAATACCATGTTGTAAGTACAATTCTCATGAATTAAATATAAAACACAGAAAATGTTTTACAAGTTATTTCTTCGAATTTTAGCTGGTTCAAACTCTAATTTGTTCCTTTGAATTCTTCTCTTCATTGACTTTAACCTTGACTTGGACGACTCTTTGTAGCAGTCCTCACCCTAATCTTGTCTGGAGTTGAAGTTTTGAATTTGAAACGTCGATCCAGGGACTTGATATATTTTTTTAATTGAACGTTGTTTCTTTCTGGATGAAGGCATTTGACTTTGATAAAGAATGATATTTGAATCTTCGAATGTTTGATGAATATCTTCGAATCCTCAAAGGTTGAACGAAGAATGCATTTGAGAAGAAATGCTGAATCGAAGGGGTTCAACACCTTGATCTCTGATTGGGAGTCATTTCTGGAGGGTTTCCGTGAAGAACACTTTGAACGCTGTTTATGGCTGATTTGCACGAAGAACGCCTTGGAGTTGCTTCGAATCTTCAAGAACGATTACAGGGAGTCTGTCGTCTTTGCTAGTCTGGATTGTTGTCGTTTGGAATATGGTACAATGAACAAGTCTTGACCTCCTATTTATAGGGTGAGGGGTGACAAATCTTCCCTTCTTTAGGTGCCACGTGGCAGCCTTTAGTTGGTCGAATAGATTTGATTGGCATAATTAAAACAAATCATTTAATTTAATTGATTCGTCATTAATTTCCCTTTATTTATAACGAAATATCAATCTGATTCGCTACACACGAGTATCCAGACGCCCATAAAATTTGACTGACTTGAACATGTATATATTAAATATCAATCATGTATTTATTTAATTTTTGAGAATTCATTTAGTAAATTCCCTCCCAATAAATAAATACTACATCCGTCCAAAAGTTATTTACCCCTTTTAAAAAATGACCCGTCACAATATTTTAAAATTACATCTCATGTCATTACTTTTACCAAAAAAAAAAAAAAATCATCTGTTTTAGTAATAACATATATAGAACTACAATACCCTCAATCAAAAATCACTTTATCACTTTAAATACTACTCCCTCCATCCCAATCAAAAACTCATATAAAAAACAAAGGGGGTAAATAACTTTTGGAAGGAAGTAGCAACTGATTTATTTGATATTAATATGTAATTTGTACATGTGACACTATTTAATTGGGTGCAAATTTTATTTACTTACATCGTGGTTCAATACTACTTGGTCCTATACTCCGTTTTATACTATGACAATCCCGTGCACTTGTGGGGGAGTAGCAAAAATTAAACTTTTTTGCTCGAAAATTCCGATCAAGTTAGTACCCTGCCTCTGTAGTAGAGAGAATAATTGTAGGTTGCAAAGTGGTTTTCCAACTCACAATAAAACCACCAAGACTAAAAGTATAACCATTCATAGACCTGTTTTTTTTTTTTTTTAAGGGAACCAGTCATAGACCTGTTACTATCAACATCTCCCACATAATCAGAAATCACAGTAGCCTGAACTACACAATTAATATCACCTTCATAAATGAGACCGACATCAACACACCTCTAAGATACCAAAAAAATCTTCTTCACAATCTGCTAATGATCCTTTCCAAGTTGAACCATAAACCTGCTGACAACGCTAACAACATGTGAATGATCAAGTCTAGTACATTGATTCGTGTGAGAATTGCTTGAAATTCTTTGTTTAATTGCTCAAATTTGTTAGGATTTCATGCATTTTTCTACATTAATTTGACTTAATTGCACTTGAGATGAGAAAGGGTGTGACATGTTGATTTTGTAGGAAACAGATGAAAAACGAATAAGAATTGAAGCAAAAAAAAAAAAAAAAACTATTTTGATCCAGAAGGGTATTGGAGAAGAGGGTTGAACCATATGAAACTCGTTGAAAAGTGGATTCCAACAAAAAGAGAACCGAATAAATCGAAGGTTGGAAGCTTGAGTTATAAGCGAAACAAAAAATGATGCGCAAGAAAAAAAATGTCGAATTAAGTACTAAGAGGTCCAAAAACCCCTCTAGTGTTACTCTTAGATTCAAAGTACTTTTAAAATTACTAAGAGATACAGAACAATTGATAAAAAACCTATAATACCCCTCTAAAAAATTTAAAACATAAATTTACTCCACCCAAATCAATCACTCCCAATCAAATTGCCCTCAATCTGTGTACCCTCTTCCAACGAGGTTTCACCCAAAACATCTTCTTCTCCAGCGAATTCATTGTCTTCTTCTTCGGCACCGCCGCGGCGGCGGCTCCCCCTTCCCTATCTCTTCACAAAAAACATCACCATCGCTGCCAATCGGCCGCTTCCGCCGCTGCGCACACAGAACCCAAAGCCAGGCAGCGTCCCCAAACCAACCACGCCACCCCACCAGTCACGCGGCGGCCTCCCGCCCCCCGCCATTGTCGGCCCCCTCCCCCGAACGAGAACGACCCCGCGTCCTCCATCCTCCTCGTAGAAACCGTCGCTGCCCGCCCTCCCCTCGTAGAAATTGCCGCGGCGAGCGCTCCTTCACACTGAGGAAAAAACGCGGTGGCGACGGCGAGTAAAAATAACTAGTCTCATCTCCACCGCATCGGAGGAAGGGCGAAAACCGAGAGGGAAACGATGTGTCGGGTCTGTTTTTTTTTCCTTTTTCTAATTTCTGCAAAATTTGATGATGGTGGTTGTCGAGTGGGTGGATGATGGTGGCGGTTGGATCTGCAACTAGTTTGATGGCGGGTTGTTTGGTGTCGCCACGGAGAAGACGATGAAGGATGGTGTTAAATCTGTAATTTTCAAAAATTTTAGCATTTTTTTCTGTGATTTCTGGTTTTGGTGGTTATGGTTGGGGCGGCGGCGGCTGTGGAGAGCGGGGGTTTCTGGATTTGATGAAGGATGAATCTTTTGGATTGTGTGATTTTTTGCTTGAATCTAGGTTGGAGATGGAGGATTTTGAACGAGTTCATGTTTTTTATGAACATATTCATGTTTCACATGCACATATTATTGTTTAAATAGGCCGAAAATATGTAATTTTGAAATTTTTTAGATTTTAATTTCTGTAATTTATAGAAATTTAATTTCTACATTTTCTGTAATGTTTGTATTTTCTGCAATTTTAGCAAATTTTTAAATTTTCAGTTTCTATAATTTTTAAATTTTATATTGTAAATTTCTGAATCATTTAAATGAAAATATGTAATTTTTTGTAATTTAGATTTTTAGATTGTAAATTTCTACAATTTTCAGTTTTTTTTATATAAATTTCAAGTAAGCAATGTTTTATTTGTACGTTTTTTGTCACAACAAAAAGAAACCCAAGAAAATATGAAATTGAGGTTTTTGTCTTGTGTAGTGTTTATTTGTAGCTAGAAGCAATTTATTTAAAAGCTTGGACCTCTTAGTAATTGGGTCTTGGATTTTGGAGTGGAAAGTGAGTCACAAAAACGCCATTTCGGCCCGATTCGAGAAAATGGAAAAGGAGGCCCAACAGCCCATTATTTAGCCATTTAATTGGCCCAATTTTATGGCCTAAGTTCTGAAATCAACCCACCAACAATTTGGAAAACAAATGGATCAAATTAACAAGGAGAGAGGAGGCAGACATGTGGGTGTGTTGACTAATGACTAATGAAGGAAGAGAAAAAAAAAAAACAGCTGCAACGCCTCAAAGCAACATCAGCCGCCCCATATTAATTCGGGGCCCCACCTGGAACCAATTACATGGAGAAGGTGCTACTTTAATTTTTAGTGTATTTAGGATCAGCGATTTTCTTTGAAAGAAAGACAACAGTAGCAACTTTTGCGGGGACACCAGATTATTTTCTTAGGGCAGAACCAACAGAAGCCACTTCTCATACTCACATTGAGCCGCAGTTTTTTACTCATAGTTTCACATAGTATTAGGTGTTCTTCAATTTCTTGCAAGTTTAGAGGTTTTTATGGTTCAAACAAGATGTAATCATTCTCATTAGGTGGATTCTACATTTATCTCTCTTTAACTTGCATTTATTTTGATATTTATGGATTGTAAGAACATTTTAGCTATGAGTTTTGCTCTAGAACTTATGGGCTAATCATTTTATGTTTTGTTATTTGAAACCATGTGAATATTGAGTTGATATTTGTTTATTGTTGTAGGTCCCGAACGGATTTCGTGAGGGCATAAGTCTAGAGGGGAGGGGTGAATAGACTTCTGAAAACTTTTCGTGCAAGATCAGGTGTGATGGCAGGTTGCCTGATCAGAGTGCGAGTGTATCAGCTTGGACTGATATCCAACTTACTGATCGTCTGATGGTAGATCAGTTCGGTGTCTATCAGTTTAACTGATGTGCGGAAGCTAGTTTTAACCCGTGTGAAAAAAACCAGTTTTAAGAAATCAGATTCTGCAGTCTGTTTTCAATCAGGTGAGCAAAGTGTCAAACTGATCAGATCAGTTGCTTGATGCAAACTGATCCTAACTCAGAATATGTATACAGTTTAAACCAAGTTGTGTGCAGTAGTGTAAAGCAGTTAAGAGCAAGTAAATACACATAAGATTGTTATAGTGGTTCGGACAACCAGTCCTTCGTCCACTCTTCCCTATCACAAGGGGCACCAACTAAACCAACTGGACTTAGTTTATTGTGTTAGTCCAACACAGTACAACCAACAGATGTTTAAGGAGTTCTCACTCAACCGATCCCAAAAATCAGAACTAGAAACCCTAGTCTGAAATCTTGCAAAACAAACTTAACCTAACATTTGGGTTTGGGTAAAAATTTGTTGTTGTTCCATCTGGAAATCTATCCTAGTGTTTATGTAGCCTAAAGCTAAATGATGAGATTTCTATGCTAAGAACTATGGAATGAACACTTATAAAATAAACTTGAATTTTGTGTTCTTCGTGCGGAAATTTGCTTATGGCTTGAGCTTGATGATAATTTCCGTGTCTTCACTCTGAAGAGCAATCCCATATTTATAGACCTCGAAATCAAAGAGCCGTTGGAGAGCAATTTGAATTTCAGGCTATATTTGGTAGGTTGCACGATCGATTTGACGTGCTTCAGGGACGGCATGGCCGAAAGCGTGTGTGTTTGTCCTTTATAGCCGTTTGACTTGATACGCCATATCCTGCAATGTCAGCTTTGTGCATACGTGTCGATCCCTGATTGGCTAACAAGGACACTTATTCGGCGTCATTGTAAGTCCAACTATGTTGACATTCTTCTGGTCTGGTTTACACCGTATGTTTCTGATAAGTAGTTAAGCTTATCATTTTGCTGACTTGGCTGAACTGATCACCATTTCTACTGATCAGTCGCCTTGAGTCTACTGATATGGTTGTCTTAGCTTCAACCAATCGACTATGATGATGTCTTCATAGAGTAGGTCTTCTGGTCTTCAAGTTATGTCTTCTTAATTTCTCTACTGATCTTCCGCTGCTGATCTCCGCTACTGATCTTCGCTACTGATCTCCGCTACTGATCTTGACTTGTACATTTTGAGTTCCTCCTTAAGAATGACCTAGTCTAATACATCAGTTGTCTAACATGTTCAACTGGATTCCTATCATATCATCAGCCGACTAACAGGTTCGACTGGTCCTATTACAACTGTTTTGGAACTTCCATCAAAACTATAAATTTCCCAACAATTTCCCCCTTTTTGATGGAACCAAAACATTTCCCAGAAAGAATGCTGAACAAAATTAAACATGAGTAAAAAAGAGAGAGAATCAGAAGACAATGAGAGTTTGTCTTAAGATCAGAAAAGTAGAATTTTCATCAACGATAAAATATTTTACAAGTACATCAAATTCTATTATGATCTTACAAAAAAAATCTTCTGATTCAGAATCTCTCTTCCTCCGGGACAGCACACATTTCGAACAACCTTGCCTTGACTTCTGCAGCTCTACTTTCTTCAAAGATGTCATCTTGTGCAAGGCATTTGTTGAGTACTGCATTGAAGGCAATCTTGTCAATCTTCCCATATGAAGTCTTCTTGTAGTCCATGATCTCAACATCTGGAGCTACTGGGATGCAACACAGCTTCTTGACTTCTCTCATGATGTTGTTGTAGAAAGCTGGATGCTTGTTATTCAACCAATCCCTAAAGATTTCATCTTTATCCACGTTGGTTGGAATAACTTGATTGATATGGGCTGAGATATACCATTCCCCCTTGATTAGTCGTCATTCCTTGGCCATATTTTTATCTGGCTTCACAATGACATCTGCATCAGCAGGAAGAATTGGCTCTATAACATGTGCGCCTTCTCCGGATTCAGCAACAAGCCCTTTCTTCTTCCTCAAACGATAAGACTTGTCAAGGCTTGAGGCTTCTTCCATCCTTTTCTGCCTGTCCTGCTCTGCCTTCTTCAATTCTTCTGATTTTCTTATTTCTACTTCTAAAAATTTCTTTTTCTTTGCAAGGACAGCAGCTGGTTTCTTCTCTTCTCTGGCATGCTCAGCTGACTCAGTGGATGATGAAGAGATGACTTCTTCCAACTCTGCAGCAGCCTTCGCATCTTTCTTCATTCTCTTCTGTTCCAGAGTTACCTGGATCACTGCTACATAGTTTTCAACCTGATTCAGCCTTTGGATGATATCATCATTTTTCTCTTCTTCCCCCTTTTTGGTTCCCTCAAAAATAGCTTTCAGCTCAGAATTGAGGTTACCAATCTGCTTAGATAGATCTGTCTTTAGAATACCCAGGGCAGAAGAGTCACCAGAAGGGCTAACTTGTTCGATCAAGGTCAGCATTGAAGAATGAACTTTATCCACAATTGGACTGACTTTGTCGAACAGATTCTCAAACTTATCAGCAGCAGAATTGACCCGGGTCGCAGCACCAGCAAGATCTTTCTGTAATCTGGTCAATTCTGCCATCTTCTCGTTCAACATCAGCGTGAACTGCTAATTTCTGTTCTCCTCAACCTTGGCCAACTTCTCGTTTACCTCCACCATCTTATCAGCTGTTGTATCTCTCAATTCTTTAGAAATTCTAGTGCAGTGAGAGGATACAAGTTCTCGTTCAGTCCTGATGGCCGTCTCCAGTTGCTTTGGTACGAAGAAGCTCACATCATCGCGAAATATTTGAGCCATGTTCGCTCTGAAGGAGTTCTTGATGTACTTCATCAGATTTGCTTCAAAATCTGGATTAGTTTGTAAAACTTGTGTTACCTGATCTGCTGAAGTCGATGGAGCTTCCACTTCCATCTCTTCTGCTTGACTTCCTCCAGCAGTCAAGTCAATCACATTATTGGCTGATTGAGCCTCAGTTGATGGGGATTGTGCCGCATCTCCCACAACAGCTTCATCGACAGCTTCTTCGGGCTCTTCAATAATTTTGACCTGTTTTGCTGTTTGTTATGTGTCAGCCATCTGTTCAAATATCTCTTCAATCTCTATCGGGCTGACATCAGCAATGTCTTCATCTTTATCAGAATCCTTCATTTGCCGCATTACTCGACTGTATCTGACCATTTTGTGGGTCATTTCCCTGTGCATGGGGGTATCTGGCATTCCCAGCTGTCTAGTAATCGACCCAACAACTGCATCATCTGAGATCAGTTCTGGGGCAGCCTCTACTCCGACTATCTTTCTGATCTCCAGCTCATAGTCCAGAAAAGAACGAACCCCTCCTTTCTGCTCCAGCACAGTGCCAAAATCTTCAAATTTCTTTAATCGGATGTCTCTCTAGGTGAGCACATCGAGAACAATGGCCTTGACAACTGCATTGGGCCAGCTCAGGATATCTGTCCTCAAGCATTTTCTCTAAGCGCCTTCGGATAATTTTCTCAGTGAATGAGAGAGTTTCTGGTTCAGGTTCGGACGATAGAGAAGGAGAGAAAGGCACAGTAGAAATTGGCTCTGGATCTGGCAAATGATGAGCAGAAGTATCCATATGCTCAGACTCGATGGATACATAAGTAAATTGAGCAGTCTACTGCAAGGGCTCAGTCTGAGCATACTTGGATATTTGAGTAGTTCCTCTGGGAGGTAGTTTGCTGAGGATGATGTGATCATCATCTAAGTCAGATGACTCATCCACCAGCTGAAAATCCTTCTGCTTCCCTTTTCCGGCAACCTCAGCAGTAGATGTAGATTTCGATTTCTTGGTTGTTGGTTCCTTGATGATAACTCCCTTTTCTGGCTTCCTGGAGGTTGTCTTCCTCTTCTGACCACCCTTTCCTGCCTTTCGAACTTCCAGGTCTGGTTTAACAGCAGGTTCAGCAAAGTAAACAGGTGGGTCAGGTAGCTGACGGTTGATGATCAGCATTTTCTTGTGTGCGAGCTTATAAGGGATCATCTCGTCTTCACTCCAATCCATGTCCCTCATCAGGTCTATCAAAATTAAAGAGACCTTATGCAGTAGAGTGATCTTGGCTGAAAGAATCACTCTCCCTTCCTTCACCACAAATTTATCAGACTCCTCCAACAACCTCCTCTTCAAGAACCCCAACCAGTTTATCCTCGCATTGTGGATGATTGCAGTCATGATTCGAGCTTTCTCCCACGTGACCGCATCCAAACTGTAGGTGATGCCTACAATAACTTTCTGGACAATATCGAACAATAGTCAATATTTCCTTTTCAGTATGGGTTTCTTGAAGGCTTTTGAATGATGAGCATCCGCTGGTCGAAGAAGATTCTTGATAACCGCGCTCTCTTCAGAGGCCAAATAAGCGTCGGGTATGATGCCATCCACTGGTGCAGGAAGTCTGAAGATTCTGAATAGATCATCATCAGTGATTTCTAGACGTTCACCCTGTACCTCCGAATACAAAACTCCTTTGTGATCTCAGAGATTGTAGAGAAATTCCAAAGCCCCATCTAACAAGATTGAGTCGGCACTTGCTGAGCAATAGGTCTTGAGGCCGCACTCTTTAAGCAATTTGAGGATCTCAAGGGACTCTGGATCTGTGGTGGTCCAAAAATCGACACACCTTTCCTCAATAACTTCATCTGCAAAGTTCCGGAAGATTGGATCTTCCTGTTCCGGTGAAGCATGGGATGAGGAGTGAGCGGTTTCTGCAACCTGTCGTACTTTGGGAGTCATTTCTGAAACAAATTCCACAAATCGATGTTAGAGTAAGCGTTGAAACACAATTTTGCAGAATTTTCAGATAATCGATGGCCATGTCCCAAATTAAACATTAATACGAAATCTGTAACCCTAACATATAATAATTATCATATTCAAGAGGAAATGCTACGCAGATTACCAGATATTGATACACAAGAGATAATAACAAGAGAAGCGTATTGATTTGCAGAAGATTTGTAGAAAAAAAATTTGAAAGCTTTGAGAAATTTGCAGAGAAGTTTTAGAGTATGTGTAATCGTGCAAATGGAGAATAATGCTTGTTTTAGAAGGAAGATGGAAAGATGAAGGGTTTTGAAAAGGAACCGAATCGTCGCTTAATCTAGATGAACGGTCCAGATTTAATAATTTGAAATCGTGCGGTGAGAAAAACAAAAGATAGCAGCTTTTTGGATTTAAACCCGCGCATTTAATGTATTTAATACATATTCCTCGCGTCCGCATTAAATTCTCTGCAGGACTTGCGTCATGAAAGTATGTGTACAGTAAAAGCGAATAAGGTTTAGGGAAAACATATGATTAATCAGTGAAGATAAAGATTAGAAATGCGTATATGTTTGACTGATATTGTAATCATCCAATACAACATGAAGTCTGACTGATTTCTATTAATCTTAGTTTCTGCCTAATCCTTACTATTTCCCATAAATGTCCCACTTAACTGATTCGTTCCCCCTTCGTCAGATATCCCCTTTTCTGATCAGTTCTTGATTGATCTTTCTGATCTTAGTTTCTTGTTCTGTGTTCTGATCTGGTTGGCCTGATTACTATTGACCTTACTGATGGTAGCCTATACCTTAGTATTTCTCAACAATGACCCACTTATCTGATCAGATTTATGCTGATCCAATCCGATCAAGATTTCTGCTTGATCCAAACTACTATCAGAAGGATTCAATCTACTGATCCACTTTGATCAAGTTAGGTCTTGGGATGTGTGCCAGTCTCCCGCCAAAGCCTTATCCTTGGGGAGTCGAAGAGTCGCCTTGATTCCCTAAGTCGGCGTGATGTGACAGTCCCGTAATGATGGCCAGGCATCACACGTCACGAACTAACCTAACCATCAGATGCGTATCACCTATACACTGTCTTTGCGACGCCAATTTCTCTGAAGGGCCTTGAGAAATTAAAATTTGCATTTCTACCCCTGCTCTTCCTCTATAAATAGGACGAAGGTTTTAGACACACAACATAACCCCTTCACCATACTCATCGTTCTCAAGCTTGCACATGAGAAATTCCGGCGAGTCCTCCGGCAAAAGGCTTCTTCTACCGTACACAAATGACCTCCGGTTCTCAGTCCATCCCTATGTTTTCCCCGTTCCTGATCTCATCTTCATCGGAGAATGATCATACGGCCATTGCTAAGCTTCACTGCCACCCTGGTTGCGGATTTGCGCCGCCATCATGGAAGTGGCAGTCTATGCCTTGGGTTCCAATCGAGATGACGTGGTTAACGACGATGAGCAACTTCTGACATGTAATATGGATTTAGGAGCAACTTCTGACATGTAATATACGAACTTGATCAAGCCAAGTTGCCCTTCACAATCCCTTGAATGTTTTGCACCACATGTGTGACACTCGTGTTCATGTATGACACTCGTGTTCATTTAAAGCGGGAAGTCTCATCGGGTTTGAGGTTTAGGGTTTAGGGTTTTTCTTTCGACCTCCGGGTCTATTGTAATGAAAATTTTGACCTCCGAGTCTTTATCAATGAAATTCTCTTTTATTCCATTGTTGTGTTGACTTGATTTCCTTATGCGAATTTGGCCTTGTCCTTGTTGTCTTAATATTTATGCAACTTGTTTATCTGATCAGTTCCCCCTACATCTGATATTTCTTTTCTGATCAGATCTGATCAATTGAGGTACTTTACTCAACTGATTCTTTCTATCTGGTCAGTCTCTTAACCAACTGGTTCTGGAGACCAGTCCACCAAACATTTCTGGTGCACTTTCTCCAAGATCCAGAAGCCCTAGCTCATTACAGAGTTCTCTGAATCTGACTTCAGCTAGTGGCTTAGTTAAGATATCAGCTTTTTGCTTATCAGTATGGATCTTTTCCATTCTGATGTTCTTCTTTTCAACATGATCTCTTATAAAATGATGACTGACATCCACATGCTTGCATCTTGTAAGTAAAACAGGATTCTGAGTTATTGCAATAACACTATTACTGTCACAGAATATAGGTACGTTTGTAGCTATAATGTTGTAATCCCTCAGCTGCTGACTAAGCCAGAGCAGTTGGGAACAACAGCTTCCTGCAGCCATATATTCTGCTTCAGTAGTAGATGTTGCAACATATGTCTGCTTCTTTGAAAGCCAAGAGATCAGTTTACTACCTAAGAACTGACATATAACTGAGGTTGATTTTCTGTCTATTCTGCAACCTCCATAATCAGAATCAGAATACCCACTAAGCTCTAGATTATCATTTGATGGGTAGAATAAACCAAGGTTTACTGTCCCCTTCAGATACTTAAAAATCCTCTTAGTTGCATCCAGGTGGCTTTGCATTGGATTTGCCTGAAATCTGGCACATACACCTACTGCAAAAGTTATATCTGGTCTACTGGCAGTCAGATATAGTAGAGATCCAATGAGAGCCCTGTATTCTTTCTGATTAGTTTTCTGACCATTCTCATCTGGATCCATCTTGAATCCAGTCATCATAGGAATTTTGGCTTCCTTACAGTTTTGAACTCCAAACTTAGCCAACAGATTCCTAGTGTACTTTACCTGACAGATGAATATCCCTTCTGTACTTTGCTTAACTTGTAGACCCAGAAAGTAATTCATCTGACCCATCATGGACATCTTGAATTTCCCTTGCATCAGTTTGCTGAATCTTTCACATAAGGTCTTGTTGGGAGATCCGAAGATGATGTAGTCCACATAAATCTGAACCATCAGAATATCTTCACCATCTTCTATTCTGAATAAGGTTCTATCCACTGTTCCTTTAGTGAATCCACTGTCTATCAAGAACTGAGATAGTGTATCATACCAAGCTCGAGGAGCTTGTTTCAGGCCATAAAGAGCTTTTCTTAAACGGTACACCTGGTTGCCTCTTTCAAAGCCTGGAGGTTGTTCAACATAAACTTCCTCAGCTAGTACCCCGTTTAAGAAAACACTCTTTACATCCATCTTATACACAATAAACCCTCTGTGGGCAGCATATGCCAGAAACAGCCGAATGGCTTCCAGGCGAGCGACTGGTGCAAAGGTCTCATCATAATCAATTCCTTCTGATTGTGAATACCCCTTAGCAACAAGTCTTGCCTTATTTTTGGTTATGACATTATTCTCATCTCTCTTGTTCTTGAATACCCACTTGGTGCCTATCATATCTTGATGAGTTGGTCTGTCCACCAGTTTCCAAACCTGATTCCTTTCAAACTGCTCTAATTCTTCTTGCATTGCTAGAATCCAGTTAGCATCATGTATAGCTTCTTCTATTTCGGTTGGTTCCTTCAAAGACAAATAACAACAATATATGACACTTTCACCAATCTGATGTCTAGTTTGGACCCGGGCATTAAGATTGCCAATTATCAGATCAGTTGGATGGTCAGATAACCAAGTCCTTCTTTTCTGATGTATATCAGTTCTGATGTCATCATCCTCATCTGATATTGAGTCACTAGTAGTTGGGAGTGGTGCAGAAATAGGATCCACTTGACATGGACAAATCCCAGCTGATGTTGGAATCATTATATGCTGATGTCTGTCCATAGGAACATCAGGCGTTCCCCCTGAACCAGATGGTTCAGTTGTTACTGTCTCAGCTATACTGTTGGTCCCGGTGGGAAAACCTATTTTGCGCGTGCGGAAGCAAAACGTTTGACTTCGGTGCATATAAAACAGGGGTGAGGGCAGAGTGTTTCCAATTTTTAAACTTTGGAGCTCATGTGTTGTGTTTTGCTTTTAACTAGATGCATATGACAAGTATAAACATAAAGCAGTATACAACACAGCAATATATAGTGGTTCGGACAACCAGTCCTACATCCACTCTCCCTCTTTAGGGAAATTCCTTATCAACTTCTGAGCTTTCTGACTACCTCGTAGTTTACTTACTCAACTCGGCCCTGAGTTTTCTGACTACTCCACGTAGTTTACTAACTCAACCCGACCCTGAGCTTTCTGACTACCTCTGTAGTTTACTAACTCAAACTTTTAGATGTTTAATGAGTTCACACTCCTTCGGGACTTATCACCCTCACTCGGGTTTGCCTAACAACTACCTCACTTCACCACTGGGTTTGGGTTTTGGTGTTGTCTCCAACTATGGTGAGATTTTCCCTTACAATGGTTTAGCCTCAATGCTAAGGTTGGGAAAATCTCTCTAAGCTTATGATACATCGTGGGTTGCTTAGGTTGGGTTCTAGAACACTCTTTGAATATATTTGTATATCTACAGACTTGTGTTCTAGGGTGGGAATGCTTAACTCTCTTTGCTCTTGGAGCATCGTTGCTATCTTCTTCGCACTTCCACACTCCTCCACACTTGATAATGAAGGAAGAACTTGTATTTATAGTGTGGATTTGAATGTTACCGTTGGAGATAATCACATTCAAATCCATACTATTCTTCGTAAGTTCTGCGCAGCTTTTTTCAGTTGGTTGTCTTCCTCTCGTTGGTCCACGTCAGCTGGATTTCAACGGCTATATTCCTCAGCTTCAGTGCCTCGGAACATTCAGGATATACTGAGCATTCAGTACATTACTGAGTTCTTGATAATCTTGTGCCTTGATATTCTCTGAGTCTTCAGGTTCTCTGAGTCTTCAGGTTCTCTGAGCCTTCAGGTTTCTCTGAGCCTTCAGGTTTCTTTGAGCCTTCAGGTTTCTCAGTATCCTACTGAGTCTTTAGTATCTCAGTTTCTTCTTCGAGTCTTGAGATCTTTAACTTTTTCTATATCTGCACTATACATGGTGCGAGATAATATCCTGAACACTCTAAAATTGAATCCTGACTCATCTATCAAGATTATCCTGAACATGTCATACTCAGGGGTTTTGAGATCTTAATCAAAATCCTTTTTATTAAATTCATTTCCCAACAATTTCCCCCTTTTTGATGATGCCAAAACCTATCTTGTTACAAACATATAACCTATACTCAGGTTTCAGTTTTTCCTATTACAAGAATGGTAAATCTCTAATCAATTTAAATCATTCAATGATTTCTTGAAGAATGAATCTTTCCTAAATAGATCATTACTAAATACTTAAGCAATTTCTCCCATAAAGATCATATAGTTTCCTCTTTATATGAGCATACAATCAATCGATCGTAGACATTCAATCAGGCATATCATCATAAAAGACATGTAAAAAAGATAATGAGGTATTATCTTTGAGCATAAAGATAAAAGTTTCATTGATTGTATGTTATCAGTTACAGATTACAATGAACTTATCAAAGAAATAAAGACAAAAAAAAAAAAACATAAAGAATTACAAGTCTTGATTTTGGTCTTTAGTCTTACATCTTCATTTCGGCTCCTCATTCTTCTTCAATGGACCTTGTACGTCGGGTATCTTGACACTCATCTTGGCCCAGTTCGATTTCTTGACTTCGAACATCTTGACCCTCGTGTCTTGACCTATCTTGAGTCTCGGTTTACTTTACTTCTTCGAGTCTCGAGATCACTTTACCCAAGCTATCGATTTCTTCTTTGCGATCGATTAGCTCGACTAATCAGATCAACACATCTTTAGATCAACATAGCATCGGTCATTATATCGAGTTAGCATATCAAGTTTATCATATCGATCTTGATCACGTCGATCTCGTCGATCTTCATCTGCTCATTATCATATCGATCTCGATCACGTCGATCTTGATCGATCTCTTTTGCTTTCATCTTACGATTTGCAACCTTCTCTTACGATTTCTTTGGCTTTAGCTTTTCTTCGCCGATTTGCCTGGCTCATCAGTTGAACTCAACTAACTCATTTGATCTCGATCAGTCTTGTCTGCAGCCGCGTCTGATCTTGATCATTTACTTTTGATTCCGTGAGTTCCCCCTCAAGTTGAAGTTCCCCCCTTTCAACTGATATAGACCGATATATCTGATTTGGTGAAGTTTTCAAGCTCAGCTGATTTTCTTCATTTGATCAGCTTTGTATGTAATCGATTTTTTGTTGACCTAATCGATTCTCTTGATTAAGTCGATTCTTGGAAAGTGTTCTTTGCCAAAACTTAGTCTAGAATAGTAGCCTCTATTCCCTAAGTTGGTGCGATTTGACATGCGTAGATATCGTCTGACACTCTCGATATGTCAATCCGCCATAACTTTTTCCAATTATCGATCGCGTGATTTCTACACGCTGTCCTTGTGATGCAAATTTTTCTAAAGAGGCTTTGAGAGCTCAAATTTGCATCTGCACCCTTGCTTGGCCTCTATAAATTGGACCAATATTTTACACAACATAACTCATTCACCATACTTATCTTCTTTGTAGAATCATGTATCCTGGTGAACCCTTGTTTCCGGTGAGACTTCCGGCAAACATCTTTACCCCCTTTTCCATGATTTCATCTTCTCAAATCAACCACTGTGTGTCCCTTTTTTACGGTTCTCGTCGTCATCAAAGATTTCTCATACAATCGTTGCTAAGCTTCTCTACCATCGTGGTGGCGGATCTGGCTTTGTCATGGCCCGGTAAGACACTTCTCCTAATCGTTATCACGGCTTGTGTGTCTTTACGGATGACGTAACCAAAGATTAGGAACTCGATCCGAAAATGAACGTGAGTTTGATATCACGAACTTGATCGGACAACAACTGATCTTCCTATATCAAACTCACCATTTAACAGCTGGAGAGCCCACTGACTCTTTCTTAGGGCTCCTGGCTTAAAAATCCTATCAAAGCCGCTCTCACTCCATTGGAGAGTCCATCAGTTTGCGGCATAGGATTACCTTTCAAGCCTCCTCACCTGTTAAGTGGGGAAAATGAGAGCATGAGATCTTAAAATCTCTCTCACTCCTCCTCTTAATCACCACCACCATAGATCGGGTTTGGGTTTGGATGAAGGTTTAGGGTTATGGCTTGAGGGTTTAGGGTTTAGAGTTATGTATTGACCTCCAGGTTCTCTTGCATTTGTAACTTGTAATGTAACCTGACCTTCGGGTCTTTATCAATGAAAAGTTCTATTATTCCATTGTTGTGTAAAACTTTTTGTTTGCTCTGATACCAATTGTTGGTATCAGATCAGAGACAGTTTTAAAAATAGATCTGCTCAGGCGATTACATTGAAGAAGTAATCTTTTGAGCACCGCTTCTGATACCACTTGTTGGTCCCGTGGGAAAACCTATTTTATGTCTCGGAAGCAAAAAACGTTTGACTTCGGTGCATATAAAAAACAGGGGAGAGGCAGAGTGTTTCCAATTTTTAAACTTTGGAGCTCATGTGTTGTGTTTTGCTTATAACTAGATGCATATGACAAGTATAAACATAAAGCGATAAACAACACAAAGAATATATAGTGGTTCTACAACCAAAATCCTACATCCACTCTCCCTCTCTAGGGAAATTCCTTATCAACTTCGAGCTTTTCGACTACCACGTAGTTTACTTACTCAACTCCGTACCCCGTTTTTTCGACTACTCCACGTGGTTTACTAACTCAACCCGACCACGAGCTTTACGACTACCTCTTCAGTTTTACTAACTCAAACTTTTAGATGTTTAATGAGTTCACACTCCTTCCGACTTATCACCCTCACTCGGGTTTTGCCTAACAACTACCTCACTTCACCACTTTGGGTTTGGGTTTTTGGTGTTGTCTCCAACTATGGTGAGATTTTCCCTTACAATGGTTTAGCCTCAATGCTAAGGTTGGGAAAATCTCTCTAAGCTTATGATACATCGTGGGTTGCTTAAGTTGGGTTCTAAAACACTCTTTGAATATATTTGTATATCTACAGACTTGTGTTCTAGGGTGGGAATGCTTAACTCTCTTTGGCTCTGTAGCATCGTTGCTATCTTCTTCGCACTTCCACATTCCTCCACACTTGATAATGAAGGAAGAACTTGTATTTATAGTGTGGATTTGAATGTTACCGTTGGAGAGAATCACATTCAAATCCATACTATTCTTCGTAAGTTCTGCAGCTTTTTCAGGCTGGTTGTCTTCCTCTCGTTGGTCCACGTCAGCTGGATTCCAACGGCTATATTCCTCAGCTTCAGTGCCTCGGAACATTCAGGATATCTCGAGCATTCATTACATTCTTGAGTTCTTGATAATTCTTCAGCCTTGATATTTCTCTGAGTCTTGAGTTCTCTGAGCCTTGAGTTTCTCGAGAGCCTTGAGTTTTCTCGAGCCTTGAGTTTCTCGGTATCCTCATTGAGTCTTGATATCTCGATTTCTTCTTGAGTCTTGAGATACTTAACTTTGTTCTATATCTCTCTTGCCGACTATACATAGTGCGAGATAATATCCTGAACACTCTAAAACTGAATCCTGACTCATCTATCAAGATTATCCTGAACATGTCATACTCAGGGGTTTTGGGATCTTAATCAAAATCCTTTTTATTAAATTCATTTCCCAACATATACCATCTTCTTCATTGACAGTTGTACGTACCTTTGGGTCTGACTGACCTGGTGAATCAGTAAGATCAAGCTTTGGGACATACACTGTTACGTGATCTGATCCATTGTCTTTTATACTTAGCTGATCCATTTTATGTGCATCAGGTACCGGTTGATCTGGTACTGCTTGTTCTGAGGCAGATTTCTCCTGTTCAGAAGATGTCTCATCAAAGACCACATGTGGTATTTCTTCGACAACTAGTGTTCGCCTGTTGAATACCCTGAAAGCCTTACTGGTTGAGGAATATTCTAAGAATATACCCTCATCTGACTTGGCCTCAAAGGTTTTCAACTGGCTCTTCCCATTATTGTGTATGAAACACTTGCATCCAAAAACATGGAAGTAAGAAACACGAGGTTTTCTGCCCTTCCACAGTTCATAGGGCGTTTTGAAGTGAATTTTACTCAGAGAACATCTGTTCTGAGTGTGGCATGCAGTGTTGATTGCTTCTACCCAGAAATGGCTTGGAGTCGCATGTTCAGGTAACATAGTTCGAGCAGCTTCTCTGAGTGTTCTGTTTCTCCGTTCTGCTACTCCATTCTGTTGTGGTGTTCTTGCAGCTGATGTTTCACGATGTATTCCAAACTTAGTGCAAAAGTCAATAATAAAGGAATTCAGAAATTCTGTACCTTTATCGGATCTGATTTTCACAATACTGACACCCTTCTCATTTTGTAATTTCTTGAGCAGCTCGGGTATCTTTGTTGTTGTTTCATTCTTCTTATATAAGAATACCACCCAAGTAAACTTGGAATAATCATCCACGATCACCAGAGTGTATTTGCGTCCGCTGAGACTAAGTGGGGTAATTGGTCCAAATAAATCCATATGGAGCAGTTGCAGTACTCTGTTGGATGTTGGTCCTGGGATTCCCTTGAATGAGGCTTTTACCTGTTTTCCCTTCTGACATGCGACACATGTCTGATATTTAGAGAATACCTCATTCGGAAGACCCTCAACCAGAGACATCCTTGCTATCTTGTTAAGAGTTTTAAAGTTCAGATGGCTCATTCGCTTGTGCCAGAGCCAGCTGCTGCTTTTGGAACTCTTAACAATCAGGCATGCATTTCTTGGACAACTGTTCCAATCTGCAGTGTAGATCGTTCCTTTCCTTGAACCTGTTAACAAAATCTGTTGAATAGCTCGATTCTTGATAGTGCACTGATCAGTCGAGAACTCAACACTGAATCTGTTGTCGCAGAATTGTGAAACCGATAACAGGTTGTGCTTTAAACCTTCGACATACGAGACTCCAGTAACCTGTACATCATCATTCTCTAAGGTTCCGAATCCTCTGGTAAAGCCAAAGTTATCATCACCAAAGAGTACACGTGGGCCTTCTTGTTCTGTGTAAGAGCTAAGGAGATGTTTGCTTCCAGCCATGTGCCTTGAGCATCCACTATCGATGTACTAGATAGTTGCTTGTACACCTCTTTTATTGGCCAAACCCACACGAAACTGCAATCAAATCAGACTTTAGGTACCCCAGTAGAATCGGGTCCTGGGGGGTGACTTGGTCGTGAAATGCTAAGTTCTTAACTAGCAGTTACCCCACAAGAGTATGGGATCACTGTAGCAAGGGTAAGTATTTGGACCAAGTAATATCGAACCCGAAGGAGGTTTCGTATGCGTGTAAATCCCTGGAAATGTATGCTTCGTAACTAATATGGATGCGATTTGAGAGTTCTATTTTAATACTATTGAATCAACAAAAAGTAAGCAGATAACAACGATTACACTAACTTCAGATGAAGTGCAAATATGGGAGAATGTTGCTTTGGACAGGAATCCCTACGTATACTATCAGAATTGGTTTGGCGACGAGGACTATCGTGGTGTACAAGAGAGTAATCCTGAGTTTAATGAAAATTAGGTAATCTACTTCCCTAATCCCGCACTAAATAAGGTACAGCAAAAGCTCGATTTTTATCCCCGATTACTCAACTAATACCCTCTTTACCTCACTGACCAAATAACCAAGTTATTTAGGTCGTGCTTAATTACTATAGCCCTAATTCAATTTGGGTGATTCGGTCGTCCTCCCTAACTGAACCGGTATATTACCAACCCCGTCACAGACCCTCTCCTCAAGCCTATTCGTTGGAAAAGAGTGATTCGGTCGTCCTCTCTCTAACAACTTTCGTACTCAATTAAATGATTTTTATTGGATTGGCTATTCATATTAGCAAATTAAGAAGATAATCCAAATTACACCTCGAATTTCCTAATCACCTAACCAATTCACTATTTCTACGCGATCATCCTATCCAAAACAATCAAAGGTTTAACCTACCATCTTGATCGTCAAATCACAAATAACCAATTTAATAATAGAACTCATCAGGCAAGAGTGTATAAACCAAATCAACAACGATCAAGCAATTGAATTCAAATAGCAAAACTAGTATTGAATGAAATAAGCAAATAAACCCTAAAATTGTTCTTCAAGAAATAAGAAAACTGAGAAATTCTCCAAGATAAATTCAGGAAAACTGTAATATAAACAGTCAATTTGATAACCGAATCGTGTTTCTCGTTGTGGAATTTCTCTCCCTCTTCTCAGAACCCTAGAATGCTTTTCCTCTTTTTTTCTCTCTATCTAATTTCGTCTCCCCTTTCTTTTTTTTCCGTTTGCCCTTATATATTCTTCTTCTCAGACCACTCGAGCACGACACATGGCCGAGCAGTTCTACTCGACCTAACTTGGTCGAGCGCTTCTTGATCGCTGGACTAGGTTTTGCTCGACTACACTCATTGGTCGAGCGGTTTCGCTCGACTACACTTGATCGAGCGCTTCCTCATACCTGTATTCCCCCCCCGCTCGACCGCATTGGTCGAGCTCCAGGTTCTCGACCTCTTTCTTCTATCACCTTTCTTCACTCCAACTAATAATTTTCAGTATTTCTTTCATTTCTTTTCAACCGGGAGTCTGATTCGTGCACCGCAACGTCTCACTAGCTCCATTTTTAGCCCTCTTTCCTGTCATACACACCAAAGAAGAAAATTAGTGATTTTATACAGATTATGCTCAATCAACGCAAGAATATCACTAAAAACACTCGAAACATGGCTAAAAACTCGCTCGTAACTCCCTCAATTTCACCTCTAATCAGGGGGTTAGAAGTACCTTTCGGGATCCAAACATATCTGGCACCTTTGTTGAAAATAGAGGGCTTGATTTGTCTCTCATAAAAATCTACATAATCATACGTCTCTTCATATGCAATCTCGTCAGTATAATGATTAGTGTGAGCCTTGGATGAATCAGAAGACTTGGGATTCTTTACTGATATTTGTCTTCTTTTAATCCAGTGGGGCTCAGGTGCAACAACCCTAGATTTCTGATTGTAAGGGTAGGTACGACTGCTACCATTAAAAGATTCATATCTTTTTGGCATATCTGGTCTTAGCAGTTTACCATTAGCTTGCTTGTTAGGCAACTGGACCTGATTAGGTTTCAAATCAGATTTCCCTTTGAGAGGTTGTCTTTTCTGATTCCTAATCTACTGATCAGGTTGAGGTCTCTTCAGAAGAACAGGGTTCTTCTGTTGATTCCTCGGCTGATGCTTGATCAATTGGGGTCCATTTCTGTTCCCTTTCTGATCAGACATTTGCCTTGCCTGGTCAGCTGATCCTTTTCCCTTATCTGATACAGATTTGGCTCTTCGTGTATCTTGATCTGAAACTCGTTTGATTACACTTTTCTGAAGTGAACCAGACGGGGCTTTTGAGGATGAAGAAGGGTGTTCATACCCAATTCTCTTCTTATTAGTTGACGTACGAAAATAGTTATTCAAATCTTGAACGGTCTTAGAAGATTTCGTGAAAACCTCTATTTTCTTACGCAAACTATCCTCACTTATTTTTAGACTCTCATGCAGTAGGAAGAGTTCATCAAACTTAGCTTGAAGGATTTTGAAATCATCAGCTTGTTTTTTTTTAATGGCTAGCTGTTCCTTAATCAGTTTATCCTGATCAGAAGAGCTGATTTTCAGAACTTCCAGTTCTGTAGTCATCTTCTGAACAGTTTCAGCTGATTTCAGTTCAACAGCTTTTCTTGCAGCATTTTCTTTAACAAGCTGAATGTTTTCTATCCTTAGCTTGTCGTTCTCAGCTTCCACTATGGTATAAGTGTCTACTGCATTGGAGAGATCATCAAGCAATTGCTCACTGTAGAGCTACATGTCAATCTCTCCAGCAGGTGTGCTCATCACATCTGGTGTGGAAACAGAAAACACATATGGTTTAGAAGATACCTCAGATTGATCTTCTTCCTTGGCCATGAGGCAGATTTCATCATCAGATGAGAACATTAGATAATCTACGTCGTTGAAGTCATCAGCATTGCTCATCAGGCAGAAGTCTTCAATAGATGAGTAACCAGAATCTTCTGATGGCAGATAAGAGTCATCTATTCCTGTAGTGTCAGCAACCATAACTTTTCTGTCTCTGTATCGGTGCTCTCTTCTATTCCTCTTATCTTCTCTCTCTTTGGGTGTCAGGTCAGGGCAGTCTGCACTGTAGTGACCTGGTTTCTGGCAGTTTAAGCAGACTCCTCTCTCTACTGAACTTCTTCTGGCAGGTGAGTCATGTCTTCTGTATGATCTGTCAGGTGACTTCCCGGTTTGCCTTTGATCTGAATTTCTCCTTTCTGATTTGTGATCTTCAACAAGATCATCTCTTTTCTTTTCTCTTTGGTCGTCTCTTCTGTCATCAGATTTGTTTCTTTCCTGCGATCTGTCAGACGATCTTCTATCTCTTCCTCTACTATTCTGATAGTCTTTGTAGAATCTTCTATACTTTCCCAATTGAATGTTTGGTCTTTCAAGCTTTCTGGTGAGTAGAGCAATCTGTTCAGCTTGACTAACAATATTTCCAATAGGCTCAGAAGGTTTTGAGCCGCTGCCGCCTGCTTTGAATGCTACTGCTTTAGTTGTTGCAAGTGTGGTTTCGGTAGATGACTCATCATCTTCCTCTTGCCCTCTCTCAATCAGGTCGAATTCATGGGCTTTCAGATTTAAGAACAAACTGCTCGGCTTCATCTTCGTTATATCTTGGCAGTCTTTGATCACCGTAACCTTCATATCCCATTTCTTCGTTAATGATCTCAGAATCTTGTAGTTGATATCCTTTTTGGTCATTACACGTCCTAACTCTCTGAGCTTGTTTATCGACATGGTAATCCTTCCATCTAGCTGGTTGATCGTCTTGTTAGGCAGCATCTTGAGTTTATCGAACATAACCAGTTCGGCCTGTAATCTGTTGTCCTTTATCTGTTCATTTCCTTCGCATATCTCAGCTAGAGTGTCCCACATCTACTTTGCAGTCTTGAGGTACTTGATCTTTTCCCTTGTGATCTTATCTATCGTCTTCATGATGACATGTCTTGCAACTATATCCAGATTTGACAGCTTTCTTTCTTCAGCATCCATTAGAGAAGGACTCTTCCTGATCCGAGCTCCAACTGGAAAATCTGGATCACCACCTTCAGCTGGGTTGTTGTGGTAGATAATGATAGGTCCTTGTTCAAGAACTTCCATCATTCTGCTGCTTATAGCTCCCAGATGATTGCTCATGAGTATGACCCAATCTGCATACTCATCAATAGAAAACTTGGGTAGATCATGATACATACCAGATGTATTATCCATGCTTAGTGAGTTTTGAAAACAGATGAAGTTTTAAAAACGGTTTTTCAAGATCTGTTCAAGTGACCACAATGGTTCTTCCTCAAGAACTGATGATACTCAAAGCACTGCTCTGATACCACTTGTAGGTCCCGAACTGGTTTTGTGAGGGCAGAAGTCTAGAGGGGAGGGGTGAATAGACTTCTGAAAACTTTTCGTGCAAGATCAGGTGTGATGGCAGGTTGCCTGATCAGAGTGCGAGTGTATCAGTTTGGACTGATATCCAACTTACTGATCGCCTGATGGCAGATCAGTTCGGTGTCTATCAGTTTAACTGATGTGTGGAAGCTAGTTTTAACCCGTGTGAAAAAAACCAGTTTTAAGAAATCAGATTCTGCAGTCTGTTTTCAATCAGGTGACCAAAGTGTCAAACTGATCAGATCAGTTACTTGATGCAGACTTATCCTAACTCAGAATATGTATGCAGTTTAAACCAAGTTGTGTGCAGTAGTGTAAAGCAGTTAAGAGCAAGTAAATACACACAAGAATTTTATAGTGATTCGGACAACCAGTCATACGTCCACTCTTCCCTATCACAAGGGGCACCAACTAAACCAATTATTGTGTTAGTCCAACACAGTACAACCAAAAGATGTTTAAGGAGTTCTCACTCAACCGATCCCAGAAATCAGAACTAGAAACCCTAGTCTGAAATCTTGCAAAACAAACTTAACCTAACTTTTGGGTTTGGGTAAAGATTTGTTGTTGTTCCAACTGGAAATCTATCCTAGTGTTTATGTAGCCTAAAGCTAAAGGATGAGATTTCTATGCTAAGAACTATAGAATGAACACTTATAAAATAAACTTGAATTTTGTGTTTTTCGTGCGGAAATTTGCTTATGGTTTGAGCTTGATGATAATTTCCGTGTCTTCAATCTGAAGAGCAATCCCATATTTATAGACCTTGAAATCAAAGAGCCGTTGGAGAGCAATTTGAATTTTAGGCTATATTTGGTAGGTTGTAGGATTGATTTGACGTGCTTCAGGGACAGTATGGCCGAAAGCGTGTGTGTTTGTCCTTTATAGCCGTTTGACTTGATACACCATATCCTGCAATGTCAGCTTTGTGCATACGTGTCGATCCCTGATTGGCTAACAAGGACACTTATTCGGCGTCATTGTAAGTCCAACTATGTTGACATTCTTCTGGTCTGGTTTACACCGTATGTTTCTGATAAGTAGTTAAGCTTATCATTTTGCTGACTTGGCTGAACTGATCACCATTTCTACTGATCAGTCGCCTTGAGTCTACTGATATGGTTGTCTTAGCTTCAACCAATCGACTATGCTGATGTCTTCATAGAGTAGGTCTTCTGGTCTTCAAGTAATTAATGTCTTCTTAATTTCTCTACTGATCTTCCGCTGCTGATCTCCGCTACTGATCTTCGCTACTGATCTCTGCTACTGATCTTGACTTGTACATTTTGAGTTCCTCCTTAAGAATGACCTAGTCTAATACATCAACTGTCTAACATGTTCAACTGGATTCCTATCATATCATCAGTCGACTAACAGGTTCGACTGGTCCTATTACAACTGTTTTGGAACTTCCATCAAAACTATAAATTTCCCAACAATTGTCTAATTTATTTTTTTCTTTGGATGATACTTCTAATAATGGGATTTATTGTGCTTTAATTAATTTTCTTCTATTAGACTATGTGTGTGATTATGCTTGCTATAAACGAGAGTTGCGTAGGCATGATCAAATGTATATTTGAGGGTTGAGAATTGATTGAATTTTCAATTACACTACTTATCCATTCGAGAGAGGATATTTAGTGTTAGAACTCCCATATTTAGATGTTTAATTTGGACTTAAGTTTGAATTAAGTGGGGGATTAGGGAGTGTCCTTAGTACTAGGTGGGAACACCTTATTACAAGGCTATATTACCCGAAGGGAAACCGTTTCTCTTCATAGCATTTTCTCTATTGAATTCATTGAGAATCTTGAGTAAGTTGCCCCTAAACATCCAAATAGAATTATAGAAAATACATAAACAATACCTTTAATATCGCTAGTTGGAAAATACCCGAAGCATACCACTCTCATCGCACTTCTTTGAAGTTAGTTGCTCTTTGTTTTTATTTGCTTATTTGCTCACTTGCTTTAAATTGTTGCTTAGTTTAAACTCTTGAAACAAACCATTGACCGTAATTATAATAGTATGACAACAAATAGGCATAGGGGTTCATTGTGCTAGTTACCTCCCGTGGATCGATAATACTTGGTCTTTTACTCATTTTAATACTGAACGGTTCTCATAAATATTTAACATTCATTATATTTAAAGCAACAGTGATAAAAAAATTATTCTCATAAATAAATGCAAGAATCAGTTTGTATACATAAGTGAAAGACATGTGGAAGGAATGAGAGTCAAGTGTGTGGCCAAACTGCTTTGGGTATAAGTGGGAGAATTATTAGGACATGTAGGACATGGACGTGCTGTAGTATACTTAAAAGCAGACTTTGAGTATAAGTGGGAGATTGTTAGGTTATACTAGCAAGTATACTTTTGAATGTAATCTGAGGCAGACTCTTTGTGAAAGGATCTGCTAGGTTGTCCGCCGATGCGATCTTAGCCACCACTATATCTCCGCTCTTAACGATTTCTCGTATAAGATGATACTTCCTTTCAATGTGTTTGCTTGCCTTGTGAGCTCTTGGTTCCCTTGAATTTGCAACTGCTCCAGCATTGTCGCAATAGACAATAATATTGTTGGGCAAATTCGGAATCACATCCAAGTCAACTAAGAAGTTCTTGAGCCACACCGCTTCTTTCGCTGCTCCACAAACAACTACATATTCGGCTTCCATGGTAGAATCAGCGTTGCATTTCTTCTTCACACTTCTCCATATTATGGCTCCACCTCCCAAGCAAAACACACTGCCCGAGGTAAATTTTCTGGAATGTATGTCTGATTGAAAATTCGAGTCCGTATACTCCACAGGGAATAGACTTTCTGACTGATAAACCAATATTCTATCTCGAGTTCTCTTCAGATACTTCAGAATGTTTTTAATAGCAGTCCAATGTTCCTTCCCTAGGTTACTCTGATATCTTGCTACCATGCCAATGACAAAGCAAATATCTGATCTCGTACACAACATTGCATACACGAGGCTTCCGACTGCTGATGCATATGGAATGCCCCTCATATCATCTTTCTCCTTTTGTGTCTTCAGACACATCTCCTTTGATAGATGAATTCCATGTCTAAAAGGTACAAAACCTTTCTTGGAATCTTGCATGCTGAACCGTTTCAAAACTGTATCTATTTATGAAGCTTGGGATAAACAAATCATCCTTTTCTGGAGATCTCGAGTAATCTTGATCCCAAGGATATGAGCAGCTTCTCCTAAGTCCTTCATATCAAACTATTTTGATAACCATACCCTCACGCCTGACAACACATTTTTTGTCTCCAATAAGCATAATGTCGTCTACGTATAGTACTAAGAATACCAAGGCAGTTCCGACACACTTCTTATAAACACAACTCTCAAACTCGTTTTGATCAAATCCATAGGAATTATCACCTGATCAAAACACTAGTTCCAAGCTCGCGATGCTTGCTTAAGTCCGTATATATTAAGCTTGCATACAAAGTTCTCTTGGCCTTTTTCAATGAAGCCCTCGGGTTGGCGCATATAGATTTATTTCTCAAGACTTCCATTAAGGAAAGAAGTCTTGACATCCATTTGCCATATATCAAAATCTAGGTGACCAGCTATCGTCAAGAGAATACAGATAGAATTAAGCATAACTACATGCGAAAAGGTCTCCTCATAATCGATTCACTCTTTCTGAGTATATCCTTTTCCCACTAGCCTAGCTTTGAAGGTTTCAACCTTCCCATATAATCCTCTCTTTCTCTTGTAGACCACTTGCATCCAATAGGCTTTATGCCTTTGGGTGATTCAACAAGCTCCCACACCTTATTGTGATCCATAGACCCCATTTATGCTTCCATTGCAGTTTGCCAAGAATCTGAATCCTTATCTTGGATTGCCTCGTTGTAAGTCCAGGGATCAGATTCATCCTCCCCGGGGAACAAGTCCGAAGACTCTCCCATGAACATGAATATCTCGGGTTGTCTTACAACCCTCCGACTACGACGAGGTTCTAGTTGTGTTTGTGTATCCGGTTGTATATGTGTATCGCTTGGTACATCTACTTGTACACTTGGTATATAAGTTGACCCTCTTAATTCATCTAAGGTAATCTCACTTTTGGGCTTTCTATTACTTATATTGTCTTCCTCCAAGAATCTAGAATTTGTGCTTACCACAATTCGCTAATCTTTGGGACTAAGAATAATCCCCCTTCTCGTTCCCTTAGGGTATCCTACAAACAACCTTAATTCTAAACGAGGATCCAACTTACCAGCTTCCTTGTCCAACACGTATGTCGGACACCCCCGGTTTCTCATGTGTCTTAGACATGGCTTACGTTCGGTCCACAATTCTGATGGGATTTTAGGAACTGATTTGGATGGTACCAAGTTTAGAATGTAAGTCGATGTTTCCAAGGCATGACCCCAAAATGACTTGGGTAAATCTGAATAACTCATCAAAGACCTGACCATCTCTAAAAGAGTTCCGCTTCTTTGCTCTGCAACCCCGTTTTGTTGAGGGGTTCCCGATGCAGTTAATTGGATCTATTCAAAGGATGTTAAGTAACATGAGGGACACCTCACAATAATTTCAGAAATATTACGACGAAAGAAGTTGTACGCTAAGTTCAAAAAGTGTGATTTTTGGCTCAATAGAGTAACCTTCTTGGGGCATATAATCACGTCTCATGGGATAGAAGTTGATCCTGCTAAAGTCTAGACGATTCTAAGTTAGATGCAAATAAAGTTTGCAGTTCTCTTAGCTTGGCAGGGTATTACAGAAGGTTCATACACAACTTTTCACGTATTGCAAAACCAATCATGCATCTTACAAAAAGGGGTAAAAGGTTCGAATGGACATGAATGTGAAGCTAATTTTTTAGACTTAAAATATAAGCTAACGACTGCACCGGTCCTAACGGTGCCTGAAGAATTATGATGGTGTCATCATTTACTACCCGGGCAAGACAAATGTATTAACAAATGCACTCAGCAGGGAAGGAGGACGTTAATTAGCATAGGTACGCACCAACAAGAATGATTGATTGAGGAATTTGGCAGGATGAAGTAACCATTGTCAAACCAAATTAGTCAACTTCAATGCTAGTCACATTGTCAGTTCAACCAACCTTGAGAGAACGAATAATGGAAGCACTATAGAGCAATCAATTTCTCCAACGAAGAGCAACAAGTAAAAAATAATCTGACTAAAGATTTTACTACAACCCAAGATAGAGCTTATTTATATAGAAGTAGAATTTGCATGCCTAAGAAGGATGAACTGCGAGAAGATATAATGAGAGAAGCTAAAAAAATAGTGTATTTCCACACATTTAGGCGAAATGAAAATTTACATAAACCTCAAGAGTAACTTCTCCTGGAGGGGCATGAGACGGTCGATCACGCAGTTTGTTAAGTGATACCTTACTTATCAAATGATAAAGTCTGAGCATCAACGACCAGCCAAAATTTTGAAACTACTAGACATTGCGGAATGGAAATGGGAACATATGGGATTTTGTGACGACATTACCCATAAGCTCGAAGCAACACAAAGTTGTATAGGTTATGGTCGATAAGCTGATCAAAGTTGCTCGATCCATACCAACCCATATGAACTATTCAATGGATCGATTGACTAAATTGTACATTGATGAGGTAGTACGGCTGCATGGAGTTTCGATGTAGATTGTATCTGACCATGATCTGCGGTTTACTTCAAAATTTTGGAAAAGTTTGCAGTTAGCCCTAGGCAAAAAACTGAATTTTAGTACTATTTTTCATCTACAGACGACAAACAATTGGAGAGAACTAATCGTGTCCTAGGAGATCTACCGAGGACATGTGTTTTATACTTTGGAGGACGTTGGGAAGATTACCTGTTCTTAGTATAATTTGCTTACAATAACAACTATCCGACTACTATTGGGATGACACTGTATGAAGCACTCTTCGGATGAAGATGAAGAACACCAATCCATTGGGAGGAAGTTGAAGTGAAAAAAATATTGTGACTAGAGCTAGTCGAGAAATCTGTGGAAACAATCAATAAGATTCGGGAAGGAATCTAGATTATCCAAGATCGACAAAAGTCGTATACAAACTCACGAAGGAATGATCTTCAATTCGAGAAAGGGAATGAGTATTTCTGAAGGTTTCACCCATTAGTTGGATAGCCCGATTTGAATTTAAAAAAAAAAGGAAGTTTAGACAAAAATACGTGTGACCATTTAAAATTTTGAAGCTTATTGGAGACGTGACATTTCGACTAGTCCTGGCCTTAGAGTTGTCTGCAATACATGATATTTCCATGTGACAATGCTTTTGAAGATACGTCCTAGAGCCCAGTCACCATAACAACCTCGAAAAGGTGGAAGTCAACAAGGATTTTAAATACAAAGAGCGACTCATAAGCATTCTAGGGAGATAAAAAAATAAAATTAAGACCATGAGTATTAGAAACATACCTTTAATTCTAGTCCAGTGAAATATATATATAGAGAAATGAGGCAATATAGGAGCACGAGGGAAATATTCCGAGCAAATACTCTGAGCTTTTCGCATAGCATGTCCAATTTCGGGGACAAAATTTTTAAAAGGAGGGGGGAACTGTAACACCACATTTTTAGAAAACTTGCATTTCATGTTTTAAACAATTAAATTATTTATGTAAGTATCAAGTTGTGTATTATTTCGAGTTCTTGCAAGCTTAAAATTTATGAATTTTAAAAGCTAATGTTTTCAATGGAGTTTTAAAGAGTTTTTGCAGGGTAGCGTACGTAGGAGGCCGAGCTTGATTGCGACTTACTTGACACAAGTAATTAATAAAAATAGATAAGTTATTTTATTTGAACTAATTGTGACAAAATTGAATAATAATGATAATACATTTAGTAATGATAAAAACTTATAATATTTAAATATAAAAGATCACATATCAAAAAATATTATGCAAAGATTATTTAGTTATATAAATTTCTATAATCATGGGATTTAATTAGATTATTTCCATATCTTAATTATTATTGTATCTTTTATATATGTGTGTAATCTTTCATACTCCCTCCGTCCCAAACTTGATTTTCTGTTTTCCGTTTTGGGCGTCCCATAGTTGATTTCCTATTTTCTTAAATAGAAATATTTACTTTATTACTTTATCACTTTATCACATAAAATACTAATAAATAACTCTTTTTAACCCCAACTACCCATCACTTTATCATATAAAATTAAACAACTCTTTCTACCTCAACACTTTATTATTTTTTCTTAAAACCTGAGCACACAGTAAATAGGAAATCAACTATGGGACGGAGAGAGTATTAATTAATTAATAAATTAAATTAATAATACTACATAAATATTAAAACACACGCACACAACCTACCACACGCACACAACATAACACATATATATTCTATCTTTATAATTTGTTAAAAAAAGAAAAAAAAAAAGAAAAAAAAAGAAAGGGTCACGCATAAGAAGCACTCAGAACACTTTTCTTACTCTATCAGCGTCTCTTCTCTCTTTCTCACTCTAAAATTCCCCTAAAAATCAATCATCGGATCTCTACAAAATTTTCAAGAAAACTTTGATGATTCAAGAGTCTTTCAAGGAAAGAGAAGAACAAACACTCTCGTTCAACCTTTCCAGCGAATCAATTTTCAAGATATCTGCCCAATTTTTCTTAAAGGTATTTTGGCTTTTCCCCATACTTTTCCTATGATTTTTCGTATTGTGGTGTTTAAGATTTGGTATTTTAAGCCAAAAAAACATTTTTGGTCATACGGTTTGGGTATTTTGTTGGATTTTTGGATTTTCTTGTGGGATTTGCCAATTATGTGGCTATTTGGTGCTTGTTGATGGATTTCATGTTGTTAAGGTCATTGTATGTGAATTTTATGCTTGATATCCTACTGACTCTCTTCTATTCTACCTTGAGATGATTCATATGGTGGCTACTTAGTGTCTAAATTGAGTTAAATGCCCTATTTGTGCTTTTATATGAGATAACATTGTTGCTAAAATTTATCTATGTCACTGATTATTTTTTCGAAGAATGTTTAAGGACCTTAATGAATGATTTCACTTAAATACCTTTACCAAATTGAAGTACTGGAAGTATAGAATATGTTGTTAAAATTTGAGATTTTCGGAGTTGTTTCCGATTTTATATGATATTTCAATTAAACTGTTGTACATAGTCAAAAATACCATGTTTTAAGGTCGCGTTTGCTAAAATCTTCCTCATCATCTCAATTCGATTTTGCGAGTAAAATTTTAAGGAGTTGTTTTAATGCCTCTTATCTGTCCTAGGAATTCTATCTAGCCACTTTTGAAGCAATATCCTATTTTTAGTGCTTTTTGTACTCTATTAGAATGTATGCACAAGCTGAAATATGTGAAATTAAAATATAAACTTTTGAAATATGTTACTACTGACTGTTAAAGTCAACTGGGATTTTGTCTTATATTTTTATAAGAAATACACAAATTGTACAATTTTTTTTAAAAATGACTTAACATAGGCTCTATTCATAACCTGTTTAGCAGTCAATTTGTTAAATTCAAAGAAAAGATCTACATTTCATTTCAAACCAAAATTTTTATGATATGTAGCTATATGTTTTTTTAACCTGCTGTATAAATTTCATAACATACGGATATGATTATATTTGGCTATAAATTATCTACTATAAGTTTTCTTTAAAGGAAGTTTAACATATAGAAGTGAGTTGGTAGATTATTTAATTTAATCATCTAGTTAACTAATAATATGAGCACTCCAAAATGAACAAATTGGACTTGTTATGACGTGTTAAAATACTATTGTGATTCATTTTGGAGGTGCGAATTTTTTTACTTAAATGTTATGACTTGACATGCCTTTCCATATGAATTTGTCTAGTTTTCGTAACTAGAATTTTCTTGAAATATGAGTCAGTTAGTAGAAATATTTATACCTTTATAAATAACAAGTGGGAATAAGGTATATATTTGTTTAATTAGATTACAAGAGATAGTGAAAACAATATGTGTGCATTGAAACTTTTAAAGATTTAAAAGACTGAAAGATAGATGAATGTGTCGAGTGCAGCGAGACTATCAGACTCTGAAGAAGCTATCCCACCACATCCAAATGTCAAGAAAGTGGGTAACATTTAATTACTTTTGTATTAGTTAATTTAATTTGTGTGTAAGATGCAAATAGGCAGATCTTCGGATTTTGCTCTATGTGGATTATGCTGTGTTGAATTACGCTATGTGGAATATCCGAATTGAAGGGCCTTGGCATGTTCTCATTTCTTCGCATCAAATGACTTTCTTTAGTGCAGCAGTATATTAAATATTATCTCACTGAGCTTCCTCTTCGGGGGAAGACTCATGATGCTACTTTAACTTCTTCAGGTCCTGTTGGCGACGAGACGGACGTGTGACTGAGGAGACTCCGTTAAACCTACTCAGTGTTTTTTTAACATATGTAAGAAGTGGATTTTTGACTTAAATATTATTTTGAATTATGTATTATTTTCTATTGTAAGTGGTTGAATCTTTTGCAAATTACTGGCCGGTCTTTTGAAATGTTAAAATGTTGTTTTAAATGTTTGGTTTCATAATTGCGAAGTAATCAAAACTTTTTCGAAGTACTAGGATAATGTGCCGACCTTTTTAAATATTAAAATTGCACGTATGACAGGTTTGTCCTAAGTGAACTCTTATTATATTAAGTTAGATATATCATACTTATGTTCATGTTAACCTAAATTTGGATTTGGATTTGTCTTTGTTGGTCCCGGTGCAAATGAGTCTTACACGTGTAGGGGGGGGGGGGAAATACACGTGTTCAGTGATTTTTAAAACTTTTCTTCACTAAGATCAGATGGGTCAGGATGTTCTGAGAATTTTGCCCTGAGAAGCACAAGTTGCCCTGAGTCAAAGTCTACTGAGACAGTGATCCTGAGCAGCTTTCAAAAACTTCAGATTAGCCCAACTGATCCTGAGAAGCTTGGATCAGATAATTATCTTACTGAATACTCAGTAGAGTTATTTCAAGACCTAATCAAGAGTGCGGAATGTGTTGGCCCTAAGTTTATACTCGTTTTATCTTGCTTAAAATCTCTTCATTAGTAAAACAGTGGTTAAGGCTGTGATCTAGTTTGATGCAAGTTCAGTGGATTGTTTCCAACTGAATATCAGTAAAATATGCTTTCAGTGAAAATATGCAACAGATAGAATGCAGTACAGAAAGCAAACAACACAACAAATTATAGTGGTTCAGAGACTCAAGCTCCTACGTCCACTCTCTCTGATCTTCAGAGAAATTCCTTAACAAACTATCACCTAAAGCTTTTAGGCTGAACACAACAGCTTACTAACTTTTCTAACTTGAGTTTTCTGGCTGACTACTACAGCTTACTAACTCAACACACACAAGCTTTCTGATTGTCCAAAACAGTTTACTCACTTCTTCTCTAGAGCTTTCTGGCTGACTCACTGCAGCTTACTTACTCTTTACAACTCTTTCTCACCAACAATTCACACAATACACAAACTACCTTGTTAGGGGTTGGTTTCCAACTAGGGTGAGATATCCTTTGACAATAAGAACAAATGCAAAGGCTAGGATATCTCTACTAAGCTTTGGATATATATCAAATCTAGACTTAGTGAAATGAGCTCTCTTCAATGTGAAACACTTGGGAAATCTTAGGTTTTTCGAGTGCTTCAATTTGCAAGAATACGAATGAGCTTTGGAGTTGCTTTGATTTCCCGTAACCTTGTAATGGTGAAGGGCACTGGTATTTATAGGCAACTTCTCCAATGGTCATTCTTGGAAACTATCCGTTGGAAGAGATAGTGTCAAGGGTTTCCTCTTCTGGTTATTGATGAACGACTATTTTCAAGGTTTGAACACACCCTTGCATGTTTTAGAAAATAAGCAGCCATGTAGCTAATCACCAATTTCTGTGAACTGGAAGATATCAGTCTGACATTTCTTCAGTGAGATGTCGCTTTCAGTGTCAGTAAAGTACGTTGCTGTTGCCTCCTCATTGGTCAAAATCTTCATTTGAATAGAGACAAACAAAACAGCTCTTTTTAAGTTGACTTTTCTGATCTGATATGTTCCTTAATGTCCACAAATATCTAACATTATTGTTTGTTTGTACTAGGAATGAACATAACACCATTTCATTAAGATAGCGGTTCAGGGTCCTTTTTGTTCAGTACAAAAACAGTCTTCAGGATCTTCGGTCTTCAGGATTCTTCGATCTTCAGGATTCTTCTGAGTCTTCAGGATTCTTCTGATTCTTCAGGATTTTTCTGATTCTTCAGAGTCTTCTGAGTCTTCATTATACTAAAATTTCCTGATCTATCTGCTGACTATACATGATGCAGATATTCCTGATTCCTAGTGTCTATTGAAACCTGATCCTGATCCTATACTATCAAGATGTCCTGATATATGTCATACTTAGGGGTTTTGGGATCTAATCAAAATTTTTATTAAATTCATCTCCTAACTATTTCCCCCTTTTTGATGATGCCAAAACCATCTTGTTACATTTAAGAAAACCTAACGTATACTCAGGTTTCAGTTGTCTATTACATTCAGTTGGCATATCAGATAAGTAAGAACATGTAAAAAGATAATGAGATATTATCTTGAACAAAAAAGATAAACTTTTCATTGATGACGAATAAGAATTACATAGTACAATGAAAATAAAAAAAGATAAACTTCAGTTTTCTTCAATCTTCTTCAATCTCATCTTCTTGTACTTCCAAGTTGAACATCCCAAAGTACCTCTTCTTCAATTCATCTCTTTCTTTGATGATTTCTGGATTGTTTCCTGCCAGGCCTAGCTGAAGAGCATATTGAGCAATTTCTTGAGAGATGGTTGCTTCATTCACATAGCAATTCTCAAATCTTGGAGCAGGGTACATGTATGGCCCTGGAGCTACAATCTGAGTGTTGCTCTCATCTGCCAAGTTGATCCACTTCTTCAGATACTCATGATAGAATGTCAGCAAATATTCAATGAATGCCTCATTCTTGTCTGAGCTGCTCCCTCTCCATTCTCTCAGAATTTCATAGTAGAACCAGAAGGTTCTCTTTATCTCTTCCCATGCATCATTGATTTAGATAGGCATCCACTTTTCAATATGCGGCAATTTCTGAGTCTTCTCAGTACCTCTCCTCTTGCCAATGAACTTCCTGAATACACCCCTTCTCTTCTGCTCTTCTTCCTTTTTCTTCCTTATCAATGGAGCACCAGATACTGAAGCAGCAGTTCTTTTCTCCTTTTCAATTTGTAGGGCTCTCAGAGTCTTCTTTGTATTGAAGGTCTCTGGTTGTGTATCAGGTTCAGCTTCCCCAGGTTCTTCCTCAGATTCATCAAAGTCAACCACCAGCTTCATTTGAACAGGTTTTGAAACTTTTGCTTTCTTCTTCTTCTCTGGTTCCATAAAAGCATCAGCTTTCCTCTTTTCTGGTCTAGCCTGAGCCTCACCAGCTTTGCTTGTTTCAACCTTTCTCCTTTCAATCATCTTCTCTTCTTTGATTTCCTGAGTAGTTTGTTATGATGTCTGAATGCGGCCAGGCTCTTCAACTTCTTTAAACTTCAGTTTTTCTGTGGCCTCAATTTCACTCAGAGCATCCAGGATCTTCTTAGCCTCAACTTCTTCTTTGTCTTTCTTCTCCAAGGTTTGTGCCAACAACATAGCCAATTGACCTTTAGCATATGGTCTTTCCCCCTTTTTGGCATCATACCTTGGGAGAAGTTGGGTTAGTGCAGTATCCATGTAGTATTGCTCCTTTCCTAAACTGCGCACTTCCCTAGTCTGCTGATCATGTTCATCTTCCAGCCTCATTAGATAGTTTTTGGCTATGGAGACTTCATCAGACAGTGGAGCAAACTGAGAAGAGAATGCCTTATGCATCATTTCAGTCATCTGGGTCAAGAGTAGAGTGCTCATTTCCTCAACAGATGTTTTGATCAATTGCTCATTCTTTTCAATTAGCTTGGCCTCAAGGTATGCAGTTCTGGCCTGGTATCTTTGCTCCATGTTTGCATTTAGCTCTATCCTTACTCCATCAATCTTCTCATCCAAAGCAGTCATCTTATCTGAGAGTGTTGTTTGAATTTGCAGCATATCAGATGATAAGCTTAGATTTTCAAGTTTTTGAGATTAAGCAGCCAATATCTCCTCCATCTGAGTCACTTTCTCCACCACTGGTACCACCTTCTTCAGTTCATCCAGAATTGGGGTTAAATCAATCACTGGAGGTAGTAAACAGTCTCCAACTGAGCTGGGTGCTCCAAACGAGCCTCAGTCTGAATATCATAAGCAACAGATTTAAAGCTAGGTACTTCAGTAACTTCGACATAATGTATAATAGTGCCAAAAGGTACCTGAAGAGTGCTAACTTCAGTCTGAGGTTGTCTGACATCAGGTTGTTCAGCATCAATTTCTTTCTCCATGTGACTCTCAGTGTGTTTCTCTTCTTTAGCATCTTGCTGAAGTTCCTTTTCTTGCTCAGATTTCTTTTCTCCTTCACCTCCCTGATCCCCATCTTTTTCTTGATTTAGAGAACTGGATGCATCTGTCTCAGCATTCCTCCTTTCAGCTAATTTCCTTTTTACCAGCTCATCAAATTCAGCAACTTTGATTCTGAGCTTGGTCTTTCTGAACCCTGAGAACTCTGTCAGAGCAGCAGTCTCAACACTCCACCATTCTTCTCCTATGAAGGAGGCAATATTCAGCATCTCCGGGAGTGTTTGATTCAGGATATAGACCGTTGTCCTGAGCCTGAAGAAAATATCCTGAAGGTCAGGATAAGCATTCAGTTCAGGGTACCTGTCCAAGATGAATCGTTCCTCCTTGCTTCACCATTCTGTTTCTTCTGCTTCGCCCTTCTTCAATTCAGGACTTTCTGGAACATCAGGTTCAGATTGAATGAGTTGTAGCGTGGAAGGATCAAGAAATGCTTCTTTCAGGAGAGTATCCAAACTCAACAGATCCTGAGATTCTGACTGCTCCTGAGGTCCCTTGAAAATCTCATGAGATATTTTATCAGTGCTCAGGGAAGTTTCAAGTACCTCTGAGAATACATTTTCTTCAGTGTCCTGCTCCTGAACATTCTTTACTACTTGGGCAAGCACCTGAAGTGGAGATTTTAATCATTGCTGAGCTTCAGTTTGAGTTTCTTCGGTTTCACTGACTCCTTCTCAGCAATAGTTTGAAGTCTTTTTCATTTCTGAGGCGCCAATGCCTTTGTCTTCAGCTTATCTCCGGTCTCCTTCTTTACCTTCAGTAAATCAAGGGATTTCTTCTTCCGTTCTTCCTATCCTGAAGCCTCATGATGTTTTACTGGTGTTGTCCTGACCGGTTTCTAGACAATATCAGTAATCACAACATCATCCTGATCAGAACTAGACTCGTCCTGATCCTCAGGTTCCTCATGAACCGTCGAGCTTTGGCTTATTGCCTTCTTTTTCTGGGCTTTTGGCTTCCTGAACATGATGCGAGTCCTTGAAAACTCAACACCGCCCATTAAGAACATTTCTTCCCGGGACAAAGTTTCTATTAGAAAGCTAATCTTAGTCCCAAACAATACTTTCCTATTCTTGATGAATGCACCTTTAGCATACTTCAGTTTCTCATTCTGATGAAGGATGCAGTTCACCAGGAATTTAAGCCAGTTGAAGTCTATAGAGGGTGAATCCTCTATTGCAGCCATGAGCCTTAACTTGTTCCTGCTCACTTGCTCAAGACTTCCCGATGTGTTCATCAAGCATTTTGCAACAATGTCGATTAAAACTCGGTATTTGGGTTTCAAACACCGTTTGTGCAATGCACCTTTCAATTCTGCCTTGGTTTCCTCAAATCTATCCAAAATTTCTTGCTCTCGTCCCGCCATATATTGAGCAGGATCCTCTCCACTATCATTTAATTCATAAGCAGAATTTATGTCGTCTAAGGATAGGGATACCTTAATAGTGCGAACCACCTCTGCCCTGGACTTTGCATAAGTGCCGAAGCTCAACTGCGACACCAGTCCACCATCGTCTCCTTCACTTAGATTGATCACAAACTGCAACACCTCCTGTGTAAGCTCCAATTCTGGCATATTGCTTACTAGAAGTGATAAGCGAGCCATTCGAAGCATATTCAGAGCTTCTTCTTCCACTCGGGTCGCTTTATTATCAACCATTGCTACCACATGCTTAAAATACAGTTTTTATGTCTCGGCGAGATTCTTAATCATGGCATAGCTTGGGAATTCCATTTTTTGAGACGATTTCTGGGTAGTGTTTATGAAGGGTTTGAAGGTTTTAAGGATTTGAGAATTTTGATCGTTTAAATGTGAGAAATAAACGAATGAGGGCTAACAGTTGGTTTATATATGATCTATGAAATAAAGATCAATGATTGTGATTAAATCTCGAAAAATAGAGTGAATGGTTGGGATTTAATCTGGGATTTAAAGAAAATCTCAAGAAAATGGCTATTTTGGCTAATTTTCTGGACAATAGGCAAGTACTTGTTTATAGGTTGACAAATGGATGTTTCACAGAAATCGAGGTGACTGTTCATCTTTTCTTAGTCAAAGACACTTCAAACATTCCCGCTTTAAAAGTTCAGGCCTTTTGTCATTTATTTCAAATGATTACTGAGTAATCCCTTGTGTAATAAATGCTACTGAATTTAATGCATGTATCAGTATAACTTCAGGATTATTTGAATACATAAACCTTACTGAATATTGATCCTAACAACATTTGTCTTGAGTCTCAGTTTCCATCCTGAGAAAATTTTGTCCTGAGTTATTCCCCCTAAATAACTACATGCCCCTGAAGGACTTCTCCCTTCAGTGAAAATTCATTCACCTGGATCCAACATACCTAATTCAACTGATAGTTCCTGAAATTTTAATTCAGCCAACGGTTTAGTCAAGATATCAGCTCTATGTTTATCAGTATGAATTTTCTCCATTATGATGTCTTTTTTCTCAACATGATCTCTGATGAAGTGATGTCTGATATTACATGCTTACATCTGGTGTGCAATACCGGATTTTGTGTAATAGCAATTGCACTATTATTGTCACAAAATATAGGTACTTCATTGGCTATAATCTTATAATCCCTCAATTGTTGTCTGAGCCAAAGAATCTGTGCACAACAGCTTCCTGCGACCATGTATTCAGCTTCAGTAGTACTGGTTGCTACTAAGGTTTGTTTCTTTGAAAACCATGATATCAGTTTACTTCCAAGAAATTGACAAGTTCTTGTAGTAGATTTCCTGTCAATTCTACATCCACCATAATCAGCATCGGAATAACCAGTTAATTCAAGGTTATCATCAGCTGGATACCATAATCCTCTATTCACAGTGCCTTTAAGATACTTCAAGATCTTTGTGGCAGCCTCCGTGTGACTAGCCTTAGGATTAGTTTGGTACCTTGCACATATCCCAACAGCAAAGGTAATATCAGGCCTACTTGCTGTGAGATATAGCAATGATCCAATGATCCTTCTATAATCAGTGTGATTTACTGACTTGCCTTCAGGATCAGGATCCATCTTGTAGTTAGTATTCATAGGAATTCTAACTGCATTGCAATTCTGTACACCATACTTAGCAATTAGATCTCTGGTGTATTTTGCCTGATTGATGAATATTCCTTCCTTAGTTTATTTCACCTGAAGTCCAAGAAAGAAATTCATCTCACCCATCATAGACATCTCAAACTTTCCTTTCATCAGGGTAGAAAACTTCTCACACATCTGATGGTTTGAAGATCCAAATATGATGTCATCCACATAAATCTGAACTAGTAAGATATCCTTCCCATCTTCTATCCTGAACAAAGTTCTATCAACAGTTCCTTTGATAAAACCATGGTCAATAAGAAATTGAGAAAGTGTATCATACCATGCTCTGGGTGCTTGTTTCAGACCATACAAGGCTTTCCTGAGCTTGTAAACTTGGTCATTCTGACAAAATCCTGGATCTTTAAGCACACCATTCAGAAATGCACTTTTCACATCCATCTGATAGACTGTGAATTTCATGTGGGTAGCATATGTAAGAAACATTCTGATGGCTTCTAGTCTTGCAACAGGTGCAAAGGTTTCATTATAATCCAGGCCTTCTTCTTGGGAGTAACCTTGTGCAACTAGCCTTGCCTTGTTTCTTACAATGTTGTTGTTTTCATCTCTCTTGTTCTTGAACACCCACTTAGTTCCAATCACATTGTGCCTCTTAGGTCTGCCCACTAGCTCCCAAACATCATTTCTTGTGAACTGATTCAGCCCTTCTTGCATAGAAGTAATCCAGAATGAATCTTGAAGAGCTTCTTCAATCTCAGTAGGTTCCTTTTCAGATAGGAAGCAGCAGAACAAAGCACTTTCTCCATGGAACCTTCTTGTTTTAACACCTTCTGATAGATCACCCACAATCTGACTTGTAGGATGATTATCCAACCATCTTCTCCTTGATGTTCCCCCTTCAGTAGTGTCCTCAACATCAGAAATGTTAGGTTCAGGTAATTCGTCAAATTCAGGAAACAACAGAAAAGGATAGAGTGAATCATCTTCCTCAGGGGAAATTCCATTCAGAACATTGTCAGAGACATTTGTTCCCCCTTGGTTGATAGATTCTGAGTTTGCCTCAGCTGTGACCACATCTTCATTGGCATTACATACCTGAGTCTGAACTGGCGTATGCTCAGATTGGTCAGCTTCAGTGTGTTGGCTTTCCTTCAGTGGAGAATTTTCATCCTGAGTCCCACCATCCTGAGTATTTCCATCCTGAGCTTCTTTGTCTGAGTTTGATTTACTCCATTCATAGAAAGTGATTCACTTCTTCTTCTCAGGCTCAAAGGATGCTTTATTATTCATTTTCAGGCTAAGTCTGGTGATTCTCTTGGTTAGTTCTCCTGAGTCATGTTCCTATTTCTTCTGAACACAAGTAGATTCATAAAAAACAACATGAAGTGTTTCTTCCACAATAAGAGTCATATAATTGTAAACTCTGAAGGTTTTACTGATTTAAGAATATCCTAAGAATATCCCTTCATCAGCTTTGCTGTCAAAAGTTTTCAACTGATCTTTACCATTATTGTGTATGAAAAACTTGCAACCAAACACACGAAAGAAAGAAATAAGAGGCTTCCTTTCATTCCACAGCTCATATGGAGTTTTTCCTTGATTCTTGGTCAGCATGGATCTGTTCTGAGAGTAGCATGCAATGTTGATAGCTTCAGCACAAAATCTCTTAGGAATATCAGCTTCAGCAATCATTGTTCTTGCAGCTTCTTTCAGAGTCCTATTTCTTCTTTCAGCAACACCATTCTGTTGTGGGGTCCTTGCAGCTGATGTTTCATGAGCTATTCCATTTGCTGCACAATAATCAGATATAATATGGTTGATAAATTCAGTGCCTTTATCTAATCTGATTTTGACCACACTCGGATTCTTTTCAGTACTGAGTCTTTTCAGTAGTTCAGGCAGTTTTGTCTGAGTCTTTTTCTTACTGAGTGGGAATATGACCCATGTGTATCTAGAGTAGTCATCAACTACCACAAGTGTGTATTTCCTGCCATTTGTGCTCACAGGTGTTACTGGACCAAAGAGATCCATATGTAACAGTTGCAGTATTCTGTCAGTAGAAACATCTACTTTGCTTTTGAAAGATGCTCTGATTTGCTTTCCTTTCTGACAGGCATCACATACATGATCTTTACTGAACACTTCATTTGGTAACCCCCTCACAAGTTTGTTTAAGGTTTTGAAGTTTAAGTGATTCAGCCTTTTGTGCCACAACCAACTGGTATCAGTGGAACTTTTGCAACCAAACATGTATCTTTAGGAGTTGAACTCCAATCAGCAAGATATACATTTCATTTTCTAGTACCAGTCAGTAGAATTTTCTGTGAAGCATTGTCTTTCACATAACATAAGTTCTTTGAGAACTTAACACTGAATTCTTTGTCACAGAATTGACTGATAGAAAGCAAGTTATGCTTTAAACCAGACACATATGCAACACCATGGATATGAACAGAGTCAACTTCAAGAGTTCCATATCCTTCAGAGTGTCCTTTGGAATTGTCTCCAAAAGTAATCTGAGGGCCTTTTTGCTCAACATAGTCAGTATGTAGTTGCTTATATCCTGCCATATGTCTTGAACATCCACTTTCTGAATCATTCTAGTTTATCTGAGTCCTTCAATATCTTCAGGATCTTCAGGGTCTTCAATACTTAACCTGATCTGTATCTGCTGACTATACATTGTGAAAATATCTTCCTGAAGAATCTATACTGAAACCTGACTCAGACTATCAAGATTATCCTGAACATGTCATACTCAGGGGTTTTGGGATCGAATCAAAACTTCTTTATTAAATTCATCTCCCAACATAGAGTAATTTTACCATGTTCTTATTGTAAAAAGATATCTCACCTTAGTTGGAAACCAACCAAACCCAAACTCTATTTCTAGGTAGTTTGAGTGTGTGATTGTTGGAGAGTGGGAGTTGTAAAGAGTTAGTAAGCTGCAGTTGAGTTCTGCCTGAAAACTCTAGAGAAGAAGTTAGTAAGTTGTTTGAGACAGTCTGAAAGCTTGTGTGTGTTTGAGTTAGTAAGCCGCAGTAGTTCAGCCTGAAAACTCTTAGAAGAAAGTTAGTAAGCTGTTGAGTTCAGTCTGAAAGCTTGAGGAAGTAGTAGTAGTGAGTTAAGGAATTACTCTGAGGATTAGAGAGAGTGGATGTAGGAGCTTTGCCTCTGAACCACTATAATTTGCTGTGTTATTTGCTTTCTGCTTTGCATTATAACTGTTGCATATTTTCACTGAAAGCACTGAATTTTCTAATATTCAGTTGGAATCAATCCACTGAGTTTGCATTGAACTGATCACAGCCTTAACCACTGATTTACTAAGAGATAAAGATTTTCAGCAAAGTAAAACGAGTATAAACCTAGGGGCCTACACATTCCGCACACTAGATAAGCAAGTATAGATAGTTGTCAAACTGACCTAACTCATCTGAGTAGTCAATAAGATAGTTATCTACTCCAAGCTTATTTGGACTCTGTTTTAAAAAGGTCAGATCAGTTGGGCTAATTTGAAGCTACTGAAAACAACTCAGTATCATTGTCTCAGAAGACTTTGACTCAGGGTAATTTGTGCTTCTCAAGGTTGTTTTTCAGGACAACCTGACCTACTGTTGTATGGTATCTGGACAGTGGATGTTCAAGACATATGGCAGGATATAAGCAACTACATACTGACTATGTTGAGCAAAAAGGCCCTCAGATTACTTTTGGAGACAATTCCAAAGGACACTCTGAAGGATATGGAACTCTTGAAGTTGACTCTGTTCATATCCATGGTGTTGCATATGTGTCTGGTTTAAAGCATAACTTGCTTTCTATCAGTCAATTCTGTGACAAAGGATTCAGTGTTAAGTTCTCAAAGAACTTATGTTATGTGAAAGACAATGCTTCACAGAAAATTCTACTGACTGGTACTAGAAAATGAAATGTATATCTTGCTGATTGGAGTTCAACTCCTAAAGATACATGTTTGGTTGCAAAAGTTCCACTGATACCAGTTGGTTGTGGCACAAAAGGCTGAATCACTTAAACTTCAAAACCTTAAACAAACTTGTGAGGGGGTTACCAAATGAAGTGTTCAGTAAAGATCATGTATGTGATGCCTGTCAGAAAGGAAAGCAAATCAGAGCATCTTTCAAAAGCAAAGTAGATGTTTCTACTGACAGAATACTGCAACTGTTACATATGGATCTCTTTGGTCCAGTAACACCTGTGAGCACAAATGGCAGGAAATACACACTTGTGGTAGTTGATGACTACTCTAGATACACATGGGTCATATTCCCACTCAGTAAGAAAAAGACTCAGACAAAACTGCCTGAACTACTGAAAAGACTCAGTACTGAAAAGAATCCGAGTGTGGTCAAAATCAGATTAGATAAAGGCACTGAATTTATCAACCATATTATATCTGATTATTGTGCAGCAAATGGAATAGCTCATGAAACATCAGCTGCAAGGACCCCACAACAGAATGGTGTTGCTGAAAGAAGAAATAGGACTCTGAAAGAAGCTGCAAGAACAATGATTGCTGAAGCTGATATTCCTAAGAGATTTTGTGCTGAAGCTATCAACATTGCATGCTACTCTCAGAACAGATCCATGATGACCAAGAATCAAGGAAAAACTCCATATGAGCTGTGGAATGAAAGGAAGCCTCTTATTTCTTTCTTTCGTGTGTTTGGTTGCAAGTTTTTCATACACAATAATGGTAAAGATCAGTTGAAAACTTTTGACAGCAAAGCTGATGAAGGGATATTCTTAGGATATTCTTAAATCAGTAAAACCTTCAGAGTTTACAATTATATGACTCTTATTGTGGAAGAAACACTTCATGTTGTTTTTTATGAATCTACTTGTGTTCAGAAGAAATAGGAACATGACTCAGGAGAACTAACCAAGAGAATCACCAGACTTAGCCTGAAAATGAATAATAAAGCATCCTTTGAGCCTGAGAAGAAGAAGTGAATCACTTTCTATGAATGGAGTAAATCAAACTCAGACAAAGAAGCTCAGGATGGAAATACTCAGGATGGTGGGACTCAGGATGAAAATTCTCCACTGAAGGAAAGCCAACACACTGAAGCTGACCAATCTGAACATACACCAGTTCAGACTCAGGTATGTAATGCCAATGAAGATGTGGTCACAGCTGAGGCAAACTCTGAATCTATCAACCAAGGGGGAACAAATGTCTCTGACAATGTTCTGAATAGAATTTCCCTTGAGGAAGATGATTCTCTTTCTCCTTTTCTGTTGTTCCCTGAATTTGATGAACTGCATGAACCTAACATGTCTGATGTTGAGGATACTACTGAAGGGGGAACATCCAGGAGAAAATGGTTGGATAGTCATCCTACAAATCAGATTGTGGGTGATCTATCAGAAGGAGTTAAAACAAGAAGATTTCATGGAGAAAGTGTTTTGTTCTGCTGCTTCCTATCAGAAAAAGAACCTACTGAGATTGAAGAAGCTCTACGAGATTCATTCTGGATTACTGCTATGCAAGAAGAGCTAAATCAGTTCACAAGGAATGAAGTTTGGGAGCTAGTGGACAGACCTAAGACGCACAATGTGATTGAAACTAAATGGGTGTTGCACAAGGTTATTCCCAAGAAGAAGGCTTGGACTATGATGAAACCTTTGCACCTGTTGCAAGACTAGAAGCCATCAGATTGTTTCTTGCATATGCTGCCCACATGAAATTCACAGTTTATCAGATGGATGTGAAAAGTGCATTTCTGAATGGTGTGCTTAAGAAGGAAATATATGTTGAACAACCTCCAGGATTTTGTTAGAGTGACCAAGTTTACAGGCTCAGGAAAGCCTTGTATGGTCTTAAGCAAGCACACAGACATGGTATGATACCCTTTCTCAGTTTCTTACTGACCATGGTTTTATCAAAGGAACTGTTGATAGAACTTTGTTCAGGATAGAAGATGGGAAAGATATCTTACTTGTTCAGATTTATGTGGATGACATCATATTTGGATCTCCAAATCATCAGATGTGTGAGAAGTTTTCTACCCTGATGAAAGGAAAGTTTGAGATGTCTATGATGGGGGAGATGAATTTCTTTCTTGGACTACAGGTGAAACAGACTAAGGTAGGAATCTTCATCAATCAAGCAAAATACACCAGAGATCTGATTGCAAAGTATGGTGTACAAAATTGCAATGCAGTTAGAATTCTCATGAATACTAACTACAAGATGGATCCTGATCCTGAAGGCAAATCAGTAAATCACACTGATTATAGAGGGATCATTGGATCATTTCTATATCTCACAGCAAGTACCAAGCTAATCCTAAGGCTAGTCACATGGAGGCTGCCAAGAAGATTCTGAAATATCTTAAAGGCACTGTGAATAGAGGATTATGGTATCCAGCTGATGATAACCTTGAATTAACTGGTTATTCAGATGCTGACTATGGTGGATGTAGAATTGACAGGAAGTCTACAACGGGAACTTGTCAATTTCTTGGAACTAAACTGATATCATGGTTTTCAAAGAAACAGGCCTCAGTAGCAACCAGTACTACTGAAGCTGAATACATGGCTGCGGGAAGCTGTTGTGCACAGATTCTTTGGCTCAGACAACAATTGAGGGATTATAAGATTATAGCCAATGAAGTACCAATATTTTGTGATAATAATAGTGCAATTGCTATTACCAAAATCCAGTATTGCACACCAGATGTAAGCATGTTGATATCAGACATCACTTCATCAGAGATCATGTTGAGAAGAAAGACATCAGAATGAAGAAAATTCATACTGATAAACAGAGAGCTGATATCTTGACTAAACCTTTGGCTGAATCAAGATTTCATGAACTATCAGTTGAATTAGGAATGTTGGATCCAGGTGAATAAGGCAAATCTGAAAAATTAAAGGTTTTCAGATGCATGAAGTTTTTCAGGTTTTACTGAAAAACTCAGGATGAAATTGAGAGTCCTGAACACTGAGTCTTGGGAAACTCAGTTATCCTGAAGTTCAGTACTCAGTATTATACTGACATTTTATCAAGGTCAAAACTCAGTAAGACTGATGGAGAAAATTAGTCTGAAGAAGTATTGACTCATGCACTTCATTTATTGTCCAAAACTGAATCTCAGTAATCATTGGCAATAAATGACAAAATACCTGAAGAAATAATTGGGCGGGACGTTTGAAATTCTCGAGGAAAGTCAATGGTTTGTAGGAACAGTAATTAAATGCACTGTTCATTAATCACCAATATGGATAAATTGGCGGCTATGTACTTGCGAAACAGTCATTTCAATTACCCGTTTTAGCCGGTTTTTAATCTCAACCGTCGATTTCTTCATCTACGCGATTTTCCATAAATCAAAATCTTATATCCATTACAAAGAACTCATTCAAGCCCTATTTCAAAAAAAAATCGTCTTCGCAAACACTCTGCTTCGAAACCTTCGATTACCCAGAAATCTCATATCTCATAAACCCTTCACTCAAAATTACCAAAATGACACTCTCTGTCTACCACAAACTTACCATTTCTAATAAACCTTGGTACGAGAATGTTGTTTCTCTGGAAAGCACATCCAACGCGACTCACGAGGAGGAGGCGTTGCATATGATTCGTATGGCAAAGCTTACTTGTCTGGCCGCAAATCAACCAAATGCTGAATATGCAAAAGAGGTAATTGAGTTTGTTTCTAATATGCAATTGGATGACTAAAATTGCATAGAGTCTAAGATTACGGTGTTGCATTTGGAACATAGTACAAAATATGTGGATTTTGTTAGGGAATTGTATATTATTCCTAAGAATCTGAATGCCATATATGAGTTAAATGATAGAGGTGAAGACCCTACGGTATACATGATGGGTAGGGAACAAGAGTATTTGGATAAAATTATTGAGCATCCGGTAAAGTTTGAAGCTACATTGAATGAAAAGCATTTGAAGCCTAAATATCGGGTATTGTTAGATATTGTAAGCAAATGCATCATGAGTAGATCTGGTAGTTTCGAACAGATAAGCACGCCGAAGTTAAGGCTAATGGAGGCGATTGAAGATTCACCTACTACGGCATTTAATTGGTTGCACTATTTGATCAAGGTGGTGAGTGATCAAGCCAAACACATTCAGAAGGTGAATGGCTCTGTAGTTGTCAAGGGAAAAATTCTACATGCAACCAAGATTACATTTATCTTGGAAACGTACAGAGAAGAGGAGAACATTTTTCCCGATTCCACTTCCTTTCTGAAATCAAAAATTATGTTCAAACCAACGAAGAAGACTTTGAGAGGAAAGAAAGAGAAAATACTGAGTCTCAGGAGGAGACTTCCGAAGAGGAAACTGAGGAAGATACAACAGTGGTGGAGCAAGTCAGGGAAACAAGACAAACTTCTCAGAAATCCACTGAGACAGCTAAGGAAGAAGCCAAACAAGCTAGGGGGAAAGCCCTGATGAAAATTAAAAGGGAGAATGAGAGAAACAGGAGAAGAAAGCACTGGCTCCTCAGAAGCGAAGAAGGCTTCAAACAATTGCGGAAAAGGAGGCCAGTGAATCTGAAGAAACTCAACCTAAAGATCAACCAAGGTTGAAATCTCCACTTCAGGTTCTTGCTCAGATAACTGAAGACCAAGTTTTCTCAGAGGTACTTGAGACCTCTCTGAGCTTAGACAAAATCTCTCAGGAAATATTCAAAGGACCTCAGATCACAACTGAAGAAAGACCTACTCAGCCTTCAGATCAATCTGAACCTCAGGAATTGCTGAACTTGGATGCACTTCTGAGCGAACCTTTCTTCGATCCATCAGCACTACAAACTGAGTCCACTATTCCTGAAAGCCCGGAATTGAGGAAGGGAGAGGCTGAAGAAACTGAGTGGCGCAACAAGGGGGAACGATTCATTCTTGATAGATACCCTGAGCTGAGCGCATATCCTGACCTTCAGGATCTTTTCTTCTGACTCAGAACCACTGTGTATATTCTGAATCAATCACTTCCTGAAATGCTTAATACTGCCTCATTCAGAGGAGAGGACTGGTGGAACGCTGAAACTGCTGTGTTAACAGAGTTTTCAGGCTTCCGAAAGATAAAGCTCAGGATGAAAGTTGTTGATTTCGATGAACTGGTGAAAAGGAAGATAGCTGAGAAAAAGAATGCTGAGGCTGGTGAATCCAGTGCTCATAATCAGGAAGAGGAAAGTGATCAAGGAGGAGAAAATGGAGCTGATAAAGCAACTGAACCTGAGAAAGAGAAGGAATCTGAACAAGAAAAGAAAACTCAGGACGATGTGCAGAAAGAAGCTGACACTGAGCAGACTGATACCAGACAACCTCAGACTGAAGTTAGCACTCTTCAGGTACATTTTGGCACTATTGTAAATTATGCTAAAGTTACTGAAGTCCCTATCTTTACATCTGTTGTCTATGGTATGCAGACTGAGGCTCAATTGGAGCAACCAGCTCAGTTGGAGACAGTTGTTTTGCCTCCAAAGATTGATTTCAGTCCAATCCTGGATGAATTGAAAAAGGTGGTGCCAATGGTGGAGAAACTAAATCAAATAGAAGAAACCTTGGCAAGTCAATCTCAAAAGCTGGAAAATCTGAGTTCATATTCTGACATGCTGCAACTACAAACATCTCTTACAGATAAGATGACTGCTTTGGAGGGAAAGATTGATGTGGTCAAAACTGAGCTCAATGCAGAGATGGAGCAAATGTATCAAACCCGAACTGCTTATCTTGAAACTAAACTGATTGAGAAGAATGATCAGATGATCAAGACAATTGTTGAGGAAATGGGCTCCCTGCTCATGACCAAGATGACAGACATGATGCATGAAGTCTTCTCAAAGCAGTTTGCTCCACTCTCTGATGAATTTTCAATGGCCAAGAACTATATGATGAGGCTAGAAGATGAGCATGACCAATTGGCTGGGACAGTGCGCAGTATGGGCAAAGAACAATATTATATGGATACTGCATTGACCCAACTTCTCCCAAGGTATGGTGCCAAAAAGGGGGAAAGGCCAGTTGCTGGAAAATTAGATGAGTTGTTGGCACAAACCTTGGAGAAGAAAGCCAGAGAAGAAGCTGAGGCCAAGAAGATATTAAATGCTCTAAGTGAGATTGAGGCCACTGAAAAACTGAAGTTCAAAGAAGCAGAAAAATCTATCTTCACTCAAACATCTAAGCAAACTATTCAGGAAGTAATTGGTGAAAAATTAAGTGATAGAAGGATGATTGAAACAAGCAAGGCAGGAGAAGAACAAGTCAGAACAGAAAAGAGAAAAGTTGTAGCCTTTGTTGAGCAAGAAAAGAAGAAAAGAGCTAAAGTTCCAAAGCCTACTCAGAGGAAGTTGATAATGGAATTTGAAGAAACTGAGGAAGAAGCTGAAAAGGAAGAAACTGAAACTCAGAAAATGGCCTTCAATACCAAGAAAACTCTGAAAGCTCTTCAGATTGAAAATGAGAAGAAAACTGCTGCTTCAGTTTCAGGTTCTCCACTGATCAGAAAGAAGAAAGAAGAAGAGCAATGGATTTAAAAAGTTTCTAGGCAAAAAGAGGGGTATGGAAAAGACTCAGAAGTGGCCGCACATTGATAAGTGGATGCCTCTACAGTTCAATGATGCATGGGAAGAGATCAAGAGAACCTTCTTGTTATATTATGAGATTCTGAGAGAATGGAGGGGGAGCAGCTCGAATAAGAATGAAGCCTTCATTGAGTACTTACTGACATTCTATCCTAAGTACCTGCAAAGTTGGATCAACATGGCAGATGAAGGAAATACCCAGATAGTAGCTCCTGGTCCATACATGTACCCAGCTCCTAGGTTTGAGAATGGCTATGTAAATGAGGCAGTCATTTCTCAGAAAATAGCCCAGTATGCTATTTAGCTTGGCTTAACAGGAAACAACCCAGAAATCATCAAGACAAGAGATGAACTGAAGAAAAGATACTATGGGATGTTCAACCTGGAAGTCCCAGAGGATGAAGTGGAAGAAGACTGAAGACTTTGTACTTCTGAATTGTTTTTGACTTTTCATTGTATTATGTAACCCTTATCTTACATCAATGAAAGTTTACCTTTTATGCTCAAAAGATAATACCTCATTATCTTCTTACATGTCTATTATTTACCTTGATATGCCTGTCTGTTTGGAAAAGTGTTGGGAGAATTACCATTTTGGATTGTAATAGAAAAACTGAAACCTGAGTACAGGTTAGGTTTGGTTCTTAAATGTAACAAGATGGTTTTGGCATCATCAAAAGGGGGGAAATTGTTGGGAGATGAATTTAATAAAGAAGTTTCGATTAGATCCCAAAACCCCTGAGTATGACATGTTCATGATAATCTTGATAGTCTGAGTCAGGTTTCAGTATAGATTGTTCAGGAAGATATCTGTACAATGTATAGTCAGCAGATACAGATCAGGTTTGAAGACCCTGAAGATCCTGAAGATATTGAAGGACTCAGATAAACCAGAATGATTCAGAAGAAACTGAGTAAATGTTCAGAAGATACTGAAGATGCTCAAGAAGTGAAGACTCGGAAGATATTTGAATCAAGACTTCGATAGTTCTTGAAGACTCGATGAAGTTATCAAGACTCGGGAAGACTGAATGTTCGTGAGGCAATCAAGAAATATCTATCTCAATTCATACAAAACCGAGGAAAACGCTTATTTTCAAAAAAAAAAAAAAAAAATAGATATTGTCCAAACTTTCAAAAGGCGCATAAAAAGGAACTAAGTCTAAGTGTTGTTTAAGGTTGTCTCATTCGGAGAGATTGACCTAAAAAGAGCCGCTTTGTTTGTTTACATTCATCAAGACAAGAACCAATCGGAGGAAGACAACACTGCATCTTTTTTATCGATTAATCGAAAGCGACATGACCTCTAATTATGTCAAGAGTACTAAGTTCCGCATCGCAAAAATTGGTGATTGGCTACATGGTCACATATTTCCTAAAACATGCAAGGGATTGTTCAAACCCCAAATATAGCCGCTCATCAAACACCGTAAGAGGAAACTCGTGAAGTTATCTCTTCCAACGGATAGTTTTTCAAGAGTGACCTTGGTGAAGGTTGCTATAAATACCAAAGGACCTTCTACATTGAAAGGTTACAGAAATTACAAAGAACTCAAGAGCTCATTCAGTATTCTTGCAAATTGAAGCACTTTCGAAAACCCTAGAATTTCTCAAGTGTTTCACATTGGAGAGAGCTCATTTACTAAGCCTAGATTTGATGAGTTATATCCAAAGCTTAGTAGAGATATCCTAGACTTTGCAATTGATCTTATTGTAAAGGATATATCACCTTAGTTGAAAATCAAACCCAAACCCAAACCCTTTTGAGAAAGGCGGTTTTGAGTGTGTGTATTGTTGGTGAGTAAGACTTGTAAAAGTGAGTAAGCTTCACGATGAGTTAGCGAGAAAACTCTAGAAGAAGTTAGTAAGCTACTTGTGGTAGTCTAACACTTGTGTGTGTTTGAGTTAGTAAGTCGCAAAGAGTCGACCAAAAACTCAAAGTAGAAAAGTGAGTAAGCTACAGTGAGTTAGCCTGAAAACTTTAGGAAATGGTTAAGGAATTTCTCTGAAGATCAGAGAGAGTGGATGTAGGAGCTTGAGTCTCTGAACCACTATAATTTCTATGTTGTTTGCTTTACATCTTTGCATTATTATACATTGCATGTTTTTTTCACCGAAAAGTGATTTTCTTGATATTCAGTTGGAACCAATCCACTGAACTTGCATCAAATTGATCACAACCTTAATCACTGCTTTATTAAAGGAAGAAGATTTTCAGCAAAGCTAAAACGAGTATAAACTTAGGGCCAACCATTCCGCACACTTGAGTAGTAGAACAGATAGTTACCAAACTGAACTAACTCTACTGAGTGTTCAGTAAGTTAATTATATGATTCAAGCTCCTCAGGACCTCTGATAAATTCAGGATCGGTTGGACTAATCTGGAGCTTTTGAAAGCAGCTCAGGATCATTGTCTCAGTAGACTTTGACTCAGGGCAATTTGTGCTTCTCACGACAAAAATATCAGGATAACCTGACCCATCCGACCTCAATGAAGAAAAAGTTTCAAAAATCACTGAACACGTGTATTCCCCCCCCATACACGTGTAAGACCTGTTAGCACCGGGACCAGCACTCTAAGGTACAAGTTTTGCTACAGTTTTACTCTAAGGTACATTGTGCAAACCATTTTTTGCACAATGTACCTTAGAGTAAAACTGTAGCAATTTTTGTACCTTAGAGTGAAGACCCCTAAGAACATATTCAAAGGCTATGATATCTCTTACTAAGCTTTGGATATTGTAACATATTCTAGGCTTAGTAAATGAGCTCTCTTCAAGGTGAAACACTTGGGAAATCTTAGGGCTTTGGAGTGCTTCAAAGCAAGAATACGAATGAGCTCTGGAGTTGCTTGATTTCCCGTAACCTTACAATGGAGAAGGTCACTGGTATTTATAGGCAACTCACCTAGGTCACTCTTGAAAAACTATCCGTTGGAGGAGATAGTATCAAGGGTTTCCTTATTTGGTTAGTGATGAACGACTATTTTAGGGTTTGAACACACCCTTGCATGGTTTGGGTAACAAGTAACCAATGCAGCCAATCACCACGTTTTTGCAGTCTGGAACTCAGCATCTCTGACATTCTCAGTGCCATGTCGCTTTCTGTGTCAGTGAAGTACAGTGTTGTCTATCTCTGATTGGTTCTTGTCTTCAGTGAATGGAGACAAACAAAATGACTTTTTAGGTTAATCTCTCTGAACGAGACAACCCTAAACAACACTTTAGTTATAGTTCCTTTTGTCTACAATTGAATATTCAGACAACACTTATTTGTCATTAATGTGTATGACTTCCTCAGTCTTTATGTCCTCAGGTAGATAGTTCTTCAGAGTCATCTGAGTCTTCAGTGTCTTCTGAGTCTTTAGTGTCTTCTGAGTCTTCAGTATCTTCTGAGTCTTCAGTTAATATATATATTCAATACTAATCCTGAGTAATATCTGCTGATTATACAAGTAGCAGACATTTCCTGAACTATTCTATACTGAAACCCGCTATTAGACTATCAAGATTATTCTGAACATGTCATACTCAGGGGTTTTGGGATCTAATCAAAATCTATTAAATTCATCTCCCAACACTAACCTATACTCAGGTTTCAGTTTATATAATTACATTAGATGGTATAGCAAACAAGTATGAAATGCAGATAATTTAAAAAAAAGATAATGAGATATTATCTTTGTTGATCACACCAAAATGTACGTTTTCATTGATGTAGGGTAGAGAAATACATTTTACAATGAAAGTTTTTTTTTTTTAAAGAAACTGAATACAGTCTTTAGTCTTCCTCAATCTCATCATCGCACTACAAAAAAATTGTCTTTTTGTGGTGAAATTTTTTGTCACTAAAACCAAACCTTTCGTCACTAAAGATTTGTTGTGACAAAAAATTTGTCACAAGCGTTGTCACCAAAAGCCTGTCACAAAATGTTTCTGGTGACAGCAAAAAAATATCGTCACAATAGCTAGTGACGAAATCTATTTATCACGAAAGATAATACTATCGTCACAAATATATCGTCACTATATCTCTATATTTTTGTCGCCAAAAAATATTTTTCGTCACAACAACCTTGCATTTTTGTTATTTCACGTGACAAAACATAGTTGTCACCATAGATAATGTTATCTTGACAAAATTATCATCACTATAACCTTATATTTTCGTCACTAAAATTATTTTGTCACAACATCTTTACATTTTGTTGTTTCAAGTGACAAAACTATTTGTCATTATAGGTAATGTTGTCGTGACAAACTTATCATCACCAGACTTATATTTTTGTCACCAAAATTATTTTTGTCACAACATCCTTACATTTTTTATATTTCCCATGGCAAAACATATTTGTCACCATATATATTTTTTCGTGATGAAATTATAGTCACTATAACCTTATATTTTCATCACAATATCAATACATTTTTTTGTTTTACGTCACAAAACATTTCCGTCACTTAAGATAATATTATTGTGACAAAGATATTGTCACATGTACTAGAGCATTATCATCACAAAAATCTATTTTCGTCAAAAGAATTATTTGTTTTGGTTGTTTGTTGTGACAACTTTAAGAAGTATTTATGACGAAATTTTCATCACATGAATTTTTCACATTTACTTGTGATAAATACATTGTCACCAAAGTACCCAACTTGTAACGACAACATTGTCATCCTAAGCTATTAGTCAACAAAAAAAGTACAATTTTATCACTACAAACTCATCGTACTAAAATATAATATATACAACTCACCAAAAACACATAAGTCTAAAACCTAAATATCGATATCCTCATAAAACACAATTGTAATGAAAATAGTGTAATAGTCAAAATATCATAAAACAACAAAAGTATTTGAACTCATAAAAAAATTGTAATGAAAATAGTTTAATAGTCAAAATATCATAAAACCACAAAAGAATTTGAACTAAGATAATAATTCGAGTACGTCCCAAGATGTCCAAAGCACTTGACCAAAAATTGAGAAGCTATCTTCACTCCATATGATCTTTTATAAAGCAAAGGTCCATTCTGCATAACAAAAAATATTTGTAAAGTATTAGTTATACAATACAAATAATAAATAATTTAATCCAAAAAACCAAACAAACCAACCAAATTGCATATCACAAAAAAAAAAAAAAAATTAAAGATATTTATATTGCACATATCATAACTCACAATACTAAAGATATCTCACCATATATATTGCCTCAAAAATTTCTCTGTACGAAACTCATATACATCTAGTGCATCATACCATATTTACAAGATTGATTCTCTAACACCATTATAAAAATTTTGGCATGTATAGATGATGTTTTTCTTCAGGCAACTCCTAATATTTACACTTTGAGTAGTGCTATAATGTTGCAAAAGTGGATTAAAGAATTTTAAAAAATAGAAAAGGAATATTGTTCTTACCAACAAAGATTGGATGTACGACCCTGCATCTTCAACATATCTTGTTGCATCTTTTGAAATTGTGACATCAAAACATCAAGCTTGTCCTCAAGAATGAATTAACACCATTAACATATAAATCAAAAAATCTATTTTTATTCCTAATCCAACTTTTGTCCATTGCTATGTACCTAGGAAATGCAAAAAATAAAGATACTTGAACTTTTCAATTGGAAAACAGAAGAGATATTCACGAAATATAAGTGGCATCACAGAAGGTTTACATGCATTTAAAGATAAACAACTGCATTTTTAAAAACTTTTTGGCAATAGATTTCCAAAAACTAATAAAATCAATAGGACCTTTACCTCTAAAGGAGCTTCTTGTTCTAACTTTGCTTCCTTGCGGAATAAATGATGAACCTATACAAAAATAGATAGAAAGAAAAAAAGAGGAGAATATTAATTTAGATATAAATATTTCCTTATCTTATTATTTTTTTTTATCAAAAGACAACTTTGTGATATGTCTCATTTATTGAGATACAAGAATCTATGTGAAACACCAAAGAGGTTATATTAGCCATTCATACAATTAATTATAGGTATTAAAATGAATTTCTTAATCTACATGAAACACCCAAAGCAACTGTTAAATTGGAACAGATGCAGTACTTTTGTTCCCCAGAACTGATGCAACACCCTTTGGGCCCTATAGATTATATGATGCTTCAACTTCTTGTGTTTCACTTAATTTATTAAAAAAGCAAAGGTTTTCAAACATAAGACACATATGCATCAACGTTCAGCAACCAACTAGAGAAAGACGACGTCAAACAATATAAAGGAGAATACATTAACAAAGAGGGGTGAAGAAATTCCAACTATGTAGAAAATATTAGGACACCTTTTCTTTGTTCACATATAAGACTTTCTGTTCATTATTTATAATTTGCCATAGCTAAACGAATGTCTGAGATGAGAAAAATATATTTTGAAAGGCAGTTAATCTCACTGATCTTTGTGTTTTAAGTCGTCAAGATAAGTATCACTTAGTTGAGATCTTTATAAAAAACAAAGGTTATCATTGGTGAATATGATAAAAATAGTGGACCGCTGGATATGATCTCGACAAATTAAATAAGACCAAGAACAACCTAATTCATCTTTCCCTCCAATCCATAACCATACATTCTACTCCAGCTGGATCAAAACTAGATTTCCTACTCATTTGTTGATGTTATTTCAAATAGTTACTAATAAAACAAGCTACATTAGAAGAACCCCAAAGCAATAACAAGCTTATATCATATACATCACCAAATTATAAGATGAGAAACAGATCTTGAATAGCAGTAAGTAGTACCAAATTTTGATTTACGGACCCCCAAAATAGCAGTAAGGAACATTGAATTAATTTCATCAAATATTTTTAAGAACCCCCAAAATATATAGATTTAAATGAAGAAAATTGCAAAGCATGAAATGAAATTTCTCTAATCTTGAAACTGTAAAACTGGTCACTTCTCGCACAAAGCATAAATGTCGATAGCAGCAAAAGTGACAAAAGAGAAGCCTATTTTTTTGTTGTCTTAACCAAAACACGTCCACCTCTTATTTATTTTCCATTACAATCCAATCAGCCAATATTGTTCTTAGTCGAATCACAATCCATTATTGTTATTAATCGAATCAAACAAACAAACTAGTTCCAAACAAACTTGTTGATCATATGAGAATATACCAATATTGTATTGACAAAGCCGAGAAAAAAATCAACAATTCAACAAACCAGATTCTTCAACAACAAGAATGTATTGAAACCCTTCACAATATGTAGTATAAGCAAGAATGTATTCTGTTCACAGGGGCTGAGAAAGGGCATACCTCAATTTTGAATTAATCTCTCCAGTATTGAAACCCTCGAAAACCAATCTTTAAGAGCGGCCGCAACGTGAAATCTGATACTCCGTAAGAGCTGCCGCACGTGAATTGTCCTCAGGAAGAAGAGAAATAACTAGGTTTTCTTTTTACGTCTCAACGTGAAATCTGATATACGATTGGACTTGATCTCTAATTGAAACGAGAATCACGGAATTGAAAATTGGGCGTGAGAAGGCCGTATGAAAAAACCGCCTCTTTTTCATTCCCCCGCTACAATTCTCAAAGTTTTAATAAGAGTTCTAAAAAATTAGGGCTCTGTTATCTTTTATTTAAATAATATGCAGATCTCTGTTTTTTAGAAGCTATCTTTGGTTTCACATATATAACGTAGGGATTAAATTTTTTGTCACCCAATAACTTTGGGCCGATTTGAAATTGGTCCATCAGTTATTACATTTTGATATACATTTTGTATGTTTCAACTTTTTTTTATTTTGGCCCCAAAAACCGGTCAAATCGATTGATTAATCGGTGAACAGTACACGTGACAATTAATTTATATTTTCATTTATTTTTAAGGTGTCACATGTGTATTTCATATTTTTCAATTTTCCTTTATATTTAAGCAAAAAAATATCCGGGTCAATTCGGGGCGGGTTTCCGGGCCGGGTCGGATCTAAGCAAAATTTTATTATTATTTTTTATTAATTATACACCTTGGTCGGACCCGAATCAATTAAACCGACCCGAATTCCTTATTACACTTAAAAGTTAAAACACACAATAATTAAATTAAAAACCCCTCCGATCTTCATACCCAAATCCGCCGCCGCCGCCGCGGCTGGAGTTATTCCCCCTCCGCGAATTCGAGTCCAACGGACCACCGCCAGGCGCGGTGACGTCGGTGGCCTTAGTCTTGTCTCCGTCTAAAATAATTGTGAATTCAACCTCCTGGCCGTCGCGCAAAGTCCGATAGCCGTCGGATTTGATAGCGGTCTGATGAACAAACAGATCCTCGCCGCCGCCTTCCTCCGGCTCGATGAATCCGTACCCCTTTTGATCGTTAAATTTCGTAACAATTCCTTTAGATCGAACAGCCTTCTCCTCCGCCATCGACTGCCTTTAGATCGAACAACCTTCTCATTCCTTATTTGAGAGTTGAGGAATTCGAGTTGGTTTTTACACTTGGGCAAAATCCTCAACATCTCATTTTCTGAAATTCGCTCAAACAAATTGAACAATCATTGCAATCGGTCAAACCCACCCCTTTTCTAAATTATCCGCGACAAATTTGCATTAATTCCTCATAATTTGAAGCAAGCTCCACACCTTTCCTTGATTCCTCCAACCTTCCTGCAATTGTCTTTGAATTTATGTACTGAATGCTGAATTTCCTAATTCTTTAAATTGCCCAGAGCTCAGCCTCTCTCTGTTCCTTGCCGTTTAGCAGAAATGCGCTTCTAATTTCATCGTTAAATCGACTCAAATCGAAAAACCCATGAGGAATAATCAGAACCCTGAAGTTAAAATTGGGGGGTTTATGTGAGTTTCTTTAATTAATGATGATAGCGTAGAAGATTGTTTGAAAAGGTGCATTTTTTTGTAATGGGGAGGAGTGGTGGTGTGGGTTTAGCGGTTGTATCAGCGGCGGCACCGACGGTGGTGCCCGCGGCGGTGAGTGGCGGTGGTGGTTTGGACAGAGACGAACAATGGGGTGGGTTCCAGAGGATTTTGGCGTTTGTGTTGAATCTTCACGGAATTCGGGTCGGTTTAATTGATTCGGGTCCGACCCAAGTGTATAATTAATAATTTTTTTTTGCTTAGATCCGACCCGGCCCCGAAACCCGCCCGAACCGACCTGGATATTTTTTGCTTAAATATAAATGAAAATTGAAAATATGAAATACAAATGTAGCACCCTAAAAATAAATAAAAATACAAATTAATTGTCACGTGTACTGTTCACTGGTTGACCAACCGGTTTGACCGGTTTTTGGGGCCAAAATAAAAAAAAGTTGAAATATACAAGGTGTAAATCAAAATGTGGTAACTAATGGGCCAATTTTAAATCGGCCCAAAGTTATTGGGTGAAAAAAAATTTAATCCCTATAATATATATACGTATGTGTTATTCTATTAGTTTCTTACGCTAATGATTCATAAATCTAATATATCTAATATTTTCTTAGGTATAAATCTATTATTATATAGTATGTGATTCTCTTATATTTCCAATGATTCATAAAATAATATATAAGAATATAATATTTTTAAGGTTAAGTCTTGTATGCATTCAAGTACACCGTGCACTCATATTGCATTTAAGAATCGTGCAATTTTTTATATTGAAAATTGCAATTTATTTACACTGAAACGTGCAAATATTAATATGAAAAAATAGTTGCACAATCCAATATAAACAAGTTGCACTTTTCAATATAACAAGTTGCACGATTTTAAAATGTAATATGAGTGCACGGTGCGCTAGGGTGTACATAAGACCCACTCTATTTTTATTATTTAATAGCAAGATATATGCATCTTTTTTAAAATAAAATTATATTTTATCCCTTATGGTTATATAATATTAGTAAGAGAATTTTTCTATTTTCAATGAGTATATAATAATTCTATATTTTCTTATAGGTTTAATGGATGCTACGTTCACATCCTATTAGTCATATGAGTGCGAGTGGAAACAGGCTAGTCCTATAAAATAATCTCAAAACAAAAATTTAACTCAAACATAACATATATTGTAATAGAGTTCAAGGCATGCCAAATATTAATTTATACTGTTGTGCATATGACTGTTTAAAATTAAAGCATATTTTAAACAGTAATGCTTCTTCGCATAACAATGATAGTCGTTATGCATAATATTGATACTCGAGAAAAAATAGTTCACGTGAACTTGAGTTTACATAGACCTACTATCTTTCTTATTGTGACATGGTTTGTGTTTAGCCTTATCGACATGAAGCATGAATTGTAACCCCTAAATAAAATTTTATATTGTGATCAGAGCCGGTCCTACAATTTTTTGGGCCTGGTGCAATTTTTTTAAGGCCCTTCGTATTTTTCATTAAAATAAAATGTATAATTATTAATGTGAAGGAAATTATAAATTATAAAAATAAAATAAAAGTAACTTAATAGAAAAAAAATACTATTTTTCAAGGATCGCTTGTCAAATTTTCTCATGAACAAACGTATGTAAGATGCATAAGATTAATTTTAAGAGATAAAAAATTAAAATCAGTGAAGAAGGAGTAGAATAAACGACGGTGGAATTTATCAAGATTATGTACATGTTTGGTTTTGATTTGATTAATTCAAGGGGAAATTTTTTGTGTTGATTTAATTTGAATAATAATAAAAAAGGAATAGTATATTATAGGAATAAGTTTAAAAATAAATTATAGATTTGTAATGTATGTGGGGTTGAAAAATATGTAGGATATAGTTGAAATATATAAGGGATTGAGGTGAGTTACATCATACGTGCAACAGATTTGAAAAATAAAAGGAAAAAAAAATTAAAAAGTATGGAAATAAGGGGCAAACAAGTGCAACAGATTTGAAAAATAAAAGGAAAAAAAATTAAAAAGTATGGAAATAAGTGGCAAACAAGTTTCGAACACACGACCTCACGTTCAACAAAGACAAAAGTAACCAACTTGTCTAGCCATCAAGTTTGCCATAATCTCCGACCTTCGAATTATATAAACAAAATACTAAATAACTAAACAAATTGTAAATATTAAATAAAAATATATATATATATTATATTTATAAAAAAATCGGGGGCCCTCGCCGCCCCTAAATTAATGACAAACTGTAAATTGTCACAATAGATCTCAATGGAATTTGTGATAAACTATAAATTGTCACCAGGGACGGACCCAGAAATTTCATATTGTGGGGGCACAATAAAAATAAGAAGTTCTTTTTATATAAGAGTAACACTCCTGTGAGCTAGGTTAATGCGTGAACTCTATCACTGTTAATGGGTAAAAATTATCACTGTTATGCACAAAAATTTTCACTGTTTAAAAATATAAAGCATTTTCTAAACAGTGATAGTTTTTTTGCATAACAGACTAATAGTGAGAGTTTTTGTACATAACAGTGATACTAAAAAAACCGAGTTCACGGTGAACTCGGTTTCACACAAATTTTTGTCTTTATATAATAACTCAGATCTATTATAATTGAAATCTACAGATTTTCATTGACGGGAGTATTTGCATGATTAATTCATTAACTTCTCTCAATATATGCATTCAAAATTATAATTTTCATCGATAAAATATTTTCATAGACTGTTGTGCGGGACACAGTTGGACTCATGACTTGTGTGGGGTTTTGAATTTGGCATTTAAGACTTAAGTTCAAATATAATTAGGCCGTGTAATTTAACATTGCAGCATGAGCTTTAACAAACTAATAGTAATTTATGCATATAAAATTAGTAGTAAAAATCCAAAAAAATGTGGGGGCACGTGCCCCCAAAGTGTATACCGTGTGTCTTGTCTCTGATTGTCACAATAGATCTCATTTTAAAGTGACAAAGTTGGGAGTTGTCACCACAAACAAAAGCTTTTTGTGACGAATTGTGGATCATCACAATATATCTCTAACTTGCGTGACAAAATCTGCGATCGTCACTCCAACATATTTTTTATGTGACAAATTTAGAAGTCACAACAAATAAAAGCTTCTTGTGATGACTTGCTTATCATCACAATAGATCTCTTTTTTTACGTGACGAAGATGGAAGTCGTCACCGCAAACAGATGCTTATTGTGACAAATTGTGAATTATCACAATAGATCTCCTCTTAAAGTGATGAAGATGGAAATCGTCACCACAATATAAAAACTTCTTGCGATGACTTGCTTATCATCACAATAGATCTCTTTTTTACGTGACGAAGATGGAAGTCGTCACCACAAACAAATGCTTATTGTGACGAAGTGGGAATTGTCACAAAAGATCTCCTCTTAAAGTGACGAAATGGAAATCGTCACCATAATATAAAAGCTTCTTGTGATGACTTGCTTATCATCACAACATATCTTTTTTTTTACGTGACGGAGATGGAAGTCATCACCACAAACAGATGCTTATTGTGACGAATTGTGAATTATCACAATAGATTTCCTCTTAAAGTGACGAAGATGGAAATCGTCACCACAATATAGGCTTTTTGTGACGATTTGAAAATTATCACAATATCTCTCTCTTTCATGTGACGAAGTTTGCGATCGTCACTCCAAAGCGTCTTTTACGTGACGAAGATGGGAGTCGTCACCACAAGTAAATACTTCTTGTGACGACTTGCGGTTCGTCACAAAAGATTTGTCACGGTATAATGATTTTAGTTGGCTCGCATCACCATTTGTGATAAGTTTAAAAATTATCACAGTAGACCTCCCTTTTACGTGACAATATACGTGATCGTCACCATAACATGTACTTTAAGTGACGAATTGAAATGTTGTCACGAAAACATAGACTTTAGTGACAATTTTTATATTCGTCACAATAATTTTGTCACCAGAAAATGATTTTTTTGTAGTGATCAGGGACATCGAGATTGAAACATCCCATAGTACCTTCTTTTCAGTTCATCCCTTTGTTTGATGATTTCAGGGTGACTTCCGGTCAGATCCATCTGAGCAGCATAGTCAGCAACTTCTCTGGATATAGCAGCTTCATTGATGAATCTAGTGTTGAATCTTGGAGCAGGGTACTTATATTGGCCAGGTGCCTTAAGTGAAACATTATTTTCATCCGCCAAATTTATCCACTTCTGTAAGTATTCTGGATAGAAGGTCAGTAAATACTCTAGGAAGGCTTCATTTCTTTCTGAACTTCCTCCTCTCCATTCTCTCATAATGTCATGATTGAACCAAAAGGTTCTCTTGACCTCTTCCCAGGCATCATTGATCTGGATTGACATTCATTTGTCAATGTGAGACCATTTTTGTACTCTGGATGTACCCCATCTTCTGCTCATGAATCTCTTAAAACTTCCTCTTCTCTTATGCGCTTTTTCTCTTTTCTTTCTAGTTAGCTCAGCTCCTGACACAGATGCAACTTGCCTCTTTTATTTCTCAATATGCAAAGCTTTGAGTTTGTTGTGCCAGTCGAAGTTTGTTACCAGAGAACTTGTGTCATATACTCCAAATCCTTCTCTAAAGATTTCCTCAGTTTCAGCTTCGGGATCTTTATGAGCTTCAGATTCCTCAGGTTCAGAGAAGTCAATAATCAGTTTTCTCTGAACTGGTTTGGAAGATATTTTCCTTTTCTTCTTCTCAGACTCTATGAATGCTACTGATTTTCTTTTCTCAGCTATCTTCGGGTCAGCTTTCTCAATAGCAGCATGTGCCTCAGCAGTCAGACTTGTTTCAGTTTTTCTCCTTTCTGACCTTCTCAAGATCATGGCTTCCTGAGCTGTTTGCCTGTTTGTCTGAATAAACTCATTGTCCTCTGGCTCAACTGACTTCAATTTCTCAGTTGCTTCAATCTCTTGCAGAGTTTTCAGAACATGATTGGCTTTCAGTTCCTGCTGGGCTTTCCTCTCAAAGGTTTTCTTCAAGTGTGTATCTAATTTACCCTTTGCTGAATGAGATGTCCTTTTCCCCTTTTTGGCATCATACATTGGAAGGATCTGGGAAAGTGTAGCATCCATGTGAAATTGTGTTGGGAAATTTAGAGTTTTGATGAATGTTTTAAAACACATGTAATAGGACAAGTCAGACCTGTTAGCTGATTGATGTTTCTAATACCAGTTATAAGATGACCAGTTGATAATTATTATATAGAACAACTGATAGGTCACATATTGAGGGGGAACCTCAATATGTGTAGGTCAGATCTAAAGATCAGAAGAACAAAAGATTAGCTGAAGTCCGACAGGCCAGAAGTCAAGAGAAGGACAGAAGATCAGACGATCTTATAAAGTCAGATAATCAGGTGAAGTCTTGAGACACAAATTCAGAAGACCTGAAGATCAGATGACTACCAGAAGATCAGACCAGAAGACCTACATCAGCCGAGTCTGCTAGTTGAGCTAAGACAACTGGCACCAGAAGACTCTATCAGGTAGACTGATCAGTTGTAACTGATCAGGTCAGCTCACACCAGGTGGTACCTGATGTTTCACCAAGTCATACATTGTCGATCTGAACAAGAAGAATGTCAACTTTAGTTGGTAGAACAAACACTAAAAAGTGCTCTTGTTAACCAATAAGAACAAGACACGCATGAACGGAGCCAACAATATGGGATTTGGTGCTGCTTGGTCAAACGGCTATAAAAGACAACTATTCATGCTTTCGGCCATGCCGTTCCTGAAGCACGTCACATCAAATCCTACATATCTACCAAATATAGCCGAAAATTCAAATTGCTCTCCAACGGCTCTTTGATTTCTAGGTCTATAAATATGGGATTACTCTTCAGAGTGAAGACCCGGAAATTATCAAGAAGCTCATACTATAGCAAAATTTCCGCACGAAGAACACAACCTTGAAGATTATTTTTCTAAGTGTTCATCCCATAGTTCTTAGCACAGAAATCTTATCCTCTAGTTGTTAGGCTACTTAAATTCTAGGAAAGATTTCAAAGTTGGAACAAACAACAAATCTTACCCAAAACCCAAAGTTAGGTTAAGTTTGTTTAGCAAGATTTCAGACTAGGGTTTCTAGTTCTGATTTCTGGGATCGGTTGAGTGAGAACTCCATAAATATCTGTTGGTGTAATGTGTTGGACTAACACAATAATCTAAGTCCAGTTGGTTAAGTCGGTTAAGTTGGTGCCCCTTGTGATAGGGAAGAGTGGACGTAGGACTGGTTGTCTGAACCACTATAAATCTTGTGTGCATTTACCTGTTTGATTAACTGCTTCACATTATTGCACACAACTTGATTAAATCTGCATACATATTCTGAGTTAGGATCAGCTAGCACCAAGCTACTGATCTGATCAGATTCACTCCATAGTCATCTGATTGAAAACAACTTCGGAATCTGATTTGTTATAAACTGGTTTTTCACACGGGTATAAACTAGCTTCCGCACAATCAGTTAAACTGATAGATACCGAACTGATCTGCCCTCAGGCGATTAGTAAGTTGGATATCAGTCCAAACTGATTTACTTGCACTCTGATCAGACAAACTGCAATCACACCTGATCTGCACGAAAAAGTTTTCAGAAGTTTATTCACCCCTCCCCTCTAGACTTCTGCCCTCACGAAACCCGTTTGGGACCTACGAGTGGTATCAGAGCAGTGGTTCTACGGACCACTGGCTTTGAATATCATCGGTTCTTGAGGAAGAACTTTTGTGGTCACTTGAACTGATCTTGAAAAACCTTTTTCAAATCTTATTTGTTTTCAAACTCACGATCAGCATGGATAATACTTCGGGTATGTATCATGATTTGCCTAAATTTTCCATTGATGAGTATGCAGACTAGACGATATACATGAGCAACCATCTGGGATCAATAAGCAATAGGATGATGGAAGTTCTTGAACGAGGACCCATCATCATTTATCATGACAACCCAGCTGTTGGAGGCGATCCAGATTTTGCAGTTGGAAGTCTTGTCAGAAAGAGTCCTGCCCTGATGGATGCTGAAGAGAGAAAGCTGTACACTCTGGATACGATAGCCAGGCACATAATCATGAAGACCATGGACAAGATAACCAGAGAAAAGATAAAGTATCTCAAGACAGCCAACTAGATGTGGGATACGCTTGCTGAAATGTGTGAAGGAAATGATCTGATTAAAGATAGCAGACTGCAAGCTGAACTGGTGAAATTCGAGAAACTTAAGATGCTACCAAATGAAACCATCAATGAGCTCGATGGAAGAATCACCATGTCAGTCAACAAGTTACGGGAACTTGGATGAGAAATGTCAGATAAAGACATCAATTACAAGATCTTGAGATCTCTGACTAAGAAGTGGGATATGAAAGTCACTGTAATAAAGGATTGTCAAGACATTGTTAAGATGAAGCCAAGCAACCTGTTCCTGAGTCTTAAAGCTCATGAGTTCGATCTGATCGAAAGAGGGCAAGAAGAAGAAGACGAGTCGCCCGCTGAAGCCACACCTGCCACATCAAAATCAGTTGCATTCAAAGCAGCCATCAGCAACTCAAAGTCTACTGAACTTGTTGGAAATATTATAAGCCAAACTGAACAGATTGCTTTGCTAACCAGAAAACTTGAAAAATCTAACATTCAACTTGGTAAGTATCGCAGATTTTACAGGGATTATCAAAACAACAGAGGAAGAGATAGGAGGGCAGCTGAAAGATCTCCAGAAAGGACCAGATCTGATGACCGAAGAGATGATCACAGAAAGGATCGCAGAGAAGATAAGAAAAGAGATGATCGGTCTAATGAAAGAAGAGACAACAGATCTGAGAGAAGAAATTCTGATTACAATTAGACAGGTAAGTCACCTGACAGATTCTACAGACGGAATGACTCACCTGGCAGAAGAAGTTCCGTGGATCATGGAGCGTGTTTCAACTGTGAGAAACCAGGTCATTAAAGAGCAGATTTCCCAGACCTGACACCAAAAGAAAGAGAAGAGAAGCGGAACAGAAGAGAGCAAAGCTATAGAGATAGGAAAGTCATGGTTGCTGATACATCAGAAATTGATGATTCTTATCTGCCTTCAGAGGATTCAGGCTACTCATCAGTAGAGGACTTTTTGTCTGATAAGCAACGCTGATGATTTCTACCACTACGATGATCTGATATTCACTTCTGATGATGAAATCTGTCTGATGGCTAAGGAGGAAGACCAATATGAGGTAACCTCTAAACCTTCTGCTCGTTCAGTTTCCACATTAGCTATGATTAGCACACCTGCTGGAGAGATTGACTTGCAGCTCTATTCTGAGCAATTGCTTGATGATCTCTCTAACGCGGTAGACACTTATACGATAGTGGAAGCCGAAAATGATAAGCTAAGGATTGAAAATACTCAGTTTGTTAAGAAAAATGCTGTCAGTAAAGCAGCTGAAGCTGCTCAGAAGATAACTGAAGAACTGAAAGTTCTAAAAGTTAATTCTTCTGATTAGGAGAAGCAGATTAAGGAACAACTAGCTATCAATAAACAGCAAGCTGGTGATTTTAAAATCCTACAAGCCAAGTTTGATGATCTCTTCCGACTACATGAGAGTCTAAAATTAACTGAGGATAGTTTACGTAAGAAAATACAGGTTTTCACGAAATCTTTGAAAAGCATTCAGGATATGAACAACTATTTTCGAACGACAACTAATAAGAAGGGAATTGAGTATGAAAACACTTCTACATCCTCAAAAGCACCGTCTGGTTCACTTCAAAAAGGTGTAATCAAACGAGTTTTTGATATAGATACACAAAAAGCAAAATATGTATCTGATAAGGGAAAGAGACCTGCTGAACAAGTAGGGCAAGTGCCCAATAAGAAAGGGAACAGAAATGGACCCCAACTGATTAAGCATCAGCCGAGGAATCAACAGAAGAACCCAGTTCTTCTAAAGAGACCTCAACCTGATCAGCAGATTAGGTATCAGAAAAGATAACCTGTCAAAGGGAAATCTAATCTGAAACCTAATCAGGGTTAGATGCCTAACAAGCATGCTAAAGGTAAACTGCTAAGACCATTTATGCTAAAAAGATATGAATCTTTTAATGGTAGCAGTCGTACCTACCTTTACAATCAGAAACCTAGGGCTGCTGCACCTGAGCCCCACTGGGTTAAAAGAAGACAAACAACAAAGAAAAATCCCAAGTCCTCTGATTCACTCAAGGCTCGCACAAATAATCATACTGATCAGAATGCATATGAAGAGATGTATGATTATGTAGATGTTTATGGGAGACAAATCAGGCCTTCTGACCTATCTGATTACAATAGAAGTGCCCTGTTTGTATGGATCCCTAAAACCAACTCTAACCCCTCATGACCCAATCCAAAAGGGGTACCTAAAGCCTGATTTGATTGCAGGTTCGCGTGGGTTTGGCCAACAAAGGAGGTGTACAAGCAACTGTCTGGTACATCGATAGTGGATGCTCAAGGCACATGACTGGAAGCAAACATCTCCTTAGCTCTTACACAGAACAAGAAGGCCCACGTGTACTCTTTGGTGATGATAACTTTGGTTTTACCAGAGGATTCGGAACCTTAGAGAATGATGATGTACAGGTTACTGGAGTCTCGTATGTCGAAGGTTTAAAGAATAACCTGTTATCAGTTTCACAATTCTGCGACAACGGATTCAGTGTTGAGTTCTCGACTGATTAGTGTACTATCAAGAATCGAGCTACTCAACAGATCTTGTTAACTGGTTCAAGGAAAGGTACGATTTATACAGCAGATTGGAACAGTTGTCCAATAAATGCATGCCTGATTGTTAAGAGTTCCAAAAATAGCAGTTGGCTCTGGCACAAAAGAATGAGTCATCTGAACTTTAAAACTCTTAACAAGATAGCAAGGATGTTTTTGGTTGAGGGACTTCCGAATGAGGTATTCTCTAAGGATCAGACATGTGTCGCATGTCAGAAGGGAAAACAGGTTAAAACCTCATTCAAGGGAATCCCTGGACCAGCATCCAGCAAAGTATTGCAACTGCTCCATATGGACTTATTTGGACCAGTTACACCAGTCAGTCTCAGCGGACGCAAATATACTCTGGTAAACGTGGATGATTATTTCAAGTTTACCTAGGTTGTATTCTTGTATAAGAAGAATGAGACAACAACAAAGATACCTGAGCTGCTCAAGAAACTACAAAACAAAAAGGGTGTCAGTATAGTGAAAATCAGATCAGATAAAGGTACAAAATTTCTGAACTCTTTTATTACTGATTTTTGCACTAAGTTTGGTATACAGCATGAGACATCAGCTGCAAGAACGCCACAACAGAATGGTATAGCAGAACGGAGAAACAGAACACTCAAAGAAGCTGCTCGCACTATGTTAGCTGAACATGCAACACCAAGCCATTTTGGGGCAGAAGCCATCAATACTGCATGCCACACTCAGAACAGATGCTCTCTGACTAAGGCTCACTACAAAACACCCTATGAACTGTGGAAGGGCAGAAAACCTCATGTTTCTTACTTCCATGTTTTGGGTGCAAGTGTTTCATACACAACAATGGGAAGAGTCAGTTGAAGACTTTTGAGGCCAAGTTAGATGGGGGTATATTCTTAGGTATTTTCTCATCCAGCAAGGCTTTCAGGGTTTACAACAGGCGAACCCTAGTTGTGGAAGAAACACCTCATGTGGTCTTTGATGAAACATCTCCTGAACAAGAGAAATCTGCCTCAGAACAAGAAGTACCAGATCAACCGGTACCTGATGCACATAAAATGGATAAGCTAAGTATCAAGGAAAAAGGACCAGAACACGTAACAGTGTATATTCCAGATCCTGCTGATTCACCAGGTCAATCAGACCCTAAGGTACGTACAACTGTCAATAAAGAAGCTGGTAAAGCTGAGATAGTATCAACTGAACCATCTGGTTCAGGGGGAACACCTGAAGTTCCTACGGACAGACATCAGCACATGATGAGTCCAACATCAGCTGAGACTTGTCCATGTCAAGTGGATCATAATTCTGCACCACTCCCAATCACTAGTAATGAACTACTATCAGAAGAGGATGATGTTCTCCAAACAGATGCAAATCAGAAAAGAAGGACCTGGGTAACCAGTCATCCAACTGATCTGATCATCGGAGACCTATCTGATAGAGTTAAAACTAGACATTAGATTGGTGAAAGTGTCATGTATTGTTGTTATCTGTCTTTGAAGGAACCAACTGAAGTAGTGGAAGCTCTACAAGATGCAAACTGGATTCTAGCCATGCAAGAAGAACTGGAACAGTTTGAAAGGAATCAGGTTTGGAAACAGGTGGACAGACCAACCCATCAAGATGTGATTGGCACAAAATGGGTATTCAAGAACAAGAGAGATGAGAATAATGTCATAACCAGATATAAGGCAAGACTTGTTGCTAAGGGGTATTCACAATCAGAAGGAATTGATTATGATGAGACCTTTGCACCAGTCGCTCGCCTGGAAGCCATTCGGCTGTTTTTGGCATATGCTGCCCACAGAGGGTTTATTGTGTATCAGATGGATGTAAAGAGTGCATTCTTAAACGGGGTACTAGCTGAGGAAGTTTATGTTGAACAACCTCCAGGCTTTGAAAAAGGCGACCAGGTGTACCGTTTAAGAAAAGCTCTTTATGGTTTGAAACAAGCTCCTCGAGCTTGGTATGATACACTCTCTCAGTTCTTGATAGACAGTGGTTTCACTAAAGGAATAGTGGACAGAACCTTATTGAGAATAGAAGATGGAGAAGATATTATGATGGTTCAGATTTATGTGGACGACATCATCTTCGGATCTCCCAACAAGAGTTTATGTGAAAAATTCAGCAAGCTGATGCAAGGGAAGTTCGAGATGTCCATGATGGGTCAGATGAGTTACTTTCTGGGTTTACAAGTTAAGCAAAGTACAGAAGGGATATTCATCTTCCAAGCAAAGTACACTAGGAGCTTATTGGCTAAGTTTGGAGTTCAAAACTGTAAGGAAGCCAGAATTCCTATGATGACTGGATTCAAGATGTGTTGGGAAATTTATAGTTTTGATGAAAGTTCCAAAAACACATGTAATAGGACCAAATCGGACACATTAGGTACCGATGTTTATATTACCTGCTATAGGAGACCAGTTGATAATGATTGTATAGAACAACTGATGAAATAGATAGGTCACATATTGAGGGGGAAACTCAATATGTATAGGTCAGATCTGAAGACTCAAAGGACAGCTGATATCCGACAGGCCAGAATGCAAGACAAGAAAAGAAGATCAGATCGTTCTGATCTGGTCTGATATCTCAGCTGAAGTCATGAAGATCAAACTCTGAATACTCGAAGATCAGAACAGAAGACCTACATCAGTCGAGTCTGCTAGTTGAAGCTAAGTTAACCCAACACCGAAGACTCTATCGGTAGACCGATCGGTTCAGATCGATCGAAGTCACCACCCAGTGAAATCGATGTTTCACCTAATCATACGTCGATGATCCGAACAAGAAGAATGTCAAGCTTAGTTGGAAGAACAACACCGAAAAAGTGGAGTCTCGCTATCCAATAAGAACAAGACACGTATGATCGGAGCCGAATTAATTCGGGATTTCGATGCAACCTCTCAGAATCGGCTACAAAGTACAAATTCATGCTTTTGGCCATGCCGTTCCTCGGCTCGTCACATCAAGCTCAAGAAGTCTACCAAATATAGCCCGAAATTCAAATTGCTCTCCAACGGCTCTTTGATTTCAAGGTCTATATATATGGGATTACACTTTAGAGTGAAAAAAAACGGAAAATACAACAAAAACGCTTGAACAATCAAGAATCTCAAGCTAATATCGATTTCATACGAAGAACACGATCAAGAAGATTATTTTTATCAAGTGTTCATCCCATAAGTTCTTAGCATAGAAATCTTTTCATCTAGTCATTTAAATTCGCTTATACTGCAAAAAAAAGATTTCATAGTTGGAACCAAAAACAATCTTACCCAAACCCCCCAAGTTAGGTTAAGTTGTTTAGCAAGATTTCGCACTAGGGTTTCTAGTTACGATCTCTCGGGATCGGTTGAGTGTGAACTCTTTAAACATCTAGTTGGTGTCTTGTGTTGGACTTACACATAAAACAAAGTCCGAGTTGGTTAAGTAGGTGCCCCTTGTGATAGGGAAGAGTGGGCGTAGGATCGGTTTGTCCGAACCACTATAAATCTTGTGTGCCTTTATCGCTTTGATTAACGATTACCAATCGCGCACAAACCTTTAAAAGCGCATACATATTCCAAATTGAGATCGATTAGCACCAAGCTTCGATCCGATCAAACTTGACACTTGATCAACCGATTAAAAGATTAACTTTGGAATCGATTTATCAAAAACCGGTTTTTCACAAGGGTAAAACTTAAGCTTCCGCACACATCGCTTAAACCGATAGTTACGAATCGATATGCCTTGAGCGATTAGTAAGTTGGTTATCATTAAAACCGATTCACTCGACTGATCGAAGTAATCGCCCTCACACCGATCTGCGCAAAAAGTTTTTTTAAGTCTATTCACCCTCCCTCTAGACTTCGCCCTCACTAACCCGCTCGGGACCTACAAGTGGTATCGGAAGCGATTGGTTCTCTGAGACCCTCGACTTTGTGTATCATCGATTCTTGCGGAAGAATCTTTGTGGTCAACTGAACTGATCTTGAAAAACCGTTTTTTTTAAACTCATTCATTTTCCTAAATCACTCAGCATGGATAACACCTCAGGTATGTATCATGATCTGCCAAAGTTCTCAATCGATGAGTATGCAGATTGGGCCATATATATGACCAACCATCTAAGTTCGATCAGTGGCAGAATGATGGAAGTCATCAAAAAAGGACCCATCATCATATACTACAACAACCCTGCAGTTGGAGGAGATCCAGACTTTTCACCGGGAAGTCTTGTGCGTAAAAGCCCAGCCTTGATGGATGCAGAGGAAAGAAAGCTGCACACTCTAGATACTATCGCAAGGCATATTATCATGAAAACCATGGATAAGGTCACCAAGGAAAAGATTAAGTATCTCAAATCTGCGAAAGCAATGTGGGATACTCTGGCTGAGATATGCGAGGGAAATGAACAGATAAAAGACAGCCGTCTACAAGCTTCGAGAACTTGGTAGAGAGATGTCTGATAAAGATATCAACTACAAAATTTTAAGGTCTCTCACCAAGAAATGGGACATGAAGGTCACGGTGATCAAGGATTGCCAAGACATTTCAAAAATGAAGCCAAGTAGCTTGTTCTTGAGCTCTAAAGCTCACGAGTTCGATTTGATTGAAAGAGGACAAGCTGATGAAGATGAGGTGCCCGCTGAAGCCTCAACTTCAAAATCAGTTGCTTTTAAGGCAACCAGCAGCAGAACGAAGGCCAACGAACCTGTTGGGAATATAATAAGTCGCGGTAAGCAGATCTCGCCTTGCTACTGGAAGCTTGAGAAGTCGAACGTCCAACTTGGTAAGTATCGAAGATTTTATAAGGACTATCAACATAGCCAAGGGAGAGATAGGAGATCAGCCAACAGATCTCCAGAAAGAACCAGATCTGATGATCGGAGGGATCACAGAGATGAAAAGAAAAGAGATAATCAGACTGAGGAAGGAAGAGATAACCAAATGTACGTAAGAAGCTCGGATTACTATCGAAGGGAAGTCACCGATAGGTCATACAGACGAGTGATTCACCGGAAGGAAAGGTTCATGGATCAAGGAGCGTGGTTTCAACCGTGGAGAAGCCAGTCACTATAGCGCAGACGCCTGCACTGACGCCAAGAGAAAGGGAAGAAAAGAGAAATGTAAGAGAGCAACGTTATAGGGACGTAAGAGCCATGGTTGCCGATACGCCGAATTGACGATTCCTATCTCCGCCCTCCGAGGACTCTGGATACTCCTCTCAGAGAAGACTTCTTCCCGACCAAAGAAGGTCTTTGGACTTCTATGAAAATAAAGATCGATATTCTCTTGAGACGATGATGAGATCTCGCCGATGGCGGGGAGGACCAATATGAGGTAACCTCCAAACTCGCTTGCTTCGTTCGCTTCTACACTGCTATCATTAGCACACCCACTTTGGGGAGATTGACTGCAAACTCTACTCGAGAGCAATTGCTTGAGGATCTCTCCAATGCAAGAGACACTTATGCTATAGTGGAAGCTTGAAAATGATAAGTTGAGGACCAGAAATAATCAGCTTGCTAAAGAAAATGATCTTAGTAAAGCCTCTGAACTTAGATCAATTTGAAATCGCCGAAGGCAACTGAGAAATTGAAAATTCTCGAAGATAAAGCTTCTGATCAGGAGAAGCAGATCAAAGATCAGCTGGCAATTAACAAACAGCAAGCTGATGACTTCAAAATCCTGCAAGCAAAATTCGATGAGCTGTTCCAAAAGCATGAAAGTTTAAAATCATCTGAGGATAATCTGCGTAAGAAAATAGAGGTTTTTTCAAAATCAACTAAAACCGTTCAAGACATGAACACCTATTTTCGAACAACGATTAACAAGAAGGGACTTGGCTATAAGAACCCTTCCACATCCTCAAAAGCCCCGGCTGATTCATCTAAAAAAGGTGTAATCAGACGAGTTTCTGATAAAGATACACCAAAAGCCAAACATGTATCTAATAAGGGAAAAAGATAAGTTGAGCAGGTAAGGCAGGTGCCTAACCAAAAGGGGAACATAAATGGACCCCAACTGGTAAAGCATCAGTCGAGGAATCAACAGAAGAACCCAGTTCTTCTGAAGAGACCTCAACCTGATCAACAGATCAGGAATCAGAAAAGACAACCTGTAAAAGGGAAGTCCAATCGAGACCCAATCAAGGTCACCGCCTAATAAGCATGCTTCGTAAACCGCAAAAAACCACCTATGCCGAAAAGATATGAATCTTTTGATGGTAGCGAATGTACCTACCCCTATAATCGAAATCTAGGGTCACTTTTTGAACCACCTTTGGATAAAAAAGAAGACAAACGGAAAAGATAAATCCCAAGTCTTCTAAGTCATCCAAGGTTCACACTAATAATCATACAAATCGAAAAAGCATATCTGAAGACGTATGATTATGTTGATAGGTATGGGAGACAAATCAGGCATTCTGATCTAACTGATCACAATAGAAGTGCTCTGTTCGTATGGATCCCCAAAACTAATCCTAACCCCTCGGACCCAATCCAAAAGGGGTACCTAAAGCCCCGATTTGGTCGCAGGATCGCGTGGGTCCGGCCAACAAAGGAGGTGTGCAAGCAACTATCCGGTACATCGATAGTGGATGCTCAAGGCACATGACAGAAGCAAGCATCTCCTCGGCTCTTACATAGAAACGAAAAAGCCCGCGTGTACTCTTTCTATGATGATAACTTTGGCTATACCAAAGGATTCTAACCTTAGAAAAGATGATGTACAAGTAATTGGAGTCTCGTATGTCAAAGGTCTGAAGCACAACCTATTATCAGTTTCACAATTCTGCGACAATAGATTCAGTGTTGAGTTCTCGACGACCAATGTACTATCAAGAATCGAGCCACTCAATGATTTTGCTAACCGGTTCAAGGAAAGGGACGATCTACCGGGTGATTGGAAAAAGTTGCCCAAGAAATGCATGCACGAATGTCAAGAGTTCCAAAAAGTAGCGGTTGGCTCGCACAAAAGGATGAGCCATCCCCGAACTTTAAAACTCTTAACAAGATAGCAAGGATGTCTCTAGTGGAAGGACTTCCGAATGAAGTATTTTCAAAGGATCGGACATGTCTTCAAGTGTCGGAAGGAAAACAGTCAAAGCTTCATTCAAAGGAATTCCGGACCGCATCCAAAGATCTTGCTTCACCGCTTCATATGGATCTATTCGGACCCGGTTACACCGGTCGATCTCAACGACGAAATATACTCGTAATCGTGGATGACTATTCCAAGTTTACGGGTTATATTCTTACATAAGAAGAATGAGGCGACAAACGAAGATACCCGAAATGCTAAAAAGATTACAAAATGAGAAGGGTGTCGATGTAGTAAAAATCGATCGGATAAAGGTACATAATTTACGAACTCTTTTATTCTTGATTTTTGCTCTAAGTTTGGTATCTGACATGAAACATCACCGCAAGGACGCCACAACAAAATGGAGTAGCCGAACGGAGGAACAGAACTCTCAAAGAAGCTCGCCGCATGATGTTAAATTTAACATGCAATACCAAGCCGTTTACGGGCAAAAAGCAATCAATATCGCATGTCATACTCGTAATGTATGTCTTGACTAAGGCTCACTACAAAACACCCTATGAACTGTGGAAGGACGTAAAAACCTCGTGTCTCTTACTTCCATGTTTTTGGGTGTAAGTGTTTCATACACAACAATGGGAAGAGTCGGGTTGAAAACCTTTGAAGCCAAGACGGATGAGGGTATATTCTTAGGATATTCCTCATCTAGCAAGGCTTTCGGGATCTACAAATGATTTAACCCTACTTGTGGAAGAAACACCCCATGTAATCTTTGATGAAGCATATTCTCGATCAAGAGAAATCATTTCGAACAAGATGTACCGATCAACAAGTACCGATGCTCGGAAAATGGATCACCTAATGATCGTGGAAAAAAGAATCGAAAACCGTAATTCAGTATACATTCCGGATCTAGGCTGATTCACCGGATCATTCAGATCCTAAGGTACAAAAAAATTGTTTGTGAAGAAGGCGACATACCGAGATAATATCAATCGAACCATCCTGGTTCGGGGAACACCAAGTTCCCACGAATAACATCAACACATGATGAGTCCAACATCAGCTGAGACTTGCTCTTATCAAGTGGATCATAACTCTGCACCACTCCCAATCGCTAGTAATGAAATTTTATCAGAAACGGACGATGTTCTCCAAACCGACGCAAATTAGAATAAAAGGACCTAGATAACCAGTCATCCAACTGATCTGATAATCGGAGACCCATCTGATAAAGTTAAAACTAGACATCAGATTGGTGAAAGTGCCATGTATTCAAGTTATCCGCTATGAAGGAACCAACAACTATAGAGGAAGCTCTACAAGACGCAAGCTGGATTCTAGCAATGCAGGAAGAGCTGGAACAGTTCGACATAAATCAAGTTTGGGAACTGGTAGACAGACCAAATCATCAAGACGTAATTGGCACGAAGTGGGTATTCAAGAACAAGAGAGATGAGAAAAACGTCATCACCAGAAATAAGGCAAGACTTGTTGCTAAGGGGTATTCACAATCAGAAGGAATTGATTATGATGAGACCTTTGCACCAGTCACTCGTCTAGAAGCCATTCGGGTCAAGCTTTAAATATGCTTCCCCACGAGAGGGTTCATCGTGGTATCGATGGACGTAAAGTGCTTTCTTAAACGGGGGTACTAGCAGAGGAAGTTTATGTCGAACAACCTCCGTGCTTTGAAAAAGAGCAACCAGTGTACCGCCTAAGAAAAAGCTCTCTATGGTTCAAAACAAGCTCCTCGAGCTTGGTATGATACACTCTCTCGCCTCTTGATCGAAAAGTGGGTTCACTAAAGGAACAAAGGACGTAACCTTATTCAGAATAGAAGATGGAAAAGATATTCTGATGGTCCAGATTTACGTGGACGACATCATCTTCGGATCTCCCAACAAGAGTCTATGTGAAAGATTCAACAAACTGATGCAAGGGAAGTTCGAGATGTCCATGATGGGTCGATGAATTACTTTACGGGTCTTCAAGTAAAAGCAAAGTCTTGAGAAGGATATTCATCTCGCCAAGCAAAGTACACTAGGAATTTATTGGCTAAGTTTGGAGTTCAAAATTGTAAGGAAACTAAAATTCCTATGATGACTGGATTCAAGATGGATCCAGATGAGGATGGTCAGAAAACAAATCAGAAGGAATATAGGGCTCTCATTGGATCTCTACTATACCCGACCGCCCGGCAGACCGGATATAACCTTCGATGAGGTGTATGTGCGATTTCGAGCAAATCCAATGATAAGTCACCTAGAAAGCATGACTAAGCGGATTCTTAAGTATCTGAAGGGACGATAAACCTTGGTTTATTTTACCCATCAGATGATAATCTAGAGCTTAGTGGGTATTCTGATTCTAATTATGGAGGTTGCAAGATTGACAGAAAATCCACCTCAGGAACTTGTCAATTCTTAGGAAGTAAACTGATCTCGTGGTTTTCAAAAGCGGACATCGGGCCATGACATCTACTACCAAGGTAATATATGGGCTGCAGAAGTCATTGTTTCCCAACCGCCTGCTTAGTCGGCGGTGAGGGAATATAACATTGAAGCTAAGAATGTACCTATTTTTACGTGATGACAATAGTCTTTATTGCAATCACTCGTAATCTCGTTCTACATACAAGATGCAAGCACGTGGATGTCGACACCATTTTATAAGAGATCATGTTGAAAAGAAGAATATCGTAATGGAAAAGATTCATACCGATATACGAAAAAGTCGATATTCTAACCAAGCCACTAGCCGAGATCGATTCGAGAATTATGCAACGAGCTAGGGCTTTCGGATCTTGGAGAAAATGCACCTAAAATGTTTGATGGATTGTTCTCGAACCGGTGGTTAAGAGACTAACCAGGCTGAAGGGAATCAGTTGAGTTTGGTATCTCAACTGATCAGAAGATCAGTCAAGGAACTGATATGAGAAGATACCGATCAGATTTAAAGTTTATCGATTAAATGAATCGATCGTTTAAAGGATTATCTCGATTAAATCTGCTCAATTATACTTTGTAAAGTCGATTAAGTTTGAATTTCAACAAGATTCAAAGGAACCGACGGTTTACAAGTTATCGATTTAGGGTTTATCGATTAAAGGAAACGCACAATTTTAAAAAAATAATATCCGATTAAATCGGTTGGGTTATTTTACATCTTTGTAAGTCGATTAAGCTGATATTCAACAAGCAAGATTCACAAGTGGTATTCACAAGATTAAAGCTTAAAATCGCATAAGAATACAGGAATTTTACACAACAATGGAATAATAGAACTTTTCATTGATAAAGACCAAAGGTCGATTACATTACAAGATACAAGTACAAAGGACCCGGAGGTCAAGACATAAGTCATAACCGAAAACCCTAAACCTATAACCCTAAACCCTCATCCTAACCCAAGTAGAAAGCGGGGAGAGAGATTTTAAATCGATGCTCTCATTTTCCCCACTTAACAAGGGTGAGAGAGGCTTTAAAAGAAATCCTAAAAGCCGCTTGGTCAAGCTAAAACCAAAGGAGCGGCAAATGGCATTGATAGGATTTTTAAGCCGGAGCCCTAAGAAAGAGTCTGCATGGGCTCTCCAAATTATTAAATGGTGAGTTAATATTTGAAGATCGGGTTGTTGGTCGATCAAGATCGTATATCAAACTCACGCTCATTTTCGAACTAAGTCTGTTGATGGTAGTTACGTCATAACGATAGACACACAAAGGTGCATACAATTAGGAGAAGTGTCTTCTCGGTTTAAACAAAGAAAGTTCGCCGCCATGGTGGTAGAGAAGCTTTGCAACAATCGTATGTGAAATCTTTGATGACGAAAAACGAAAATAAAGGATAAGGGACCACGAGGGTTGATTTGAGAAGTCAAATCATTGAAAAAAGGGGGTAAAGGTGTTTGCTTAAGTTTCACTTTGAAATAAGGGTTCACCAGGATACATGATTCTCTGAGAGAAGATAAGTATGGTGATTGGGTTATGTTGTGTAAAACAATTGGTCCAATTTATAGAGGCCAAGCAAGGGTGCAAATGCAAATTCGAGTTCTCAAAACCTTTTAGAGAAATCAAGACCAAAAGGACAAATGTAGGAATCACGCGATCGATAATTGATAAATTTACTGGCGGATTGACATATCGAAAGATTCGGATGATAATTACAAGATGTCAAATCGCGCCAACTTAGGAATAGAGACTACTATTCTAGACTAAGTTTTGGCGGTAACACTTATTCCAAGAATTGGATTGACTTGAGAAGAATCAGATTAGGTCAACCAAAATCTGATACATACGAAGCTGATCAGATGAGGAAGATCAGCTGAGCTTGAAACTCCAACAAATCAGATACATCAGTCTATGGGAAAAATAGAAATATCGGTTGAAGGGAACTTCAACCCATCAAGAGGATCGGAAGGAAATCGACGTATTCAAGGAAGATCGGTTGAGCTTGGAACTTCAACAGATCGATGCAAGTGAAGAAGATCACTAAAAGGATCGGTTGGGAAATTTTTAAGGCTTAGGCAGAATACTAAGATCAACAAGTGAAATCAACATGGACAAGTGGTATTGACTGATTGCAACATCAGTCAACCAGATACGCCTTTCTTTTCTCTTGTTCCTTGCTTATTTATCGGATCTTATCTGATATTATTTGCCTTACTGTACCCATTATCCTTGTGACGTATTTCCTGCAAATCATTTAATGCGGACGTGGGGAACATGTATTAACTGCTACTAAATGTGCTTTTAAATCCAAAAGGTTTTCGTACGTGTTTTTCCTGACCATACGATCAAAACCGCTTAATCTGGAGCGTTCAATCTTTTCAAACGGTTGATCTTCAAAATCGTGTCTTCTTCTTCCCTCCTCGTTTTTATAAAGTTCATCAAAAACATACCAGAGTTTTCCATTTCACAAACTTGCGATTTATTCTCTGAAAACTCCAGATTACTTCTCTCAGATTCAAAGTTTTTTTTAAGTTTCAAAATCATCTTTCCGAAAAACAGAATCTGGTAATTTATGTTTATTTGATGTATCTTTTTAATCCATTGATCTTAAATGTGTTTATCCTGTGTTATGCTTTACTGTTTCTTAGTTTCCGCTTGTGTGATATTCTTTGTATTAATGCACAATTTTTAACCAAATCTATCTTATCTGTAGATGATCACTCACGGTATGGGTAAGATAATGTGCAACTATGCGGAACTGGCAACAAAGATTGTGGATGATAAGTTCGTTCAGTTCAATATCACTCAGGATCCGGAATCCATGGAGGTCGAGCAAATTCTGCTAAAAGGCCTTGAGAATGTGTTATACCGCTCCAACGCAATCCAAAGATGCAAAGATGAAAAGACTAGAATTCCTAAGGAATTTAAGAGTGGATACGGATGCTCCAGGAGAAGAACTACTTTCTACAGTCACCGGAGAAGAAATTAGATTGTCGAATGAGGATATAACACGTCTGTTCAGCCTACCCAAAGGACGGATCTCGCCTGCTCATTTCAGGGAGAACGAAGATGAGCTGATCAGAAAAGAGCTCTTCAGAGAAGCTGACAAACATCATACGTCAGGTTTTGTTAGGCCAATGCTCAAGAGAAAATACCGATTGTTGTTTGACATATTGTCAAAAACAATTATGGGTATTGCATTCAGCCCAGATGCTATTACATCCGTCAAACTGTACAACATGGCTGCAATAATTGATGGAGCCAAGAACATCAATTGGCATGGGTTTCTGAAGGCCATTCTACTCCAAGAACATGATAAATTTGGAGTTGATGAGTGGAGGCGGTATTTCAAGAAAAAAAGATCGTGAATCTCAACAAGGTTGCAGTTATCCTACAAGATAAAATGCCAAAGGCCAAATGGGAACAGAATGGACTGAAGTCCTATAAGGCCTTTCTCACTGCCACTTCAGTCATTTTTGGGCCACCAGACGATGATATGCGGCCAACCCCCCCAAACTCAAAGAAAGGAAAAAGCAAGAAGACAACTTCATCTACACCAGATGCCCCCGGAAGAAGAAAAAAAGAAAAAACGGTGAAGGCCCGGAGAAGAGGCCGAAGAAGGCGGCAAGCAAGCCTCCATGACTCGATGCTTGAAGATGAGTCGATGAAGAAAGAGCTCCAGATCGGTCTGTTAAACAACAAAATCGTGAAAAAAATCGACGGGCGGACTTCTCAAACCGAGAGCTCGCCAGATCATTCTCGAGGAAGAAGCACAAACCGTCGATCTCCTTCTCCTCAAGCTCGAGTGATTCACCACTCAGACTAAATGGTCACGAAAGCATGACTCTCCTATTCTTCCACCGCAGTTTAACTCGAAATCCGCATCGGTTCATGAACCGAAAAGCATACATTGGGAACCGTAGCACTGCTTCCACGCAAGCAGAATATCTGCAGTCGAACCGACGCCCATCTTCCGCCGACTCAAGCACAAACCAGAACCTTCCACATCTCATCAAACCAACTGACCGACAATTCTCGAGTCCGGATCAACAAAGATCATAATCGAAATTGATCGAATGCTAATCAAAAGAGAAATTGATGAGTCGATATCAATCGGGTCGCCTAACCCGCCATAATACGAGAGGAAGTTTTGGAGATCCTCACCTGGAGAGATCTTCGATTAAAAAGCTTCTCAGACATTATAATAATTATTGAACAGATGGGCGGTGCAGATGAGTTTGCAGACTTCGATTTTGACATGAGGAAATCTGCTAAAGTGGGATCACCAGCTGAGCTAATAACTGCTAAATCTGTCAAAGCTCTGATCCACAGGAAGCTAGGGTTCTTAGGAACAGACGAACCGGAGATCGGCGACAAAGCTCCCAAACAGATGCCATCATGAAGGATACAGGAGCTGCCGATGATAGTGGAGCTGGTGCTGCAGTTCATGACCAACCACTGGAGGCACAAACAACTGAATCAGATCAAGTGACACTCAACATTCCAACATCACACGTCACTATTGATCAACTTCAAGAGATCAAATCTTGTCTCAAAGATCTCCTGAAAGAAGAAGTTGAGGGACTGATAGCTGATCAAAGGCAGATTGCCATCAAAGAAATATCAGATCAAAGGGAATTGGCTATTTCCCAGATTGGGGCAATCAAAGATCGCCTTCTCCCAAATCAGGTCCATCATCGTCGGTGATCCGATAAAGACCGTTGATACCAAATCGACTTCGGGTGGATAAACAACAAGTTTCTTTTTCGATGCTCAATCGACAAGCTAGAATTGACGAAGAGAAACTTGACAAACTGATTAAAACACTCTCCACTGCCATGGAATCCGTCAAGACTGAGCCGATATCGAAGATTCAAAATCTAACTGCTCAAACTCAAGGCATATCTGTTGCAGATCTCAACAAGGCGATCGCAGTCAACTTTGGTTCTCTCACCTCCCACCTCACTACTCTTTTTGATCAAACCAAAAAGGGGGAAGGACAGATTGAGAAACCATCTGACATAACAAAAGTCTGGGATATCACAAACTCGGACTCATCGAAAGATGTCCAAAGAACAGATATAAATTGAAGAAGCCGAAAAATGCCAAGAAGAAAGAAGGGCGTAAAAAAATGGCAGAGGCGTAAAAATCAACAAGAAATTCAGACGAGAGTGAAGAAAGGAAGGGCTGGAAAATTCGTACCAGAACCTAAGCTGCCAGCAAGAGTTGATGAGATCATCCCAAAAACTGCTGCGCATGCTAAGAGATTTGAGGAATGGAATAAGATCAGGAGTGAATGGCTTCTAGATGCCTTTGTTCTTAATCTTGTTCCACAAGAAGAATCTCCTGATAAAGAATTCCTCAACTGGTTAGAAAATAAATACCCGGATTTTCTGAAGTATCTGGAAAATGAGGCCAAGCTTATCAATGTAAAAATAATTCGCCAAGAGTATGATCTGTTGGAATACTCGAAGAAGGCAGATGGCTCATTTGACAGACTGGCATTTCAAAGATTCTATTTTGACATCCTGAGCAAAAACGCGATATAAGCCGATCTTGACAAAAACTAATGATGTCAAATGGAAACTTTATCAGATTTTCAACGTACCTCAAGATCAAAGAGAGATGCCAGAAGGATACAAGCCTAAAGAGTAAAGAATCAGAAGACTACTCAGGATCAGCTGTTCTTATTTTCAAACTTTTCTGATGTAACATGTAATCAACATTCATTAATGAGAAAAGTTTATTTTCTGATCCTAAGACAAAGTCTCATTGTCTTCTGATTATATGCTCTTAACTGTTCTATTTTTATATCAACTGTTTTGGTTTCTCAAAGTGTTTTGGTTTCATCAAAAAGGGGGAAATTGTTGGGAAATTTATAGTTTTGATGAAAGTTCCAAAAACACATGTAATAGGACCAGTCAGACCTGTTAGCTGACTGATGTTTATATTACCTGCTATAGGATACTAGTTGATAATGATTGTATAGAACAACTGATGAAATAGATAGGTCACATATTGAGGGGGAAACTCAATATGTATAGGTCAGATCTGAAGACTCAAAGGACAGCTGATATCCGACAGGCCAGAATGCAAGACAAGAAAAGAAGATCGATCGTTACGATCCGGTGCGATATCTCACCAAAGTCATGAAGATCAAACTCAAATACTCGAAGATCGCACGGAAGACCTACATCGATCGAGTCTACGCTAGTTGAAGCTAAGTCAACCGCACCGAAGACTCTATCGGGTAGATGATCGATTCGGGTCAGATCGATCGGTCACCACCAGTGAAATCGATGTTTCACCTAATCATCGTCGATGATCTCGAACAAGAAGAATGTCAAGCTTAGTTGGAAGAACAACACCGAAAAGTGGAGTCTGCTATCCAATAAGAACAAGACACGATGATCGGAGCCGCAATTGCGGGATTTCGATGCTAACTCTCAGAACGGCTACAAAGTACAAATTCACGCTTTTGGCCATGCCGCTCTCGAAGCTCGTCACATCAAGCTCAAGAAGTCTACCAAATATAGCCCGAAATTCAAATTTCTCTCCAACGGCTCTTTGATTTCAAGGTCTATATATATGGGATTACACTTTAGAGTGAAAAAAAAGCGGAAAAATACAAAAAAAAAACGCCGAACAATCAAGAAGCTCAAGCTAATATCGATTTCGCACGAAGAACATGATCAAGAAGATTATTTTTATCAAGTGTTCATCCCATAAGTTCTTAGCATAGAAATCTTTTCATCTAGTCATTAGGGTCGCTTATACGCAAAAAAAGATTTCATAGTTGGAACCAAAACAATCTTACCCAAACCCCCAAGTTAGGTTAAGTTGTTTAGCAAGATTTCGAGACTAGGGTTTCTAGTTACGATCTCTGGGATCGGTTGAGTGTGAACTCTTTAAACATCTAGTTGGTGAACCGTGTTGGACTTACACATAAAAACAAAGTCCAGTTGGTTAAGTAGGTGCCCTTGTGATAGGGAAGAGTGGACGTAGGATCGGTTTGTCCGAACCACTATAAATCTTGTGTGCCTTTGATTAACGACACACAATCGCACACAACCTTTAAAAAGCGCATACATATTCCAAATTGAGATCGGTTAGCACCAAGCTTCGATCCGATCAAACTTGACACTTGACCAACCGATTAAAAGATTAACTTTGGAATCGATTTATCAAAACCGGTTTTTCACACGGGTAAAACTTAAGCTTCCGCTTACACATCGCTTAAACCGATAGTTCCGAATCGATCGCCTTGAGCGATTAGTAAGTTGGTTATCGACCCAAACCGATTCACTCGACTCTGATCGAAAGTAAATCGCCCTCACACCGATCTGCACAAAAGTTTTCGTAAGTCTATTCACCCTCCCTCTAGACTTACTTCACTAACCCGCTCGGGACCTACAAGTGGTATCGAGCGGTTGGTTCTCTGCACCAATCGACTTTGTGTATCATCGATTCTTGCGGAAGAATCTTTGTGGTCAACTGAACTGATCTTGAAAAACCATTTTTTTTAAAACTCATTCATTTTCCTAAATCACTCAGCATGGATAACACCTCAGGTATATATCATGATCTGCCAAAGTTCTCAATCGATGAGTATGCAGATTGGGCCATATATATAACCAACCATCTAGGTTCGATCAGTGGCAGAATGATGGAAGTCATCGAAAAAGGACCCATCATCATATACTACGACAACCCTGCAGTTGGAGGAGATCCAGACTTTGCACCGGGAAGTCTTGTGCGTAAAAGCCCAGCCTTGATGGATGCAGAGGAAAGAAAGCTGCACACTCTAGATACTATCGCAAGGCATATTATCATGAAAACCATGGATAAGGTCACCAAGGAAAAGATTAAGTATCTCAAATCTGCGAAAGCAATGTGGGATACTCTGGCTGAGATATGCGAGGGAAATGAACAGATAAAAGACAGCCGTCTACAAGCTTCGAGAACTTGGTAGAGAGATGTCTGATAAAGATATCAACTACAAAATTTTAAGGTCTCTCACCAAGAAATGGGACATGAAGGTCATGGTGATCAAGGATTGCCAAGACATTTCAAAAATGAAGCCAAGTAGCTTGTTCTTGAGCCTTAAAGCTCACGAGTTCGATTTGATTGAAAGAGGACAAGCTGATGAAGATGAGGTGCCCGCTGAAGCCTCAACTTCAAAATCAGTTGCTTTTAAGGCAACCAGCAGCAGAACGAAGGCCAACGAACCTGTTGGGAATATAATAAGTCAGGCAGAACAGATCGCTCTGCTTACCAGGAAGCTTGAGAAGTCGAACGTCCAACTTGGTAAGTATCGAAGATTTTATAAGGACTATCAACATAGCCGAGGGAGAGATAGGAGATCAGCCAACAGATCTCCAGAAAGAACCAGATCTGATGATCGGAGGGATCACAGAGATGAAAAGAAAAGAGATAATCAGACTGAGGAAGGAAGAGATAACCAGTCAGACAGAAGAAGCTCAGACTACTATCAGAAAGGGAAGTCACCTGATAGGTCATACAGACGGAGTGATTCACCTGGAAGGAAAGGTTCGGTGGATCAAGGAGCGTGCTTCAACTGTGAGAAGCCAGGTCACTATAGCGCAGACTGCCCAGACCTGACGCCAAGAGAAAGGGAAGAAAAGAGGAACAGAAGAGAGCAACGTTATAGGGACAGAAGAGCCATGGTTGCTGATACGTCAGGAATTGACGATTCCTATCTGCCCTCTGAGGACTCTGGATACTCCTCTGTAGAAGACTTCTGCCTGATCAGCAGTGCTGTTGACTTCTATGAAAATGAAGATCTGATATTCTCTTCAGACGATGATGAGATCTGCCTGATGGCCAGGGAGGACCAATATGAGGTAACCTCCAAACCTGCTTCGTTCGCTTCTACACCTGCTATCATTAGCACACCTGCTGGGGAGATTGACCTGCAGCTCTACTCAGAGCAATTGCTTGAGGATCTCTCCAATGCAGTAGACACTTATGCTATAGTGGAAGCTGAAAATGATAAGCTGAGGACCAGAAATAATCAGCTTGCTAAAGAAAATGATCTTAGTAAAGCCTCTGAACTTAGATCAGCTGAAACTGCTCAGAAGGCAACTGAGAAATTGAAAATTCTCGAAGATAAAGCTTCTGATCAGGAGAAGCAGATCAAAGATCAGCTGGCAATTAACAAACAGCAAGCTGATGACTTCAAAATCTTGCAAGCAAAATTCGATGAGCTGTTCCAAAAGCATGAAAGTTTAAAATCATCTGAGGATAATCTGCGTAAGAAAATAGAGGTTTTTTCAAAATCATCTAAAACCGTTCAAGACATGAACACCTATTTTCGAACAACGATTAACAAGAAGGGACTTGGCTATAAGAACCCTTCCACATCCTCAAAAGCCCCGGCTGATTCATCTAAAAAAGGTGTAATCAGACGAGTTTCTGATAAAGATACACCAAAAGCCAAACATGTATCTAATAAGGGAAAAAGATAAGTTGAGCAGGTAAGGCAGGTGCCTAACCAAAAGGGGAACAGAAATGGACCCCAACTGGTAAAACATCAGTCGAGGAATCAACAGAAGAACCCAGTTCTTCTGAAGAGACCTCAACCTGATCAACAAATCAGGAATCAGAAAAGACAACCTGTAAAAGGGAAGTCCAATCGAGACCCAATCAAGGTCACCGCCCTAATAAGCATGCTTCGTAAACCGCAAAAACCACCTATGCTTAAAAAGATATGAATCTTTTGATGGTAGCGATCGTACCCCCTATAATCGAAATCTAGGTCACTTTTTGAACCACACTGGATAAAAAGAAGACAAACAAAAAGATAAATCCCAAGTCTTCTAAGTCATCCAAGGTTCACACTAATAATCATACAAATCAAAAAAGCATATACAGAGACGTATGATTATGTTGATAGGTATGGGAGACAAATCGGGCCTTCGATCTAACTGATCACAATAGAAGTGCTCGCTTCAGTATGGATCCCCAAAACTAATCCTAACCCCTCGGGACCCAATCCAAAAGGGGTACCTAAATCTGATTTGGGTCAGGGATCGCGTGGAGTCCGCCAACAAAGGAGGTGTGCAAGCAACTATCCGGTACATCGATAGTGGATGCTCAAGGCACATGACAGAAGCAAGCATCTCCTCGGCTCTTTACATAGAAACGAAAAGGCCCGTGTACTCTTCGGTGATGATAACTTTGGCTATACCAAAGGATTCGGAACCTTAGAGAATGATGATGTACAAGTAACTGGAGTCTCGTATGTCGAAGGTCTGAAGCACAACCTATTATCGGTTTCACAATTCTGCGACAACGGATTCAGTGTTGAGTTCTCGACTGACCAATGTACTATCAAGAATCGAGCCACTCAACAGATTTTGCTAACTAGTTCAAGGAAAGGGACGATCTACACAGCCGATTGGAACAGTTGCCCAAGAAATGCATGCCTGATTGTCAAGAGTTCCAAAAGTAGCGATTGGCTCGCACAAAAAGGATGAGCCATCCCGAACTTTAAAACTCTTAACAAGATAGCAAGGATGTCTCTAGTGGAAGGACTTCCGAATGAAGTATTTTCAAAGGATCGGACATGTCTTTGCGTGTCGGGAAGGAAAACAGTCAAAGCTTCATTCAAAGGAATTCCGGACCGCATCGGCCAATCTTCGCAAAATTGCTTCATATGGATCTATTCGGACCCGCTTACACCGTTAGTCTCAACGACGCCGAAAATATACTCGTAATCGTGGATGACTATTCCAAGTTTATACAGGTTATATTCTTACATAAGAAGAATGAGACGACAAAACGAAGATACCCGAAATTTTTAAAAAGATTACAAAATGAGAAGGGTGTCGATTGTAGTAAAAATCGATCGGATAAAGGTACAAATTTACGAACTCTTTTATTACCGATTTTTGCTCTAAGTTTGGTATCTGACATGAAACATCAACCGCAAGGACGCCACAACAAAATGGAGTAGCCGAATCGAGGAACAGAACTCTCAAAAAGAAGTTCGCCGCACGATGTTAGTTTGAACATGCAATACCAAGCCGTTTACGGGCAAAAGCAATCAACACCGCATGTCATACTCGTAATGGATGTCTTCGACTAAGGCTCACTAAAAACACCCTATGAACTGCGGGAAGGACGAAAACCTCGTGTCTCTTTACTTCCATGTTTTTTTGGGTGTAAGTGTTTCATACACAACAATGGGAAGAGTCGGGTTGAAAACCTTTGAAGCCAAGATGCATTTGAGGGTATATTCTTAGGATATTCCTCATCTAGCAAGGCTTTCAGGATCTACAATGCATTTAACCCTACTTGTGGAAGAAACACCCCATGTAGTCTTTGATGAAGCATATTCTGATCAAGAGAAATCTGCCTCAGAACAAGATGTACCTGATCAACAAGTACCTGATGCTCAGAAAATGGATCACTAATGATCGGGGAAAAAAGAATCGAAAACCGTAATGGTATACAATCCAGATCTAGGCGATTCACGGATCATTCGGATCCTAAGGTACAAAAAAGCTGCTTGAAGAAAGAAGTCTGATGAGGCGAGATAAGATCAATCGAACCATCCGGGTTCGGGGGAACACTGAAGTTCCCACGAGCACGATATCGACACATGATGAGTCCAACATCACCGAGACTTGTTCTTATCTAGTGGATCATAACTCTGCACCACTCCCAATGGCTAGTAATGAAATTTTATCAGAAATGGACGATGTTCTCCAAACTGACGCAAATCAGAATAGAAGGACCTGGATAACCAGTCATCCAACTGATCTGGTAATCGGAGACCCATCGATAAAGTTAAAACTAGACATCGATTGGTGAAAGTGCCATGTATTGCTATTATCCGCCTATGAAGGAACCAACAACTATAGAGGAAGCTCTACAAGACGCAAGTCGGATTCTAGCAATGCAGAAGAGCCGAAACGATTCGACATAAATCAAGTTTGGGAACCGGTAGATGACCAAATCATCAAGACGTAATTGGCACGGTGGGTATTCAAGAACAAGAGAGATGAGAAAAAATGTCATCACCGTAAATAAGGCAAGACTTGTTGCTAAGGGGGTATTCACAATCGAAGGAATTGATTATGATGAGACCTTTGCACCGGCTTGCTCGCCTAGAAGCCATTCGGGGCATTTTACGGCATATGCTTCCCACGTGAGGGTTCACTGTGGTATCGATGGACGTAAAGAGTGCTTTCTTAAACGGGGTACTAGCAGAGGAAGTTTATGTCGAACAACCTCCGTGCTTTGAAAAGAGCAACCAGTGTACCGCCTAAGAAAAAGCTCTCTATGGCAAAAACAAGCTCCTCGAGCTTGGTATGATACACTCTCTCGGTTCTTGATCGAAAGTGGGTTCACTAAAGGAACAATGGACGTAACCTTATTCGAATAGAAGATGGAAAAGATATTACGATGGTCCAGATTCGTGGGCGACATCATCTTCGGATCTCCCAACAAGAGTCTATGTGAAAGATTCAAAAAAACCGATGCAAGGGAAGTTCGAGATGTCCATGATGGGTCGGATGAATTACTTTCGGGTCTTCAAGTAAAGCAAAGTCTTGCGAAGGATATTCATCTCGCCAAGCAAAGTACACTAGAATTTATTGGCTAAGTTTGGAGTTCAAAATTGTAAGGAAACTAAAATTCCTATGATGACCGGATTCAAGATGAATCCGATTTGAGGATGGTCGAAAAAACAAATCGGAAGGAATATAGGGCTCTCATTGGATCTCTACTATACCGATCGCCAAAGAGACCGATATATAACCTTCGCAGAGGGTGTATGTGCGATTTCGAGCAAATCCAATGATAAGTCACCTAGAAAGCAGACTAAAGCGGATTTCTTAAGTATCTGAAGGGACAAGAAACCTTGGTTTATTTTACCCATCGATGATAATATAGAGCTTAGTGGGTATTCTGATTCTGATTATGGAGGTTGCAAGATTGACAGAAAATCCACCTCAGGAACTTGTCAATTCTTAGGAAGTAAACTGATCTCGTGGTTTTCAAAGAAGCAGACATCGATTCATGACATCTACTCTTGAAGCGAAATATATGGTCAGCGAGAAGTCATTGTTCCCAACCGCTCGGCTTAATCGGCAATGAGGATTATAACATTGAAGCTAAGAATGTACCTATTTTCTGTGACAACAATAGTGCTATTGCAATCACTCAGAATCCTGTTCTACATACAAGATGCAAGCACGTGGATGTCAGACACCATTTTATAAGAGATCATGTTGAAAAGAAGAATATCGAAATGGAAAAGATTCATCTTGATATACTGAAAAAGTCGATATTCTAACCAAGCCACTAGCCGAGATCGATTCGAGAGAATTATGCAATGAGCTAGGGCTTCGGATCTTGGAGAAAATGCACCTAAAATGTTTGATGGATTGTTCTCGAACCCACCGTGGTTAAGAGACTAACCAGGCTGAAGGGAATCAGTTGAGTTTGGTATCTCAACTGATCAGAAGATCGGTCAAGGAACTGATATGAGAAGATACCGATCAGATTTAAAGTTTATCGATTAAAAGAACCGATCGTTTAAAGGATTATCTCGATTAAATCTGCTTCGGTTATACTTTGTAAGTCGATTAAAATTTGAATTTCAACAAGATTCAAAGGAACCCGATCGGTTTTACAAGTTATCGATTTAGGTTTATCGAGTTAAAGGAAACACACAATTTTAAAAGGAATATCTGATTAAATCAGTTGGGTTATTTTACATCTTTGTAAGTCGATTAAGCTGATATTCAACAAGCAAGATTCACAAGTGGTATTCACAAGATTAAAGCTTAAAATCACATAAGAATACAAGAATTTTACACAACAATGGAATAATAGAACTTTTCATTGATAAAGACCCAAGGTCGACACATTACAAGATACAAGTACAAAAGGACCCGAGGTCAAGACATAAGTCATAACCGAAAACCCTAAACCTATAACCATAAACCCTCATCCTAACCCAAGTAGAGCAGGGGAGAGAGAGATTTTAAATCCGATGCTCTCATTTTCCCCCACTTAACAAGGGCGAGAGAGGCTTTAAAGAAATCCTAAAAGCCGCTAAATGAAGCTAAAACCAAAGGAGCGACAAATGGCATTGATAGATTTTTAAGCCGGAGCCCTAAGAAAGAGTCAAGGGCTCTCCAATATTAAATGGTGAGTTAATATACGAAGATCAGTTGTTGGCTGATCAAGATCGCATATCAAACTCACGTTCATTTTCAGACTAAGTCTATTGATGGTAGTTACGTCATAACGATATACACACAAGGTGCATACGGTTAGGAGAAGTGTCTTCTCGGTTAAAACAAAGAGTTCGCCGCCATGGTGGTAGAGAAGCTTTGCAACAATCGTATGTGAAATCTTTGATGACGATGAAAACAGTGATAAGGGACGCACATGGTTGATTTGAGAAGCTGAAATCATTGAAAAAGGGGTAAAGGTGTTTGCCGGAAGTTTCACCGGAAATAAGGGTTCACCAGGATACATGATTCTATAGAGAAGATAAGTATGGTGATTGGGTTATGTTGTGTAAAACAATTGGTCCAATTTATAGAGGCCAAGCAAGGGTGCAAATGCAAATTCGAGTTCTCAAAACCTTTTAGAGAAATCTGCACCAAAAGGACAGCGTGTAGGAATCACGCGACTGATAATTGGATAAATTTACGGCGGATTGACATATCGAAAGATTCAGACGATAATTACGCATGTCAAATCGCACCAACTTAGGGAATAGAGACTACTATTCTAGACTAAGTTTTGGCGGTAACACTTATTCCAAGAATTGGATTGACTTGAGAAGAATCAGATTAGGTCAACCAAAATCTGATACATACGAAGCTGATCAGATGAGGAAGATCAGCTGAGCTTGAAACTCCAACAAATCAGATACATCAGTCTATGGGAAAAACAGAAATATCAGTTGAAGGGGGAACTTCAACTGATCAAGGAGGATCAGAAGGGAAATCAGACGTATTCAAGGAAGATCAGTTGAGCTTGGAACTTCAACAGATCAGATGCAAGTGAAGAAGATCAGCTAAAAGGATCAGTTGGGAAATTTTTAAGGCTTAGGCAGAATACTAAGATCAACAAGTGAAATCAACATGGACAAGTGGTATTGACTGATTGCAACATCAGTCAACCAGATACGCCTTTCTTTTCTCTTGTTCCTTGCTTATTTATCAGATCTTATCTGATATTATTTGCCTTACTGTACCCATTATCCTTGTGACGTATTTCCTGCAAATCATTTAATGCGGACGTGGGGAACATGTATTAACTGCTACTAAATGTGCTTTTAAATCCAAAAGGTTTTCGTACGTGTTTTTCCTGACCATACGATCAAAACCGCTTAATCTGGAGCGTTCAATCTTTTCAAACGGTTGATCTTCAAAATCGTGTCTTCTTCTTCCCTCCTCGTCTTTATAAAGTTCATAAAAAACATACCAGAGTTTTCCATTTCACAAACTTGCGATTTATTCTCTGAAAACTCCAGATTACTTCTCTCAGATTCAAAGTTTTTTTTAAGTTTCAAAATCATCTTTCCGAAAAATAGAATCTGGTAATTTATGTTTATTTGATGTATCTTTTTAATCCATTGATCTTAAATGTGTTTATCCTGTGTTATGCTTTACTGTTTCTTAGTTTCCGCTTGTGTGATATTCTTTGTATTAATGCACAATTTTTAACCGAATCTATCTTATCTGTAGATGATCACTCATGGTATGGGTAAGATAATGTGCAACTATGCGGAACTGGCAACAAAGATTGTGGATGATAAGTTCGTACAGTTCAATATCACTCAGGATCCGGAATCCATGGAGGTCGAGCAAATTCTGCGAAAAGCAGGCCTTGAGAAATTTTTATGCTTCTCTCACCGCAATCCAAAGATGCAAGATGAAGCACTAGAATTCCTAAGGAATTTAAGAGTGGATACGGATGCTCCAGGAGAAGAACTACTTTCGACAGTCACCGGAGAAGAAATTAGACTGTCGAATGAGGATATAACACGCCCTGCTCAAATACCCAAAGGACGGATCTCGCGTGCTCATTGCAGGGAGAACGAAGATGAGCTGATCAGAAAAGAGCTCTTCAGAGAAGCTGACAAACATCATACGTCAGGTTTTGTTAGGCCAATGCTCAAGAGAAAATAACGATTGTTGTTTGACATATTGTCAAAAAACAATTATGGGTATTGATTCACCCGGATGCTATTACATCCGGCCAAACTGCATAACATGGTCAGCAATAATTGATGGAGCCAAGAACATCAATTGGCATGGGTTTTTCAAGGCCATTCTACTCCAAGAACATGATAAATTTGGAGTTGATGAGTGGAGGCGGTATTTTACGAAGAAAAAGATCGGCAATCTCAACAAGGTTGCGGTTATCCTACAAGATAAAATGACAAAGGCCAAATGGGAACGAGAATGGATCAAGTCCTATAAGGCCTTTCTCCGCCACTTCACCATTTTTGGGCCACTGAGACGATGATATCGCGCAACCCCCACAAACTCAAAGAAAGGAAAAAGCAAGAAGACAACTTCATCTACACCAGATGCCCCCCAGAAGAAGAAAAGAAAACTGGTGAAGGCCCAGGAGAAGAGGCCGAAGAAGGCGAAGCAAGCCTCCATGACTCTGATGCTTGAAGATGAGTCAGATGAAGAAAGAGCTCCAGATCAGTCTGTTGCAACAACAAAATCGTTGAAAAAATCGACGGGCAGGTGCTTCTCAAACTGAGAGCTCGCCAGATCATTCTGGAGGAAGAAGCACAAGCCGATCGATCTCCTTCCCCTCAAGCTCGGCTTGTTAACCACTCAGACTAATGGCTGCTGAGCATGACTCTCCTATTCTTCCACCGCCAAATAACTCAAAATCGCATCGGTTAGCGAACCGTAAAGCATACTGTTGTGGAACCCGTACACTGCTTCCACAAAGAGAATATCTGCAGTCGAACCGATCAACCATCTTCCGCCGATCGAAGCACAACCGTAACCTTCCACATCTCATCAAAATCAAATCGACCGACAATTCCCGAGTCCAGATCAACAAAGATCATAACTGGGAAATTGATCAGAATGCGAATCAAAAGAGAAATTGATGAGTCGTATCCAGAACTGGTCGCCCAACCTGCCATACGAGAGGAAGTTTTGGAGATCCTCACCTGGAGAGATCTTCGATTAAAAAGCTTCTCAGACTTTATAATAATTATTGAACAGATGGGCGGTGAAGATGAGTTTGCAGACTTCGATTTCGACATGAGGAAATCTGCTAAAGTGGGATCACCAGCTGAGCTAATAACTTCTAAATCTATCAAAGCTCTGATCCACATGAAGCTAGGGTTGCGGAATAGACGAACCGAGATCACGACAAAGCTCTCAAACAGATGCCATCATGAAGGATCTGAGGCGCCGATGATAGTGGAGCCGGTGTTTGCAGTTCATGACCAACCACTTTGGAGGCACAAACAAGCCGAATCGGATCAAGTGACACTCAACATTCCAACATCACACGCCACTATTGATCAACTTCGAGATCAAATCTTGTCTCAAAGATCTCCGAAAAGAAGAAGTTGAGGGACCGATAGGCGATCAAAAGGCGGTGCCATCAAAGAAATATAAGATCAAAGGGAATTGGCTATTTCCCGATTAGGGCAATCAAAGATCGGTTCTCCCCAAATCGTGTCCCATCTAAATCGGTGATCCGATAAAGACCGCGTGATACCAAACTGACTCAGGTGGATAAACAACAAGTTTCTTTTCTGATGCTCACCGACAAGCTAGAATTGACAGAAGAGAAACTTGACAAACCGATTAAAACACTCTCCACCGCCATGGAATCCGGTCAAGACTGAGCTGATATCGAAGATTCAAAATCTAATCGCTCAAACTCAAGGCATATCATTGCGCAGATCTCAACAAAGCGATCGCGATCAACTTTGGTTCTCTCACCTCCCACCTCACTACTCTTTTTTGATCAAACCAAAAAGGGGGAAGGACAGATTGAGAAACCATCTGACATAACAGGTGCAGGGACATCACAAACTCGGACTACTGGAAAGATGTCCAAAGAACAGATAGCTGAAGAAGCCCGAAAATGCCAAGAAGAAAGAAGGGCAGAAAAAATGGCAGAGGCAGAAAATCTGAACAAGAAATTCAGATCGAGAGTGAAGAAAGGAAGGGCTGGAAAATCCGCATTGCGTAACCTAAGCCGCCAAAGAAGAGTTGATGAGATCATCCCAAAAACTGCTGCGCATGCTAAGAGATTTGAGGAATGGAATAAGATCAGGAGTGAATGGCTTCTGGATGCCTTTGTTCTTAATCTTGTTCCACAAGAAGAATCTCCTGATGAAGAATTCCTCAACCGTTAGAAAAATAAATACCCGGATTTTCTGAAGTATCTGGAAAATGAGGCCAAGCTTATCAATGTAAAATTAATTCGCCAAGAGTATGATCTGTTGGAATACTCGAAGAAGGCAGATGGCTCATTTGACAGACTGGCATTTCAAAGATTCTATTTTGACATCCTGAGCAAAACGCATATAACTGATCTTCAGTAAACTAATGATGTCAAATGGAAACTTTATCAAATTTTCAACGTACCTCAAGATCAAAGAGAGATGCCAGAAGGATACAAGCCTAAAGAGTAAAGAATCAGAAGACTACTCAGGATCAACTATTCTTATTTTCAAACTTTTATGATGTAACATGTAATCAACATTCATTAATGAGAAAAGTTTATTTTCTGATCCTAAGACAAAGTCTCATTATCTTCTGATTATATGCTCTTAACTGTTCTATTTTTATATCAACTGTTTTGGTTTCTCAAAGTGTTTTGGTTTCATCAAAAAGGGGGAAATTGTTGGGAAATTTATAGTTTTGATGAAAGTTCCAAAAACACATGTAATAGGACCAGTCAGACCTGTTAGCTGACTGATGTTTATATTACCTGCTATAGGAGACCAGTTGATAATGATTGTATAGAACAACTGATGAAATAGTTAGGTCACATATTGAGGGGGAAACTCAATATGTATAAGTCAGATCTGAAGACTCAAAGGACAGCTGATATCCGACAGGCCAGAATGCAAGACAAGAAAAGAAGATCAGATCGTTCTGATCTGGTCTGATATCTCAGCTGAAGTCATGAAGATCAAACTTTGAATACTCAAAGATCAGACCAGAAGACCTACATCAGTCGAGTCTGCTAGTTGAAGCTAAGTCAACCGGCACCAGAAGACTCTATCAGGTAGACTGATCAGTTCAGACTGATCAGGTCAGCTCACCAGGTGAAATCTGATGTTTCACCTAATCATACGTCGATGATCTGAACAAGAAGAATGTCAAGCTTAGTTGGAAGAGCAACACTGAAAAGTGGAGTCTGCTATCCAATAAGAACAAGACACGTATGATCGGAGCCGCAATTCGGGATTTCGATGCTACCTCTCTCAGAACGGCTACAAAGTACAAATTCACGCTTTTGGCCATGCCGCTCACGAAGCTCGTCACATCAAGCCTGCAAGTCTACCAAATATAGCCTGAAATTCAAATTGCTCTCCAACGGCTCTTTGATTTCAAGGTCTATATATATGGGATTACACTTTAGAGTGAAAAAAAATGGAAAATACAACGAAAACGCTGAACAATCAAGAAGCTCAAGCTAATATCAGATTTCCGCACGAAGAACACGATCAAGAAGATTATTTTTATCAAGTGTTCATCCCATAAGTTCTTAGCATAGAAATCTTTTCATCTAGCTGTTAGGCTGCTTATACGCAAGAAAAGATTTCATAGTTGGAACCAAAACAATCTTACCCAAACCCCCAAGTTAGGTTAAGTTGTTTAGCAAGATTTCAGACTAGGGTTTCTAGTTCTGATCTCTGGGATCGGTTGAGTGTGAACTCTTTAAACATCTAGTTGGTGTACTGTGTTGGACTTACACATAAAACAAAGTCCAGTTGGTTAAGTAGGTGCCCCTTGTGATAGGGAAGAGTGGACGTAGGACTGGTTTGTCCGAACCACTATAAATCTTGTGTGCCTTTGATTAACTGATTACACAATCGCACACAACCTTTAAAGCGCATACATATTCCAAATTGAGATCAGTTAGCACCAAGCTTCTGATCTGATCAAACTTGACACTTCAGTCAACTGATTAAAAGATTAACTTTGGAATCTGATTTATCAAAACTGGTTTTTCACACGGGTAAAACTTAAGCTTCCGCACACATCGAGTTAAAACCGATAGTTACCGAATCGATCTGTGCCTTGAGCGATTAGTAAGTTGGTTATCACCCAAAATCGATTCACTCGCGACTGATCAAAGTTAATCGCCTCACACCGATCTGCACAAAAAGTTTTCAGAAGTCTATTCACCCCTCCCCTCTAGACTTCTGCCCTCACTAACCCGTTCGGGACCTACAAGATGGATCCAGATGAGGATGGTCAGAAAACTAATCAGAAAGAATATAGGGCTCTCATTGGATCTTTACTATATCTGACGGCGGCCGGACCGGATATCACTTTTTGCGATAGGTGCATGTGTCAGATTTCAGGCAAATCTAATGCAAAGCCACCGAAAAGCAGACTAAAAGCGGATTCTTAAGTATCTGAAGGAATAGTAAACCTTGGTTTATTTTACCCATCGATGATAATCTAGAGCTTAGTGGGTATTCGATTCGATTATGGAGGTTGCGAAATCGACAGAAGTCAACCTCGTACATGTCGGTTTTAGGTAGTAAACCGATCTCGTGGTTTTCAAAGAAGCGGATATCGATGGCGACATCTACTATCGGAAGCGAAATATATGGTCACAGGAAGTTGTTGCTCCCAACCGCTCCGCTTAGTCGGCGGTGAGGATTATAACATTGTAGCTAAGAACGTACCTATATTCTGTGATAGTAATAGTACTATTGCAATCACTCAGAATCCTGTTCTACATACAAGATGCAAGCATGTGGATGTCAGACACCATTTTATAAGAGATCATGTTGAAAAGAAGAATATCAGAATGGAAAAGATACATACTGATAAACAGAAAGCTGATATTTTAACCTAGCCACTAGTTGAGATCAGATTAAGAGAATTATGCAATGAGCTAGAGCTTCTGGATCTTTGAGAAAAAGCACCAGAAATGTTTGGTGGACTGATCTCTAGAACCAGCTGGTTAAGAGACTAACCAGGTTAAGAGGAATCAGTTGAGTTAGGTATATCAACTGATCAGAAGATCAGTCAAGGAACTGATATGAGAAGGCTTTATCAGATTAAAGGAACTGATCAGTTTGGTTGTTTCATACTTTGTAAGTCGATTAAGTTACATAAGATTAAAGCTTCAATCGCATAAGGAAACGGAAAATACACAACAATGGAATAATATAAATTTTTTTCCCCCACTTAACCCTAAAAGGGGTGTGAGAGGCTTTGAAATAATCCTAAAGCCACCCTCAGAGCTTCGGAGTGAGGAGCGAGAGCGGCCTTGAAGGATTTCTAAGCCAGGAGCCCCTAGTCCTAAAATCAATGGGCTCTCCAGCTTTTAAATGGGACACAAGTGCCAAAGATGTGGTCCAAAGACCATATGGCCACAAGTGTCACATGCAAATATTGAGTTTGATATACGATGATCCGCTGTTGTCTGATCAAGATCGAATACCAAACTCATGTTTTGTATCAGACTGAGTCTGTTGATGCTAACTCTGTCATCTCGATAGGCACACAAGGTGCATACAGTTAGGAGAAGTGTCTTCTCATTTGCGATAGCAGATCCGTCGCCTCGGTGGTAGAGAAGCTTAGCAATAATTGTATGTGTAATCTTTGATGACGACGAAAGCAGTAATAAGGGACACAAAGACTTGATTTGAGAAGCTGAAATCTTCTTAAAAGGGTTAAAGGTTTTTGCCGAAAGTTTCACCAGAAATAAGGGTTCACCAGAATACATGGTTTACAACACTTAAAGAAGATAAGTATGGTGAATGGGTTATGTTGTGTAAATCATTGGTCCAATTTATAGAGGCCAAGCAGGGGTGCAAAAGCAAATTTGATTTCTCAAAGCCTTTTAGAGAAATTGGCACCGCAAGGACAACGCGTAGGAAACACGCGACTGATGATTGGATAAGCTCGATTGATATCCCAAAGTATCCAGACTATTATTACGAATGTCAAATCGTGCCGACTTAGGGAATCGAGATGAATCTCCGATTTTCCAAGACTAAGTTTTGGCGGTAACACTTATCCCAAGAATTGACTTGGTCTGAGTAGAATCAGATTAGGTCAACTAAAATCTGATTAGATAAGAGACTGATCAGATGAGGAAGATCAGTTGAGTATGATACCTCAACAAATCAGATAAATCAGTCAATAAGTAATCATAAATAACAGTTGAAGGGGGAACTTCAACTGATCAGGGAGGATCAGAAAAGGGAATATCAGACGCAAAGTGGAACGGATCAGTTGAAAGGGACGGTTGGGAAATTATAAGGATTAAAGCGTAAAACTAAGATCAACAAGTGGTACAAACAGGACTTCAAGTGGTATTGATGACACAATATTAGTCAACCGAATCGATTTACATTTCTTTGTTTCTTCGCTTACATATCCAAAATTCCGATAATATTTGTCTTTCTTCAGACACATACTTTTGTGACGCATACCCTACAAAGTATTTAATGCGGACGTAGGGTATATGTATTAAATGCCACTAAATGTGTTTTTAAATCCAAAAGGTAATCGTGTGTGCATATCCTGACCACACGATCAAAACTGCTCAATCTGGATTGTTTATCCTTTTCAAACGTTTGATCTTCTAGTCTCAATTTTTCCTCTTTTCTTTTATAAGCTTCATCAAAACCCTACCAGAATACTGTTCTCAAAATTCTTGCGATTTGCAAACTCACAATTATCTTTCTACGATTCAAAGTGTTTCTTGCGATTCAACCTATTTCAAAATCAAAAAGCAGAATCTGATAATTTCTGGTTATTTGATGAATTACTTTCCTAAAATCCATTGAACATATAGATCACGTCTATTTATGTTATCCTGTGTTATGCCTTATCATTTCTTGATATCCGTATGTATTCATCGATTACTAGGTCTGAGAATAGGTCTGATAATCAATATATGATATCTTTATGGTTATGCACAAATTTTAATCGAGTCTATCTTATTGTAGATGGCCACTCACGGAATGGGCAAAATTATGTGTAACTATGCGGATTTGGCAACCAAAATTATTGAAGACAAATTTGTAAGGTTTGGTGCTACACGGGATCCGGAATCAATGGAGGTGGAACAAATTCTGAGGAAGAGTGGTCTTGAAAAATACTGTGCTGCTCACTGCAATCCAGTAATGCAGTATGAGGCACTAGAATTCTTGAGGAATTTGAAGGTGGACACGGAAAATCCTGGAGAGGAACTGATTTCTTCAGTAAATGGAGAGGATATCAGACTTACAAATGCTGATATAACTCGACTGTTCAACCTGCCCAAAGGAAAAATCTCTCCTGCTCACTACAGGGAGAATGAAGACAAGCTGATCAAGAATGAACTCTTCAGAGAGGCTGATAAACACCAGACCGTAGGCTTTGTCAGGCCTATGTTGAAAAGGAAATACCGTTTGTTGTTTGACATTCCATCAAAAACAATCATGGGTATCTCGTTCAGCCCAGATGGATTAACAGCTGTAAAAATGTATAGTATGGCTGCTATCATCGATGAAGCCAAAAATATTAATTGACATGGTTTCCTGAAGGCTATTCTGCTCCAAGAACATGACAAGTTTGGAGTTAGTGAACAGAGAAAAGTCTATCTGAAGAAGAGAATCAGCAATCTCAATAAGGTTGCAGTCATTCTGAAGGACAAGATGCCCAATGCTGAATGGGATCAGAACGGACTGAAGTCCTACAAGGCCTTTCTCTCAACCACAACTGCCATCTATGGGCCATCAGATGATGATATGCGGCCCACCCCTCGTAAGACTAAAAAACAGAAAAATAAGGAGGCAGCTACGTCTGCAACTGATGCTCCTCAAAAGAAGAAGATAAAACTGGTAAATGCTCAGGAGAAGAGGCCAAAGAAGGTAAAACAGGCCACCATGACTCTTTTTTCTGGAAGACGAGTCAGATGAAGAAGGAGTGCCAGATCAACCTGATGCGCAGCAGAAATCAGCTGAAACATCAAATAGGCAGGTCTCTCAAGTTGAGAGCTCGCCAGAATAATCTGAGGGAAGAGCAAGGGACGAACGATCGCCCTCACCTAAATCTCGCGCTGATTCACCACTCAGACTTCTAGCTGCTGAGCTTATCTCTCCTTCTCCTTCACATGCTCGTGAACCTGAAAGTTTACCAGTTCGCGAACCAGTAAGATCACCTGCTGCAGAACCAGATGCACTTGCTGCTACAGCAGAACCTCTGTAGATTCAGCCAATCAGTCAACATCCAGCTACTCAGACACCACCAGAACCCTCTACATCTCATCAACCGGAACCTGATCGATCTGAACAGATGATTCCTCAGTCCAGATCATCCAAGACCATCACTGGGAAAATGGTCAGAATGAGAATTGAACGCGAAATTGATGAGTTGTATCCAGAGTTGGTAGCCCATCCTGTTATTCGAGAGGAAGTAATGGAGATCCTCACCTGGAAAGATCTCCGTTTGAAGAACTTCTTAGATTTCATGATCATTATTGAACAGATGGGAGGTGCTGATCCATTCGCAGATTTTGATTTCGACATGAAGAAATCTGCTCAGGTAGGATCACCAGCTGAACTGATAACTGCTGAAGCGATCAAAGCTCTGATCCACAGAAAGCTAGGACTAATTGAATAAGTTGAACTGGAGGCTGTTGCAGAAACTCCTAAGGAAGATGATCCTATGAAGAATGTGGGAGTTGCCGATGATAGTGGAACTGGTGATGCAGTTCATGACCAGCCACTGGTGGCGCAAACAACTGGAAATGATCAGATGATGCAAAATGTTACTGCAACACACATCACCACTGATCAACTTCAGGAGATCAGATCGTGTTTTAAAGATCTTCTGAAAGAAGAAGTTGAGGGAGTGTTGGCTAATGAACTTAGCAACACAATAGCTGATCAGAGGCAGATTGGTCTCAAAGAAATAACGGATCAACGAGAATTGGCTATTTCCCAGATTGAAGCAATCAAAGATCAGTTCTCTCAAACCGTGACCAACCTGACTGCTGAATTTAAGAAGATAGTTGACGACAAGTTAGTTCAGGTTGATCAACAACAAGTTTCTCTTCTAATGGTCACATAAAGCTTGAAATGACTGAAGAAAAACTTGATAAACTCATTCTTACCCTCTCTACTGCCGTTGAATCTGTCAAGACTGAGCTGATATCAAAGATTCAAAATCTATCTACTCAAGCTCAAGGTTTATCTGTTGAAGATCTTAACAAGGCCATATCAGTCAGCTTTAGATCTTTGACTTTCCAACTCAATGCTCTTTTTGATCAAACCAAAAAGGGGGAAGGATAGATTAAGAAACCAACTGACTTTATCAGAACAACAGAAGAACTGATTCAGACAGTTGAATCATATGGCCAGAGACTAGACCATCTGGATCTGTTTGCTAATAAAATTTCTGAGAAGATGGAGAAGTCAAAGGCAAGAAAGTTTGCTGCGGGTGTTGGGACATCAGAACCTGTACCAGTCACGACAAACACAGCTAGCCAGATACAGGCCGATAGGGAACTGGCTGAAAAACTATCTAAGGAGCAGATTGCTGAAGAAGCTCGAATTAGTGAAAAAGGAAGAAGAGCAGAAAAATTGGCAGAGGCAGAAGATCTGAAAAAGAAATACAAATCGAGGGCGAAGAAAGGCAAAGCCGGAAAATCTGGGCCAGAACCTCAGTTGCCAGCAAGAGTTGATGAAATCATTTCGAAAACTGCAGCACATGTTGATAGGTTCGAGGAATGGAATAAGATCAGAAGTGAATGGCTTCTGGATGCTTTTGCTCTGGGTCTAGTGCCACAAGAAGAATCACCAGATGCAAAATTTCTCAACTGGTTGTATAACAAGCACCCAGATTTTCTGAAATATCTGGAAAATAAGGCCAGAGTAATCAATGTGAGAATATCTCGTCAAGAGTATGACGTGATGGATTACTCGAAGAAGGCAGATGGCTCATTTGACAGCCTGGCATTTCAAAGGTTCTATTTTGACATCCTGAACAAAGCTCGCATAACTGATCCTCAGCAGATCAATGATGTCAAATGGAAGCTATACCGGATATTCAAAATTCCTCAGGATCAACGAGAAATGCCAGAGGGATATAAGCCAAAAGATTGAAGATCAGAAAACTATTAAAGATCAGCTGAATTTAAACCCAAACTTTTCTGATGTAATATGTAATCGATAAATCTGATGAATAAAAAGTTTATTCTTTTTCTGATCCTAAGTGTTGGGAAATCTGTATTTTAGTTTTGATGGAAGTTCTAAAACGGGTTGTAATAGGACCAGTCAGACCTGTTAGCTGACTGATGACTTAGAATCAGATTAAGATGACCAGCTGATGTAAAAGATAGGTCACATATTGAGGGGGAACTCAATATGTATAGGTCAGGTCGAAGTATCAGATGACCCAGATAAGGTCAGATGATCAGAAGACTAAGAACAAATCAGAAGACAAGAAGTCAGAAGATCAGGTGAAGACAGAAGACACTGAAGATTCAGATGAACCTGGAGACTCAGATGAACCTGAAGACTCAGATAAGCCTGAAGACTCAGATGAACCTGAAGACTCAGATAAGCCTGAAGACTCAGATTTACAAGTTACAAGTGATATCACAAGCTACAAGTGCTACAAACTATCTTCAAGTGGTATGACAAGTACAAAAAGACCCGGAGGTCATAAACCATAAGCCCTAAGCCAACCGTAGGTAGGGAAGAAGAGAGAGAGTTCATGGTATGATGCTCTCATTTTCCCTCGATCCTAAGAAGGGGCGTCAGAGAGGCTTCGAGAATCCTGAGCCAATCTCAAAAGCTTCGGAGTGAGGAGCGAGAGAGGCTTTGAAGGATGTCCAAACCAGGAGCCCTCAGACGTGAAATCAACGGGCTCTCCAGCTGTTAAATTGGGCATAGTGCCACAGGTTTGGTCACAAGGACCAAACGGACACTTGTGTGGCATGCAAAAATTGAGCTTGATATATGGAGATCAACTGTTGACTGATGCAGACCATATATCAAACCCATGTTTTGTTTCAGACTAAGTCTGTTGATGTTAATTCCGTCATCTCGATAGGCGCACAAGGTGCATACGGTTAGGAGAAGTGCCTTCTCATTTGCCTTAGCAGATCCGCCTCCATGGTGGTAAAGAAGCTTAGCATTGATCGTATGTGAAATCTTAGATGACGACGAAAGCAGTGTGAAGGAACACACAGGGTTGATTTGAGAAGCTGAATTCATTGGAAAAGGGCTAAAGGTTCCCACCGGAAGTTTCACCGGAAATAAGAAACTCATCGGAAAAGCATGAAGGATATGCTAAAGAAGATGAAATGGTTTATGTTGTGTTGTTTGCCTAAACACCCCAGGCTAATTTATAGAAGGAAATTAGGGGTATAAATGCAAATTTATCTTCTCAGAAGATCTTAAGAGAAATTTGCATCGACAACGCGTATGGAACACGCGGCTAATGGTTGGATGAGTTGACGGTGTGAGTAATCACAGCGTATCTATGCCATTATTACAGTATGTCAAATCGCGCCGATTTGGGAATCGAGGTGACTTTTGGACTCCCCGAAGTAAAAATTTTGGCGGGAGTTGACTTCAGAAAATGCTGGCTGATCAGAAAAAGACTGAAGGAAGAAGTGTATCAGATAAGAGGATTAGATAAGTGGCGAAATGTTTCAAGCAAGAATCTGATTAGATAAGCGAGATATTGTTGGGAAATGCATAAGGCAACCATCAGATAGGTCAACAAGTAACAGATCAGATCACCGTGGTAACTGATTGATTACAATATTAATCGGTCAGATACGTTCTCTTATTTATCACTTTCTGAATACCTGTTGGGAAATATGTAATTTAGTTTGATGGAAGTTCCAAAACAGGTTGTAATAGGACTAGTCAGAACTGTTAGCTGACTGATGACTTAGAATCAGAATAAGATGACCAGCTGAAATGTATAGATAGCTGATGTAAAAGATAGGTCACATATTGAGGGGGAACTCAGTATGTATAGGTCAGGTCGAAGTATCAGATGACCCAGAGAAGGTCAGATGATCTGAAGACTAAGCGCAAATCAGAAGATAAGAAGTCAGAAGATCAGGTGAAGACAAGAAGACACTGAAGACTCAGAAGAACCTGAAGACTCAGATGAACCTGAAGACTTAGATAACACTGAAGACTCAGATGACACTGAAGACTCAGATGAACCTGAAGACTCAGCATCAAACCTGAAGACTCAGTACGACTGAATACACTGAGGCTCAGAGGCACCTGAAGATCAAAAGACCCGAAGACCTACTTTCAGCAGAGTCTACATATTGAAGCTAAGACAATGTGCAACCAAAGACTCAACATGGTAGACTGATCAGTTACTTGATCAAGTCAGCTCACACCTGGTGACAATAAAAAAGATACACCAGACAAGACGAATCCTCTCCAAAAGGAATATCAATCGTCTAACGGGCAAATTTCTGAAGTGCCGCCTCGCGAAGCCAAGGAGAAAGCGACACGTGCACAAAGAGAGCTGACAATACGGGATACGACACTGCAGACAAAAACGGCACTAATCATGCCGACGGCCACGCCAAAAATCGTAGCACGTCACAATCATATCCTACAGCCTACCTAATATAGCCCGAAATTCAAATTTCTCTCCAACGGCTTCTTGATTTCGAGGTCTATAAAATGGGATCACTCTTCATTTTGAATAGAGGTTCAACAAGTGAAAAATGTAAGAACAAACACGGAGACATCGCAAAATAAGCTAAAGCTACAGCAAATCTCCACTCACAAGAACACTACATCTGAAGATTATTCTTAGAGTGTTCATCCCATAGTTCTTAGCAAGAAATCCTATCCACTAGCATTTTGGCTATCTAAAGCACCAGGATAGATTTCCAGTTGGAACCCCCAATCATTCTTTACCCAATCGCAAGTTAGGTCAAGTCTGTAGAGTGAGAACTCATTAAACATCTCGGCTATCCTCTTTGTAGGATATAAGTCCCGCTGGTTACGTTGTAGAGTGGGAACTCGATAAACATCTCGGCTATCCTGAAAAGGATATAAGTCCCATAGGTTAAGCTTGAGTGGGAACTCGGTAAACATCTCGGCCATCCTGAAAAGGATATAAGTCCCACAGGTTAAAGTAGGTTAAGGTTCCCCTGTGTTAAGGGAAGAGTGGACGTAGGACGGGTTTTGTCCGAACCACTATAAAACGTCTTGTGTGCTTTTACTTGCTTTCTTATCGCTTTACACAAGTCACACAACTGAGTTTAAACTGCATACATATTCTAAAGTTAAAGTTCAGTCTGCACCAAGCAACTGATCTGATCAGTCTGACACTTCAGTCAACTGGTTAAAAACTGACTTAAGAATCTGATTAATAAAACTGGTTTTTCACACGGGTAAAAACAAGCTTCCGCACCATTCAGTTAAACTGACAGATATCAAACTGATCTGCCCTCAGGCACTCAGTAAGATTGAACATCAGTCTAAACTGATACACTAGCACTCTGATCGGGTAATCTGCAGTTCACACCTGATCCGCACGAAAAGCTTTGGAAGTCTATTCACCCTTCCCCTCTAGACTTCCACCCTCACAAAACCCGTTTAGGACCTACAAGTGGTATCAGAGCAGTGGTTCTACAGACACTGGCTTTGAGTATCATCGATTCTTGAGGAAGAATCTTTGTGGTTATTTGAACAGATCTTGAAAAACCGTTTTTAAAAACTCATTCGTTTTCAAAATCACTCAGCATGGATAATACCTCTGGTATGTATCATGATTTGCCTAAGTTTTCAATTGATGAGTTTGCAGATTGGGCTATATATATGTGCAACCATCTAGGATCGATAAGAGGCAGAATGATGGAAGTCATCGAACGAGGACCCGTCATCATATACCATGACAACCCAGCAGTCGGAGGAGATCCAGACTTTGCCACGGGAAGTCTTGTGCGAAAAAGCCCAGCTTTTATGGATGCAGAGGAAAGAAAGCTGTTCACTCTAGACACAGTCGCTAGGCATATAATCATGAAGACAATGGATAAAGTCACCAAAGAGAAGATAAAGTATCTCAAAACCGCAAAAGCAATGTGGGATACTCTTGCTGAGATCTGCGAAGGAAATGATCAGATCAAAGACAGCCGCCTACAAGCTGAACTAGTGAAGTTCAAAAAGTTAAAGATGTTGCCCAACGAGACCATCAACGAGCTCGATGGGAGGATCACCATGTCAGTCAATAAGCTACGAGAACTTGGTAGAGAGATGTCAGACAAAGATATCAATTACAAGATCTTAAGATCTCTCACCAAGAAATGGGACATGAAAGTCACGATAATCAAGGATTGCCAAGACATTTCAAAAATGAAGCCAAGCAGCTTGTTCCTAAGCCTTAAAGCTCAAGAGTTCGATTTAATCAAAAGAGGACAAGCAGATGAAGACGAGACGCCTGTTGAAGCCTCAACGTCTAAATCGGTTGCGTTTAAAGCAACCAGCAGCAGACCGAAGGCCACTGAACCTGTTGGAAACATCATAAGTCAAGCAGAACAGATCGCTCTGCTTACCAAGAAACTTGAAAGAACAAATACTAAACTTGGTAAGTATCGGAGATTCTACAGTGACTATCAAAGAAATAGGAGGCCAACTAACATATCACAAGAAAGAACCAGATCTGATGATCGAAGAGATCACAGAGAAGAAAAGAAAAGAGATGATCCGACAGATGAGAGAAGAGATAACAGATCTGACATAAGAAGTTCTGATTACTATAAGAAAGGTAAGTCACCTGACAGATCCTACAGACGGAGTGACTCACCTGGCAGAGGAAGTTCCGTAGATCGAGGATCATGCTTCAACTGCGAGAAACCAGGTCACTACAGCACCAACTGCCCTGACCTGACTCCCAGAGAAAGAGAAGAGAAACAGAACAAAAGAGAGCAACGCCTCAGAGATAGGAAAGCCCTGGTAGCTGACACATCTGGAATTGATGATTCCTATCTGCCTTCTGAGGACTCTGGGTACTCATCTGTAGAAGACTTCTGTCTGATAAGCAGTGCTGTTGACTTCCACGAGCATGAAGATCTGATATTCTCTTCAGATGACGATGAAGTCTGCCTAATGGCCAAGGAGGACCAATCTGAGGTAACCTCCAAACCTTCTGCTTTTTCAAATTCCACACCTGCTATTATTAGCACACCTGCTGGAGAGATTGACTTGCAGCTCTACTCTGAGCAATTGCTTGATGATCTCTCTGAAGCAGTAGACACTTATACAATAGTGGAAGCTGAAAATGACAAGCTAAGGATCAGAAATAATCAGCTCGTTAAAGAGAACGCTCTCAGTAAAGCTACTGAACTGAAATCTGCTGAAACTGCTCAGAAGGTAACTGAGGAACTTAACGTTCTGAAGGTTAAATCTTCTGATCAGGAGAAACAGATCAAAGATCAGCTAGCAATCAACAAACAGCAAGCTGATGATTTCAAAATCCTTCAAGCTAAATTTGATGAGCTATTATGACTACATGAGAGTCTTAAATCTACTGAGGATAGTCTGCGGAAGAAAATAGAGGTTTTTACAAAATCATCTAAGACCGTTCAAGAAATGAACACCTATTTTCGAACGCCGACTAACAAGAAGGGAATTGGGTATGAGAACCCTTATACATCCTCAAAAGCCCCGTTTGATTCACTTCAGAAGGGTGTAATCAAACGAGTCTCTGACAAAGATACACTAAAAGCTAAAATTGTATATAATAAGGGAAAAAGACCTGCTGAGCAAGTAAGGTAGGTGCCTAATCAGAAAGGGAACAGAAATGGACCCCAACTGATAAAGCATCAGCCGAGGAATCAACAGAAGAACCCAGTTCTTCTAAAGAGACCTCAACCTGATCAGCAGATTAGGTATCAGAAGAGACAACCCATGAGAAGGAAATCTAATCTGAGACCCAATCAAGGTCAGCTGCCTAATAAGCAAGCTATAGGTAAACTGCAAAGACCACCTATGCCAAAAAGATATGATTCTTTTGATGGTAGCAGTCGTACCTACCCTTATAATCAGAGATCTAGGGCTACTGCACCTGAACCACACTGGATTAAAAGAAGACAAAATATAAAGAAAAATCCCAAGTCTTCTAAGTCATCCAAGGCTCACACTAATAATCATACTAATCAGAAAGCATATAAAGAGACGTATGATTATGTTGATATGTATGGGAGACAAATCAGACCTTCTAATCTTTCAGATTTTCATAGAAGTGCTCTGTTTGTGTGGATCCCTAAATCCACCACTAACCCCCCAGGACCCAATTCCAAAGGGGTACCTAAAGCCTGATTTGATTGCAGGTTCGCGTGGGACTGGCCAACAAAGGAGGTGCACAAGGAACTATCTGGTACATCGATAGTGGATGCTCAAGGCACATGACAGGAAGCAAACAACTCCTTAGATCTTACAAAGAACAAGAAGGCCCACGTGTACTCTTCGGTGATGACAACTTTGGTTTTACCAAGGGATTCAGAACCTTAGAGAATGATGATGTACAAGTAACTGGAGTCTCGTATGTCGAAGGATTGAAGCACAATCTACTATCAGTATCACAATTCTGCGACAACGGATTCAGCGTTGAGTTCTCGAGTGACAAGTGTACGATAAGGAATCGAGCCACTCAACAAATCTTGCTAACTGGTTCAAGGAAAGGCACGATCTACATAGTAGATTGTAATAGTTGCCCCAAGAATGCATGCTTAATTGTTAAAAGTTCTAAAAGTTGCAGTTGGCTCTGGTATAAAAGATTGAGTCATCTGAACTTCAAGACTCTTAACAAGATCGCTAGGATGTCTTTGGTTGAGGGACTTACGAATGAGATATTCTCCAAAGATCAGACATGTGCCTCATGTCAGAAGGGAAAACAAGTTAAAGCCTCATTCAAGGGAATACCAGCACCAGCATCCAGTAGAGTATTGCAACTGCTCCATATGGATCTATTCGGACCAGTTACACCAGTCAGTCTCAGTGGACGCAAATATACTCTTGTAATCGTGGATGATTATTCCAAGTTTACTTGGGTTGTATTCTTATACAAGAAGAACGAGACAACGACTAAGATACCCGAACTGCTCAAAAAGCTACAAAATTAGAAGGGTGTCAGCATAGTAAAGATCAGATCAGATAAAGGTACAGAGTTCCTAAATTCCTTTATTACTGATTTTTGCACTGAGTTTGGTATACAGCATGAAACGTCAGCTGCAAGAACGCCACAACAAAATGGAGTAGCAGAACGGAGAAACAGAACTCTCAAGGAAGCTGCTCGCACTATGTTAGCTGAACATGCCACACCAAGCCGTTTCTCGGCAGAAGCTATAAACACAGCATGTCATACTCAGAACAGATGTTCTCTGACTAAGACTCACTTCAAAATACCTTATGAACTGTGGAAAGACAGAAAACCTCGTGTTTCATACTTCCATGTTTTTGGGTGCAAATGTTTCATTCACAACAATGGGAAAAGTCAGTTGAAGACTTTTGAGGCCAAGTCAGATAAGGGTATATTCTTAGGATATTCCTCATCCAGCAAGGCTTTCAGAGTTTACAACAAACGAACTCTAGTTGTGGAAGAAACACCCCATGTGGTCTTTGATGAGACATCCTCTGAACAAGAGAAAGCTGGCTCAGAACAAGCCGTACCAGATCAATCTTACCTGACACGCAGAAAATGGATTAGCTAAGCATCAAAGAGAAAGAAGCTAAACACATAAAAGTGTACATCCCAGAACTTGATCTTGCTGATTCAACAGGTCAATCAGACCCAAAGGTACGCACAACCGATGAAGAAGCTCATTCTGGTGAGATAAAGATCAACTGAACCATCTGGTTCAGGGGGAACTTCTGAAGTTCCTATGAACAGACTTCAGCACATGATGAGTCCAACATCAGCTGAGACATGTTCTTATCAAGTGGATCATAATTCTGCACCACTCCCAATCACTAGTAATGAACTATCAGATATGGATGATGTTCTCCAAACAAACGCACATCGTAACGTAAGGACTGGGATTACCAAATATCCAACAAGATCGATTATCGGAGACCCATCTGATAGAGTCAAAACTAGACATCAGATTGGTGAAAGTGCCATATACTGTTGTTATCTATCTATGAAGGAACCAACTACAGTAGAAGAAGCTCTACAAGACGCAGGCTGGATTCTAGCCATGCAGGAGGAGCTGGAATAGTTCGAGAGAAATCAAGTTTGGGAATTGGTGGACAGACCAACTCATCAAGACGTAATTGGCACAAAGTGGGTATTCAAGAACAAGAGAGATGAGAAAAATGTCATAACCAGGAATAAGGCAAGACTTGTTGCTAAAGGGTATTCACAATCAGAAGGAATTGATTATGATGAGACCTTTACACCCCGCCGCTTCGCTTTAAAAGCCATTCGCTTATTTATTTCGCATATGTTTCCCCACGAGGGTTCATTTGTGTATCAGATGGAAGTAAAGAGTGCATTCTTAAACGGGGTACTAGCAGAGGAATTTTATGTCGAACAACCTCCAGGCTTTGAAAAAGGCAACCAAGTGTACCGTTTAAGGAAAGCTCTTTACGGCCTGAAACAAGCTCCTCGAGCTTGGTATGATACACTCTCGGTTCTTGACAGTAACGGGTTCACTAAAGGAACGATGGGACGAGAACCTTATTCGAATAGAAGATGGAGAAGATATTCTGATGGTTCAGATCTACGTGGACGACATTATCTTCGGATCTCCCAACAAAAAGTTATGTGAGAAGTTCAGCAAGTTGATACAAGGGAAATTCGAGATGTCCATGATGGGTATCAGATGAATTACTTTCTGGGATTACAAGTCAAGTAGAGTTCAGAAGGGATATTCATCTCCCAAGCGAAGTACACAAGGAATCTACTGGCAAAGTTCGGAGTTCAACACTACAAGGAAGCCAGAATTCCAATGATGACCGGATTCAAGATGGATCCAGACGAAGATGGTCAGAAAACGAATCAGAAGGAGTATAGAGCTCTAATTGGATCTCTACTATACCTGACTGCCAGCAGACCAGACATTACTTTTGCAGTAGGTGTATGTGCCAGATTTCAAGCAAATCCAATGCAAAGCCACCTAGAAGCAGCTAAGCGGATTCTCAAGTATCTGAAGGGGACTGTAAACCTCGGTTTATTTTACGCATCAGATGACAATCTAGAGCTTAGTGGGTATTCTGATTTAGACTACGGAGGTTGCAGAATCGACAGAAAGTCAACCTCAGGTTCATGTCAGTTTCTGGGAAATAAACTGATCTCTTGGTTTTCGAAGAAGCAGACATCGATTCATGACATCTACTACTGAAGCAGAATACATGGCTGCTGGAAGCTGTTGTTCCCAAATCGCTCGGCTAAGTCGGCGGTGAGGATTACTACATCGTAGCTAAGAACGTACCTATATTCTCGTGATGATAATAGTCTTTATTGCAATCACTCGAAATCCTATTCTACATACAAGATGCAAGCATGTGGATGTCGACACCATTTTATCGAGATCATGTTGAAAAGAAGAATATCGATGGAAAAGATCCATACCGACAAAAGCGAAAATATCTTAACCAAGCCACTAGCCGAGATCGATTCGAGAGAGTTATGCAACGAGCTAGGGCTTCTGGATCTTGGAGAAAATGCACCAGATATGGCTGAAGGATTGATCTCCATATTCAGTTGGTTAAAAGACTAACCAAGGTTAAGTGGAATCAGTTGAGTTAGGAATATCAACTGATCAGACGACCAGATGAGGAGCCAATCTGAAGTTCAGATAGGAGAAGATCAGAAAGTCAGAAAGGTAGCCTATCTGAAGTTCAGACAAAGGGAAGATCAGTTCAAGATATATCAGATTAAGGGGGAACTGATCAGATTGGAAGATTACTTTATAAGCCGATTAAAGCTGCAGTCAACAAGCAAATCAAGAGTAAAGCTACAGATCGCATAAGTCAGAAGAAAACAACACATCAATGGAATAACAGAGTTTTTCATTGATAAAGACCCGAAGGTCAGATTTACAAGTTACAAGTGATATCATAAGATTACAAATGCTACATCTATCTTCAAGTGGTATTACAAGTACAAGAAGACCCGGAGGTCAATACATAAACCATCAGCCCTAAGACAACCCGAGGCTGGGAAAGAGAAAGAGAGTTCAAGGTATGATGCTCTCATTTTCCCTCAGACCTAGAAGAGGCGTCAGAGAGGCTTCGAGAATACTGAGCCAATCTCAAAGCTTCGGAAGGAGGAGCTAGAGAGGCTCTGAAGGATGTCCAAGCCGGAAGCCCTCAGACGTAAAATCAACAGGACTTCCAGCTGTTAAATGAGGCACAGTGCCAAAGGTTTGGTCACAAGGACCAAACAGACACTTGTGTCGCATGCAAATATTGAGTTTGATACACTATTGTGCATATCAAACTCATGTTTTGTTTCAGACTAAGTCTGTTGATGCTAATGCCGTCATCTCAATAGGCGCACAAGGTGCATACGGTTAGGAGAAGTGCCTTCTCATTTGCCTTAGCAGATCCGCCTCCACGGTGGTAAAGAAGCTTAGCATTGATCGTATGTGAAATCTTAGATGACGACGAAAGCAGTGTGAAGGAAAACACAGGGTTGATCTAAGAAGCTGTTTTCATTAGAAAAGGGCTAAAGGTTCCCACCGAAAGTGTCACCGAAAATAAGGAACTCATCGGAAAAGCATGAAGGATATGCCAAAGAAGATGAAATGGTTTATGATTGTGTTGTTCGCCTAACACCCCAGGCTATTTATAGAAGGAAATTAGGGGTATAAATGCAAATTTTATCTTCTCAGAAGATCTTAAGAGAAATTTGCATCGACAACGCGTTTGGAACACGCGGCTAATGGTTGGATGAGTTAACGGTGTTATTAAATCACAGCGTATCTATGCCATTATTACGGAATGTCAATCGCGCCGATTTGGGAATCGAGGTGACTTTTTGGACTTCCCGAAGTTAAAGTTTTGGCGGGAGTTGACTTCAGTTAATGCGAGATTATAGAAGAAAACTGAAGGATGAAGTTTTTCAGAAAAGAGGATCAGATAAGTGGCGAAGCGTTACATGCGAAGAATCTGATCAGATAAGCGAAGATATTGTTGGGAAATGCATGAGGCAAACATCAGATAAGTAACAAAGTACCAGATCAGATCACCGTGGTAACTGATTGATTACAATATCAATCAGTCAGATACGCTCTCTTATTTATCTCTTTCTGAATATCTTTATATGCGTTATTTATTTTAATTGATTTATTTTGCACTATTCATGACGCATGCCCTGCAAAGCTTTTAATGCAGACCTGAAAATGTTTTCAAAATGTTTTTATTACGATTTTTTCGAGTCCGAAAAACGAGAAGACTGTTTTTCTCAACCGTGCGATCAAAATACTTTTTGGCCGACTAATCTCAGCCATCGATTTCAAAAAACACGGATACTTGAGTACTTTGGAAAGTTGTGCAAAAAGGTTTTCCCTCGTTTTCTACAAAATCAAAATTTTTTTCTCAGAAAACCGCTTTCCACTACTTCGTCTTCTCAAAATTCTGAAAATATCACATTTGTTTAAAATTCTCTGAGAATTACCTTCGAAATCATTTGATTCTACACTTCTGTTTTAAAAATCCTTCGAATCAATTACTGGTAATTTCTTGTTTTAAATCATTTGCATGATCTAGAATTCTCTATGGTACCTAGGTTTGCAAGTTGTATTTATGTAATTTATATGATCTAAAAGCTTATTTGCAACATTGATGTTTTTTGTTTGCTAGTTTGGATGAATTTATTGAAATATCTTACTCAAACTAAACATCAATCTGCATATCTTACAGAAATGGCACATCTTGTTTCAAGAACGGGACAAGGGAAAAAGTACTGCAATTTTGCATCGATGAAGAAAGACATCATTGATGAAAAGTACGTCGTCTTCAACATCACCTCAGATCTGGAATCGCTGGAAATTCAGGAGTGCTTAAGAGCGTGTGGACTGGAATGATATTGCTCTACTCATCAGAACATCGTTCACACCCATGAAGCCCTGGAGTTTCTTTACAATCTGCAGAGGGATGAAGACAATGATGCTGACCTGATCTCTTCCGTTGGCGGAATGGAAGTCCGAGTGACGAATGACGATCTACAGAGGATATTCGGACTAACTCGAGGAAGCATCAATCCAGAGACCTACACAACTGCTAACTTTGGAGGAAAAAGGAGTTTCTTGAAGCTAAGCTGTTGAGACTAGCAAACAAGGAGAACACGACCGACGTCAAAGCCTCCTATCCAAAAAGAAAGTATCGCCTTCTTCTTGAGATCGTTCAGAAGGTGATCATGTGCTCAACTTACAGCCTTGATGCGGTCACTTCATACAAGATAAGTGTAATGGCTGCAATAATCAAGAAGGCTTCAGACATTGATTGGTTGGGTATGGTCAAAACAAGACTTAGAAAAGACTCCGGGAAGTTCGAGCTGACCCAGAGCAATGAAGTGTGCTTATCTTTGAAGTGCTCTCATTCATACACAAAAAATCTCTATCATTCAGTCAGATAAGCTGCCACAGAATTATGAATGGAACGAGAATGGAGCGAAGATTTATCAAGCAAAGCACAAGGCCATATTGGGCAAAGATGAGTCCCTGCCTGGACAAGCTGATGAGGATCCGACTCCTTATGTGCCCAAACCCAAGGGAGAAAAGAAAGGAAAAGATAAGGCAACCGTGCATTGTGCAAGTGCATGAAAAGGCCATTCAAGAGAAGAGGATGAAGAGGAAGGATCTGGGCAAGAAACCAGATGCTCAGCGGAAACGTCAGAAGAGAGTCTCATCTCCTCTGAAAACTGCTCCAAGTTCTACCCAGCAAGCCAGCAGAACAGAGGATCTGATGCAAGAAAGATCAGACGAAGAGATAGCAGTCCGCTCTGAGCCAACTATCAGAGAAGTACGGGAAGAACAGATGATCGCAGCAGAAGGAGAGAAATCCGTCAGAAGGACAGAAGTGGTGCAATCTGAGGAAGAATCACCATCCAGAGAGCAAGATCGCCAACGCCCACTTCCAAATCACCATCACCCTCTCCTCAGAAATCATCACCTCCACCCTCTCCCCACAAAACCTTCTCTCCCTCACCCTCACCTCTCAGAACAAAATCTCCCACACCACCAATCAATGAACCCGTTCAGGAAACTGAACACCCTATACACGCTGAAAACGAACCTGAACAACAAACATCCCAATCCCCAATCCAGTCACAAGAACCTGAGAGAGTCGACGTTCATGTGTCCATCTCTCATAATCCTTTCAACACCAGAACAGTACTTGCTTCACCTGCTCCAGAGAGCCCCATCGTAAGAATAATGAAGCAACAGATCAAAGCGTATCTGCTGGATCTATGCCCTGAATTGGATCAACATCCTGGCATCCAGCAACAGATAGAAGAGATAGTGTTCTGGGGGGATATCAGACTGAAGAGCATTGAAGAACTTCTGATTCTAATGACAACTCTGGGATCAGACTTCTTTGTAGACTTAGAGTTGAAATGTCTAAAAAATGCTGGGATTGAAAGTGTTGTTGAATTAGCATCAGACGACGATATCCAATGGCTAATTCACGAAAGGTTCGGAATTACTGATGGCAGGGAGGAAACCGTTCAACCTCCTACAGATCATGAGGGAAATGCCGATGAACCAAGAATGGGTGCTGCAAATGAGACCCAATTTGGCAAGGCTTCAACATCTGAACAGACTTCTAAAATGAGCTCTGATTCCCTAGATCATCATTCTAAAAAGATTCAGGATGGGATCCAAGCTGCATTTGAAGACAAATTCGCAGCGCTCACAGCAGATATGATGAAGCGGTTTGAAGATGAGCAAGCAAAACTAGTTGACAAGGAACGAAGTCACACTGCTGGGATGCACAATGCCATCCTTGCTGAAGTAATGCAACTAGTATACCCTCTTGCTGAGAAGCTCAAGCTCCAGTCTGAAAAACTCTCAGTTTAGACAGAGATGCTCAATCAGACACAGGTACTTTTGGAAAGTGTCTGGGCATCCTTGGACAAAACCAACAATCACTTGGATATGGGTTGGAAACATTTTCTAGCTTCTACAGAAAAGGCAAGACAGGAAATTGAAACTGCTCTCAGACGCTTCTACACACCTGTCCAGATCACTCCTCTTATTGTCGAGGAACTTAGAGAGGAGATCTCACGGCAATTAACAACTCTGAACCGCAAGATGTCCAACCTCTTTGATGCAACCAAAAAGGGGGAAGGAAAAGAGTCTGAAGGAAAAGAGTCTGAAGGAAAAGAGAATACAGAAAAACAGACTCAAGAAAAAGAGAAGGAAGAAGAACAGACTCAGACACAGTTGGTAAAATTTTCATCTCTGCCAAAAACCACTGTATCTAACTTGCCAGCCACTCCATCTACCGATCTCGTTGCTTAAATAAAAGAAACTGTGGAGCAACACAGTAAAGAGATCGCTGAGCAGAAAATTACTCTTTCAGAGATTACTACCAGAGTCGACAAAATTGAAGACTTCTCTTCATCCGTTCAGAAAAGAATGGAAGCTGATGATCAGGCCAAGAGCCTTGAACTCGCTAAGAAATTAGCTGAAGAAGAAGAACAAGATGAACCTGAGCAGACTCTGAGGAGGAAGAAAGGCAAAGGCAAGATGATGAAAGCAACTGCGGAAGATCAGAGACAAGGCCAAACATTCTCCACCAAAAGCCAGTTGACTCCTGAACAAGTTCAAGAGCAAACAAGACAGAGAATAAGAGAGGCAGCAATTAAGAAGCAGAAGTTAGCAGAGGAAAAGGGTCTGAACATTGCCTACATCCGGAGGAAGAGGAAGACCGAAGCTGCAGCAGAGGAGATTGCTTGGGAGAAAAATGCCCTTCCAGCACCTGTTAATGGCATCCTCTGTGCACGACAAGATTTGTTTCCAGAATGGGATCAAATCAAAGGAGAATGGTTATGTGACGTCTACATCATGGAGAAGATTCTAATTCATCAAGATCAGACTGAAAATGATGATGAATTTCGAAACTGGTTAGAAACAAAATATCCAGACTTCTACCAGACAGTGATGACAGAAGGCAAGATCATGTCACTCATACCAGAAGCTCCACCCTTTGAACTGCTCCTTCCACCTTTGCGTCCAGACAACAAACTAGATCCCGTTAAATTCAAGAACATCTATTATGGACTAGCTGAAAAATGAGGAATCCATAGAAAAGATGAGCTGGACAAGCTAATGCGAAGGATGTACAGGATGTTTGGCATCCCCAAAGAACTGCAAATGTTCAAGTACACCTGAAGAAGACAACTTGGAATCAGATGATAGGTACGCTTTACACTATTCTACAATACACACACCTATCTGAATAAAACTTTCCATCTCACCGATTCTAAGACATTCATCTCATTGTCTTCTGAGGTATGTACTATTTGCATTATCTACATTTCCATTCATGGTATCTGTTTTTCTGATCAAATTTGTTAAGTGTTTTGGTTCCATCAAAAAAGGAAAAATTGTTGGGAAATATGTAATTTAGTTTTGATGGAAGTTCCAAAACAGGTTGTAATAGGACCAGTCAGAACTGTTAGCTGACTGATGACTTAGAATCAGAATAAGATGACCAGCTGAAATGTATAGATAGCTGATGTAAAAGATAGGTCACATATTGAGGGGGAACTCAGTATGTACAGGTCAGGTCAAAGTATCAGATGACCCAGAGAAGGTCAGATGATCTGAAGACCAAGCACAAATCAGAAGATAAGAAGTCATAAGATCAGGTGAAGACAAGAAGACACTGAAGACTCAGAAGAACCTGAAGACTCAGATGAACCTGAAGACTCAGATAACACTGAAGACTCAGATGACACTGAAGACTCAGATGAACCTGAAGACTCAGCATCAAACCTGAAGACTCAGTACGACTGAATACACTGAGGCTCAGAGACACCTGAAGATCAAAAGACCTGAAGACCTACTTTCAGCAGAGTCTGCATATTGAAGCTAAGACAATGTGCAACCAAAGACTCAACATGGTAGACTGATCAGTTACTTGATCAAGTCAGCTCACACCTGGTGACAATAAAAAAGATACACCAGACAAGACGAATCCTCTCCAAAAGGAATATCAATCGTCTAACGGGCAAATTTCTGAAGTGCCGCCTCGCGAAGCCAAGGAGAAAGCGACACGTGCACAAAAAGAGCTGACAATACGGGATACGACGCTGCAGACAAAAACGGTGCTAATCATGCCGATGGCCACGCCGAAAATCGCAACACGTCACAATCATATCCTACAGCCTACCTAATATAGCCCGAAATTCAAATTTCTCTCCAACGGCTTCTTGATTTCGATGTCTATAAAATGGGATCACTCTTCATTTTGAATAGAGGTTCAACAAGTGAAAAACGCAAGAACAAACACGGAGACATCGCAAAAGAAGCTAAAGCTACAGCAAATCTCCACTCACAAGAACACTACATCTGAAGATTATTCTTAGAGTGTTCATCCCATAGTTCTTAGCAATAAATCCTATCCACTAGCATTTTGGCTATCTAAAGCACCAGGATAGATTTCCAGTTGGAACCCCCAATCATTCTTTACCCAAACGCAAGTTAGGTCAAGTCTGTAGAGTGAGAACTCATTAAACATCTCGGTTATCCTCTTTGTAGGATATAAGTCCCGCTGGTTACGTTGTAGAGTGGGAACTCGATAAACATCTCGGCTATCCTGAAAAGGATATAAGTCCCATAGGTTAAGCTTGAGTGGGAACTCGGTAAACATCTCGGCCATCCTGAAAAGGATATAAGTCCCGCAGGTTAAGGTAGGTTAAGGTTCCCCTGTGTTAAGGGAAGAGTGGACGTAGGACGGGTTTGTCCGAACCACTATAAAACGTCTTGTGTGCTTTTACTTGCTTTCTTATCGCTTTACACAAGTCACACAACTGAGTTTAAACTGCATACATATTCTAAAGTTAAAGTTCAGTCTGCACCAAGCAACTGATCTGATCAGTCTGACACTTCAGTCAACTGGTTAAAAACTGACTTAAGAATCTGATTAATAAAACTGGTTTTTCACACGGGTAAAAACAAGCTTCCGCACCATTCAGTTAAACTGACAGATATCAAACTGATCTGCCCTCAGGCACTCAGTAAGATTGAACATCAGTCTAAACTGATACACTAGCACTCTGATCGGGTAATCTGCAGTTCACACCTGATCCGCACGAAAAGTTTTGGAAGTCTATTCACCCCTCCCCTCTAGACTTCCACCCTCACAAAACCCGTCCGGGACCTACAATACCTTATATGCATTATTTAAATAAATAATTTACTTTACTCTGTTCATGACGCATGCTCTGCAAAACTTTTAATGCGAACTTGGGAATATGTTTTCAAAGCATTTTATTGCGATTTTTCGAGTCCGAAAAAAATGAGAAGACTACTTTTCTCAACCGTGCGATCAAAATACTTTTTGGCCGACTAATCTCAGCCACTAATTTCAAAACACGGATACTTGAGTACTTTAGAAAGTTGTTCAAAAAGGTTTTCCCTCGTATTCTATAAAATCCAAATCTTTTTCAGAAAACCGCTTTCCACTACTTTGTCTTCTCAAAGCTCTTAAAAGATCAAATTTTTTTCAAAATTTTCAGAGAATTACCTTCGAAATCAATTGATTCTACTCTTCCGATTTCTAAATCTTTCGAATCAACTTCTGGTAATTTCTTGTTTCATTAATTGCATGATCTCAATTTCTCTCTGGTACCTAGGTTTACAAGTTGTGATGCTATGTTTCTGTAATTTTTATTAGATCTAAACACTTATTTGCTAAATTGATGCTAAAATTACTAGTTTGACTGAATTTATTGAAATATCTTACTCCAACTAAACATCAATTTGCATATCGTACAGAAATGGCACATCTTGTTCCACGACCGGGCCAAGGGAAAAAGTCCTACAACTTTGCATCGATGAAGAAAGACATCATTGATGAAAAGTACGTAGTCTTCACTATCACCTCAGATCCGAAATCGCTGGAAATTCTGGAGTGCTTGCGAGCGTGTGGACTGGAACGATATTGCTCTACACATCAGAACATCGTTCACACCAATGAAGCCCTGGAGTTTCTCTATAATCTATAGAGGGATGAAGACAATGATGCTGCCTGATTTCTTCCGTTGGCGGAATGGAAGTTCGAGTGTCGAATGATGATCTCCAGAGGATATTCGGCCTAACTCGAGAAAGCATCAATCCAGAGACCTACACGACTGATGTAGGAGAAAAGGGATTTCTTGAAGCCGAGTTGTTGAGACCAGCAAATAAGGAGAACACGACGAACGTCAAAGCCTCCTATCTAAAGAGGAAATATCGCCTTCTTCTTGAAATTGTTCAGAAGGTGATCATGTGCTCAACTTACAGCCTTGATGCAGTCACTTCGTACAAGATAAGTGTCATGGCTGCAATAATCAAGAAGGCTTCAGATATCGATTGGTTGGGTATGGTCAAAGCACGTCTACGAAAAGACTCCGGGAAGTTCGAACTGACCCAGAGCAATGAAGTGTGCTTATCTTTCAAGTGCTCATTCATACACAAAATCTGTATCATTCTGTCAGATAAGCTGCCACAGAATTATGAATGGAACGAGAATGGAGCGAAGATATACCAAGCAAAGCACAAGGCTATACTGGGCAAGGATGAGTCCCTACCTGGACAAGCTGATGAAGATCCAACTCCTTATGTGCCCAAACCCAAGGGAGAAAAGAGGGAAAAGATAAGGCAACTGCATCGTCTGAAGTGTAGGAAAAGGCCGTTCCAGAGAAGAGGATGAAGAGGAAGGATCTGGCCAAGAAACCAGATGCTCAGCGGAAACGTCAGAAGAGAGTCACATCTCCTCTGAAGACTGCTCCAAGTTCTGCCCAGCAAGTCAGAAGAACGAAGGATCTGATGCAAGTAAGATCAGAAGAAGAGATAGCAGTCCGCTCTAAGCCAACTATCAGAGAAGTAAGGGAAGAACAGATGATCGCAGCAGAAGGAGAGAAATCTGTCAGAGGGACAGAAGTGGAGCAATCTGAGGAAGAATCACCATCTGATTCTCTGCCTCTCACCAAGATCTTCCAGAGAGCAAGATCGCCAATGCCCACTCCAAATCAACATCACCCTCTCCTCAAAAATCATCACCACCATCCTCTCCCCACAAAACCTTCTCACCCTCACCCTCACCCTCACCTATCAGAACAACATCTCCCACACCACCAATCAATGAACCCGTTCAGGAAACTGAACACCCTCAACACGCTGAAAACGAACCTGAACTACAAACATTCCAATTCCCGATCAAGTCTCAAGAACCTGAGAGATCCGACAAGCGAGTGTCCATCTCTCATAATCCCTTCAACACCAGAACAGTGCTTGCTTCACCTGCTCCAGAGAGCCCCATCATAAGGATAATGAAGCAATAGATCAAGGAGTATCTGCTGGATCTATTCCCTGAATTGGATCAACATCCTGGCATCCAGCAACAGATAGAAGAGATAGTGTTCTGGAGGGATATCAGACTGAAAAGCATTGAAAAATTTCTGATTCTCATGACAACTCTGGGATCAGATTTCTTTGTAGACTTGGAGTTGAAATGTCTAAACAATGCTGGGATTGAAAGTGCTGTTGAATTGGCATCTGACGATGATATCAGATGGTTGATTCACGAAAGGTTCGGAATTGCTGATAACTGGGAGGAACCCGTTCAACCTCCTACAGATCATGAGGGAGCTGCCGATGAACCAAGAATGGGTGCTGCAGATGAGACCCGACTTGGCAAGGCATCAACATCTGACCAGACTGCTACGATGAGTTCTGATACCCTAGATCATTATACTCAGACGATTCAGGGTGGGATCAAGGCTGCATTTGAAGATAAATTCGCAGCGCTCACAGCAGATCTGATGAAGCGATTTGAAGATGCGCAAGCAAAACTAGTTGACAAGGAACGAAGTCACACAGTTGGGATGCACAACGCCATCTTTGCTGAAGTAATGCAACTAGTAAATCCTCTTGATGAGAAGCTCAAACTCCAGTCTGACAAACTCACAGTTCAGACAGAGATGCTCAATCAGACACAGGTACTTTTGGAGAGTGTCTGGGCATCCTTGGACAAGACTAACAACCACATGGATATGGGTTGGAAACTTTTTCTAGCTTCTACAGAACGAGCAAGACAGGAAATCGAAACTGCTCTCAGACGCTTCTACACTCCTGCACCTTCTGCCACCGTTCAGATTACTCCTCTTGTTGTCTAGGAACTCAGAGAGGAGATCTCACGGCAATTAACTGCTCTGAACCGCAAGATGTCCAACCTCTTTGATGAAACCAAAAAGGGGGAAGAAAAAGAGAATAAAGAGAAGGAAGAAAAACAGACTCAGACACAGTTGGTAACAATTTCATCTCTACCGAAAACCACTGTATCTGACTTGCCAGTCACTCCATCTACCGATCTCGTTGCTGAAATAAAATAAACTGTGGAGCAACAGAGTAACGAGATTGCTGAACAGAAAACTGATATTTCAGAGGTTACTGCCAGAGTCGACAAGATTGAAGACTTTTCTTCGTTCGTACAGAAAAGAATGGAAACTGATGATTAGGCCAAGAGCCTTGAACTCGCTAAGAAATTAGCTGAAGAAGACGAACAAGATGAACTTGAGCAGACTCTGAGAAGGAAGAAAGGCAAAGGCAAGATGGCAAAAGCTACTGCGGAAGATCAGAGACAAGGCCAATCACTCTCTACCAAAAGCCAGATGACTCCTGAACAAATTCAAGAGCAGACAAGGCATAAAATAAGAGAGGCCGCCATCAAGAAGCAGAAGTTAGCAGAGGCTAAGTGTTGGTCCCGGTGCAAACGAGTCTTACACATGTATGGGGGGGGAATACACGTGTTCAATGTTTTAAAACTTTTTCTTACTGAGGTCAGCTTGGGTCAGATAATCCTGAAGATTAGGTTCTGAGAAGCACATATCGCTCTGAGTCAAAGTCTACTGAGACAGTGATCCTGAGCTGCTTTCAGATACCTCAGATAATCCCAACTGAGTCCTGAATTTCAGAGATCCTGAGTTGCTTGGATCAGATAACTAACTTACTGAACCCTCAGAAGAGTAAGTTCAGTTTGGTAACTATCTATTCTAGCTACTCAGATGTGTGGAATGGTTGACCCTTTAGTTTATACTCGTTTTAAGCTTTGTTGAAAACCTTCCTTTAATGGAATAGTGATTAGGCTTTGATTCAATTACATGCAACTTCCAGTGGATTGATTCCAACTGAAATATCAGTGAAAATATGCTTTCAAACTCAGTGATGCAACAGTTAAGCACAGGTAAAGAAAGCAATAAACAACACAGCAATTATAGTGGTTCAGAGACTCAAGCTCCTACGTCCACTCTCTCTGATCTTCAGAGAAATTCACTAAACACTTCTGAGTTTTCTAACTACCTCGCTTAGTTTACTTACTCAACTCGGCCCTGAGCTTTCTGACTACTCCACGTAGTTTACTTACTCAACCCGACCTTGAGCTTTCTGACTACCTCCGTAGTTTACTTACTCAAACACACACAAGCTTTCAAACTACCTCTGTAGCTTACTAACTTCTCCTCTAGAGTTTTCTGACTACTCTGCGTAGTTTACTAACTCTTTACAACTCTTCTCACCAACAAACACACTCCAACTACCTTCTCAAGGGTTTGGGGTTTCTCGGTTGGTTTCCAACTAGGATGAGATATCCTTTACAATGAAGCACAATGCAAAGGGTTAGGATATCTCTACTAAGCTTTGGATATGTCTTATCAAGCTAGGCTTAGTTTAGTGAGCTCTCTTCAATATAAAAGCACTTGGGAAATTCTAAGTTTTTCGAGTGCTTCAACTTGCAGTAAATAAGTTTAGTGAACTCTGAGTTTGATATAACCTTAACAACACTTCTGACTTAGTTCCTTTTGTCTGCATTTGAATGTCTTGGCAAATATCCATTATCTAAGGAATCGTGATCTTCTCAGTATTGCATCCTTCAGATAGATATATTCAGTGCCTCGGAACATTCAGGATTATACTGAGCATTCAGTATATTACTGAGTCTTTAGTAATTACTGTGCCTTCAGTATTCTTGATCTTCTATTTTCAGTCTTCAGTCTTGTGTCTTCAGAGTCTTCTGAGTCTTCAGGGTCTTCTGAGTCTTCAGCGTCTTCTGAGTCTTCAGCGTCTTCTGAGTCTTCAGAGTCTTCTGACTGATATACTGAGTCTTCATGCTGAGTCTTTCAGTTTCTTAGTATCATACTGAGCCTTCAGTATCTCAGTTTCTTACTGAGTCTTCAGAAACTTCAGTTTCATACTAAAAACTTCAGTTTCTTCAGAAACATACTGAGTTCTTCAGAGTCTTCAGAACCTATCCTGATCTATATCTGCTGACTACACATTTTGCAGATAACATCCTGAATACTCTAAAACTGAATCCTGACTCAACTATCAAGATCATTCTGAACATGTCATACTTAGGGGTTTTGGGATCTTAATCAAAATCATATATCTTTTATTAAATTCATCTCCCAACAATTTCCCCCTTTTTGATGATGCCAAAACATATCTTGTTACAAACATATAACCTATACTCATGTTTCAGTTTATCCTATTACAAGATTGGTTATGTCTCCCAATAATTTCCTGAACAGAGAATCTCGTAACAATTTCAGAGAAATTTCTCAACAATTAAAACATTCAACAATTTCTTCAGTAATGAATCTTCTTAAATAGTTCATCACCAAATACTTAAACAATTTCCCTTATCAACATACAATCAGTTCAGAGATATACATTCAGCATATCAAAAGTAAAAGAAATGTAAATAATATAATGAGATATTATCTTTTGAGCATAAATGATAAATTTTCATTGATGATGAGTAGACTGTTACAGGTTACAATGAAAGTTATCAACAAAATCAAAAAGATAAAAATTTAAAGATTACAGAATCTTCTGAGTCTTCAGTCTCCAGTCTTCAGATTTGGCTCTTCAGTCTTCTGCTCTTCAGTTTGCTTCATTCTCAACTTCATCAGCGGGCACCTCCAGGTTGAACATTCCGAAAAATCTCTTCTTCAGTTCATTTCTTTCCTTAATAATATCCGGACTGTTTCCTGTTAAACCCAACTGACCAGCATACTGAGCAATTTCTTGAGTAATGGCCTTCTCATTCACCAAGCCATTACCAAGTCTTGGAGGAGGGTAGGAATATGGACTGGGGGCTACTATCTGCACCTCTCCTTCATCCACAAGGTTAATCCAGCTTTGGAGATATTTTGGATAGAAGGTTAGGAGATATTCAATGAATGCTTCATTCTGATCTGAGCTTTCCCCTCTCCACTCCCTGAACACATCATAATAGAACCAGAAGGTTCTCTTGACATCTTCCCACATATCGTTGAGCTTGATAGGCATCCATTTGTCAACGTGTGGCCACTTCAGTGCTTTTGATGTCCCTTTCCTCTTGCTCGCAAACTTCTTGAATTCACTCCTTTGCTTCTGCTCTTCGTCTATCTTCTTTCTGATCACAGACGTGCCTGAGACCGAAGCAGCAGCTTTCTTAGCTTGTTCTATCTGGAGTGTCTTCAGATCATCTCTTGTGTTGAAGACTTTCTTCTGAGGTTGAGACTCAGATTCTTCAGTTCCTTCATCATCCAGAATCAGCTTTCTCTGGATTGGCTTAGAAGCCTTCGCACGCTTGCTCTCAGATTGAACAATGCCCAAGGCTTTCCTCTTCATAGGCAATTCAGCAGCAGCCTGACTTGTTCCAACCTTAGTTCTAGCACTCAGTTTCTCTCTTGCAACGTCAAGCATGGTTTCCTCAGAAACTCGAGTGTAGATAGGCTTCTCCACCTGAGCGAATTTCAACTTCTCAGTAGCTTCGACTTCCTTCAAGGCTTTCGCTAAAATATACATTTCAGCATCCTTTTGAGCCTTTTTCTCCAAAGTACGTGTCATGAACTTCGTGAGGTCTTCACCTTCCTTTTCCCCCTTCTTGGCACCGTAATTTGCAAGAAGTCTGGAGAGTGTTGTGTCCATGTGATATTGCTCTTTGCTCACACAGCGCACCTCTCCTGCTATCTGATCTTGTTCGTCTTCCAGCCTCCTGATATGGTTCTTAGCCACAGAAAATTCTTCAGAGAGATGGGCAAACTGGCCAGAGAGAGCCTCCTTAAGCATCTATGTCATCTTGGTCATGAGCACTGAGCTCATTTCCTCAACAGCAGACTTGATCATCACATCATTCCTCTCTGCCAATTTCACCTCTAGGAATTCAGTTCTCTCCTGGTGCTTTTGTTTCAGTTCAGCACTCAACTCAGCCTTGACTCCCTCCAGCTTTTCATCCAGCTTTTCTTCCATGGAGGTCATCTGTGAGGTCAGAGTGTTTTGGATTTGCACCAGTTCTGAAGAGTGACTAAGGTTCTCCATCTTCTGAGCTTGGCTGGCCAATGTTTCTTCCATTTGAGCAATCTTGATCATCATTGGCTCAACCTTCTCAAGTTTTTCCATCAAGGGAGTGAGGTCGATCTCAGGAACCTTCTGCACCTCTTGTGCTGACTGATCATCCTGAGGTTCAGGCACAGCCTGAGGGTCGGTCTGCACCAGAGCTTCAGCTTCATCCTGAGCTCCAGTCTCCAACTGAGCCTCAGTCTGTACATCAGACAATTCAGAGTTAAAGATAGAAACTCCAGTAACTTTGGCATAATTGTTAATAGTGCCAAAAGGTACCTGAAGAGTGCTAGCTTCAGTCTGAGGTTGACCGATTTCAGGTTGATCAGCACCAGAAGTTTCCTTCTCCATCTGAGACTGATCCTCAGCATCTCCATGTTGGTCCCCGTCTTGAAATTTGTCTCTGCTGCTAGGGGCACCAACTTCAGTAGCTTTCCTCTCAGCTATCTTCCTCTGAACCAGCTCATAAAAATTGGAATTTTTCATCCTGAGCTTTGTCCTCCTGAACCCTGAGAAGTCGGTCATGAAGGCTGTCTCCTCATTCCACTAGTCTTCCCCTCTGAATGCAGCAATATCAAGCATCTCCGGAAGAGTCTGATTGAGGATGAACACAGCCGACCTTAATCTGAAGAAGACATCTTGCAGATCAGGGTATGAGCTGAGCTCAGGGTATCGGTCAAGAATGAACCGTTCCCCCTTGCTCCTCCACTCGCCTTCTTCAGCTTCTCCCTTCTTCCATCTAGGGCTCTCTGGTTCAGTCGAAGCATCGGCTTAGGGATCAAGCAGTAGATCACTCAGGAGCTCATCAAGAATAAGCTGCTCCTGAGTCTCAGCAACGTCTGGTTGTTGTGCAGTCGGGTCCTCAGTTTGCATCTGAGTGGGTTCTGGGGCCTGAGCTGACACTTCCTCAGATTGACTCTGAGTTGGCTCTTCTGTCTGAGCGGGACATCTTTGGTAGGAATCTCTGAGGCCTGAGTTCCTTTAAAAATTTCCTGAGAAATTTTGTCTGAACTGAGCGAAGTCTCAAGCACCTCAGAGAAGACCTGCTCCTCAGTCTGTTCTTGTGCCTTAGAGATAACCTGAGCCAAAACTTGTAGTGGCGAATTCTGAGCGGTTTGGCTCTCAGGTTGAATCTCTTCAGAATCACTGCCATCTTCATCGGTGAGAACCACCAATCGTCTGCGCTTGGGAGCGAGGGTTTTCTGCATCTTCAACTTCTCTCCCTGCTCCATCTTTGCATCCAACAAAACCTTCCCCCTGGTTTGTTGGGTCTCTTCAGCAGCAGCAGCTTTTGGTGATTCTGCTTTCTTTTCCTTCTTCCCTCTGATGGCCTGTTTCTTCACAGCAATGGGCTTGAAGAGCACCTTGGACTTAGGGAATGGGGTCGAATTGGCGAAGATATCCTCCTCCTCTCTGCACATCTCCAAAATAAATGTTATTTTGGTTGCATGGTGGATCTTGCCTTTAATCGAGATCGCCCTGTCAACCTTCTTGGAGACTTTGGTCTGCTCACTCACCGTCTGAATCAGGAATTTCAGCCAGTTGAAGTCAGTGGTGGGTGAGGCCTCGATCGCCGCCATCAATCTGAGCTTCGGGGTACTAATTTGCTCAAAACTCCCTGCAAGACTCATGATGCTTTTGCTCACAATATCCATCAAAACTTGATATTGTGGCTTCAAGTGCCTCTTATGCAGTGTAGCCTCAAATTTCACAGGATTCTCAGCAATCCTATATAAATACTCCTGCTCTCTTCCCAACATATACACAGAAGGATCCTCTCCTTTATCACAGAGCTCAAAAACATCATTTAAATTCTTCGGAATAATATACAAATCCCTCTCAGCATCGATGTATTTGGACGAATGCTCTATATGTGATACAGTAATCTTAGAATGCATACCATCCTCTTCATCTATCCTCAAGTTACAGATGAACTCGATTACCTCTTTGGCGTACTCTTGATCCGGTCGGCTTACAACGAGATGAGTGAGTTTGGCCAATCGAATCATATGGAGAGCCTCCTCTTCTGGTTTGGAATTGGTTGTGCTATCGAGTGAGACAACGAACTCGTACCAGGGTTTGTTGGTTTCAGCTAATTTCTCGAAAATGGTAGGAGCCATTTGAGAGATTGAAGATTTGAAGATTTAGGGTTAGGAATTTCTGGGCAAAGGGAGATTTATTTGCAGAGGATTTTGGGAACGAAGGGTTTGATAAAATTTTGGCTTGAATGGCTTATTGGGGTATAAATAGTTTCGAGATCGTGGGAAATCACGTTGGTTAGGTGAAAAGCAACGGTTGAGATTAATCTCCGATTAATCGGGTATACGAACAGACGATCTCCGAAAAGTAAGCCGCCAAAATATCCTCATTGGTCATTAATGTAACAGAGCATTAAATGATTGTTGACCTTCTTCGGAATTTCAACGATCCCGCCCAAAACATTCCGTAGGTGTTTTGTATTTATTGCAAATGATTACTGAGCTCCTCTTAAGCAATAAATGAGCCGCATGAGTCATTACTTCTTCAGACTAATTTCTCTCTATTAGTCTTCTTGATCTTGACCTTGATAAAATGTCGATTATATCTTGTAATCTTGAATGGGTTCAATATAACAAAATCTTGACCTTGATGAAATCTGAGTTTCTGAGACTCGATTCGATATTTCCATTTTATCCTGAGCTTCTCAGTAGAATTCTGAGAAAACTTCATGCATCTGAAAACCTTCAATTTTTTAGATTTTACTCTATACACCTGGATCTAACATCCCTAATTCAACTGAAAGTTCATAAAATCTTGATTCGGCCAAAGGTTTAGTCAAGATATCAGCTCTCTGCTTATCAGTATGAATTTTCTCCATCCTTATGTCCTTCTTCTCGACATGATCTCTGATGAAGTGATGTCTGATATCCACATGCTTGCATCTGGTGTGCAATACCGGATTTTGTGAAATAGCAATGGCACTATTATTGTCACAAAATATTGGTACTTCATTGGCTACAACTTTATAATCCCTTAATTGTTGTCTGAGCCAAAGAATCTGAGCACAACAACTTCTTGCGACCATGTATTCAAACTTCTTCAGTAATCTTGGTTGCTCTCTTGAGGTCCTGCATTTCTTCGAAAACCAAGTTCTGTGAGTGGACTTCTGTCAATCCCGCAACCTCCATAATCAAAGATCTGAGTAACCCGGTTAATTCAAGGTTATCATCACCGGATACCATAATCCTCTATTCATCGTGCCCTTAAGATACTTCAAGATCTTTTTTTGGTAACCTCCATGTGACTAGCCTTTTGGATTAACTTGGTATCTTGCACATATCCCAACAAAGAAATGTTATATCCGCCTACTTGCCGTGGGATAGAGCAATGATCCAATGATTCCTCTATAATCGGATGACTCATTTGATCTGCCTTGAAATCGGGATCCATCTTATAGTTAGTATTCATAGGAATCCTAAGCGCATTGCAATCTGTACACCATATTTGGCAATCAGATCTCTGGTGTACTTTGCCTGGTTGATGAATATTCCTTCCTTTGATTGTTTCACTTGAAGACCTAGAAAGAAATTCATCTCTCCCATCATTGACATCTCAAACTTACCTTTCATCAGTGTTGAAAACTTTTCACACAAACCGATGGTTTGGAGATCCAAAATGATGTCATCAACATATATCTCCCACGAAGATATCTTCCCCATCTTCTATCCCCGAACGAGTTCTATCAACAATCCTTTGACAAAACCATGGTCAGTAAGAAACTGAGAAAGAGTATCATACCATGCTCTGGGTGCTTGCTTAAGACCATACAAAGCTTTTCTGAGCTTGTAAACTTGGTCATTCTGTTTGAAACCAGGAGGTTGTTCCACATAAACCTCTTCTTTAAGCACACCGTCAAAAATGCACTTTTCACATCCATTTGATAGATCATGAACTTCATGTGGGCAAAAGATATATGCAAGAAACAATCTGATGGCTTCTAGTCTTGCAACAAGTGCAAAGGTTTCATCATAATCCAAGCCTTCTTCTTGGGAATAACCTTGTGCAACTAGCCTTGCCTTGTTTCTTACAATGTTGTTGTTTTCATCTCTTTTATTCTTAAAATCCCACTTGGTTCCAATGACATTGTGCCTTTCAGGTCTATCTACTAGCTCCCATACTTCATTCCTTGAGAATTGATTCAGCTCATCTTGCATAGCAGTAATCCAATGAGAATCTTGTAGAGCTTCACCAATCTCAGTAGGTTCCTTCTCTGATAGGAAGCAGCAGAATAGTGCACTCTCACCATGGAACCTTCTTGTTTTAACACCTTCAGTTAGATCACCCACAATCTGACTTGTAGGATGACTATCTAACCATTTCCTTCTTGATGTTCCCCCTTCAGTAGTATCCTCAACATTTGAAATGTTAGGTTCAGTTAATTCAGTAAACTCAGGGAACAACAGAAAATGAGAAAGGAAATCATCTTCCTCAGGGGAAATTCCATTCAGAACATTGTCAGAGACATTTGTTCCCCTTTGGTTGATAGATTCAGAATTTGCCTCAGCTGTGACCACATCTTCATTGGCATCACATACCTGAGTCTGAACTGGTGTCTGTTCAGATTGGTCACCTTTGGAGTGTTGGTTTTCCTGAGTCTCACCATCCTGAGTTCCATCATGAACTTCTTTATCTAAGTCTGAGTCACTCCAATCATAGGATGTGACTGACTTCTTCTTTTCAGGTTCAGTGGATGATTTATCTTTCTGTTTCAGGCTTAATCTGGTGATCCTCTTAGTCAGTTCATCTGCATCATGTTCCTATTTCTTCTGAACACAATTAGATTCATCAAAAACAACATGAGGTGTTTCCTCCACAATAAGAGTCCTAAAGTTGTAAACTCTGAAAGCTTTACTGACTTCAGAATATCCTAAGAATATTCCTTCATCAGCTTTACTATCAAATGTTTTCAACTGATCTTTACCATTATTGTGTATGAAACACTTGCAACCAAATACACGAAAGAAAGAAACAAGAGGCTTCCTTTCATTCCAAAGCTCATAAGGTGTTTTGCCTTGACTCTTGGTCAGCATGGATCTGTTTTGTGAGTAGCATGCAGTGTTGACAGCTTCAGCCCAAAACCTTTTAGGAATATCAGCTTCAGCTATCATTGTCCTTGCAGCTTCTTTCAGAGTCCTGTTCCTTCTTTCAGCAACACCATTTTGTTGAGGGGTCCTTGCAGCTGATGTTTCATGTGAAATTCCATTTGCTGCACAATAATCAGATATGATATGATTTATAAATTCAGTTCCTTTGTCAGATCTGATTTTGACCACACTCAGATTTTTCTCAATACTGAGCCTTTTCAGTAACTCTGGCAGCTTTATCTGAGTCTCTTTCTTACTGAGTAAGAATATGACCCAAGTATATCTTGAGTAGTCATCAACTACTACCAATGTGTATTTCCTGCCATTAGTGCTTACAGGTGTTATAGGACCAAAAAGATCCATATGTAGTAACTGAAGTATTCTTTCAGTAGAAACCTCAACTTTACTTTTAAATGATGCTCTTATCTGTTTTCCTTTCTGGCACGCATCACAAATATGTTCCTTACTGAACACTTCATTAGGCAACCCTCTCACAAGAGCTAATCTTGCAAGCTTGTTCAGGGTTTTGAAATTTAGGTGATTCATTCTTTTATGCCATAACCAACTGGTATCTGTGGAACTTTTAGCAACTAAACATGTATCTTTAGGAGTTGAACTCCAATCAGCAAGATACACATTCCCTTTTCTTGTACCAGTCAGTAATACTTTCTGTGATGTATCATCTTTCACAAAACATAAGTTCTTAGAGAACTCAACATTAAAACCTTTATCACAGAATTGGCTAATTGAAAGTAAATTATGATTCAATCCAGATACATATGAAACACCATGGATATGAACTGAGTCGATTTCCAAAGTTCCATATCCTTTAGTCTGTCCCTTGGAGTTATCTCCAAAAGTGATCTGTGGGCCTCTTTGTTCAACATAGTCACTGAGTATCTTCTTGTATCCTGTCATATGTCTTGAACATCCACTGTCAAGATACCATACATCAGGGGCCTTTTCATCTCTGCTCATCAGTGCTATGTGATCTTTTATCAGTTCAGTGCCCTTGTTTTCCTCCTGAAAAACAGACCAATTCTTAGGTACCCAATTTGTGTAGGGTCCTACAAGGTTAGATGTACCTTTCGGAATCCAAATCTGCCTGACAACTATAATCACTTTAGAGTGGCTAATTTCTCTTCCATAAACATCAACATACACATTCACTACTCTTGGTGCCTTAGCAGTCTTCTGTGTATGTGTGCTAGCTTTAGCATGAACATGGGCTTTTGAATTCTTCTTTGGTTCAGGCCTTTTGTTCAGATGCTTAGGCTTTTGTGCAGTCGGTCTAAATCTTTGATGACTCTGGTTTAGGTAACCTTTACCCTTAGGAAAGTGGGGTTCGGGTTATGCATCTTTGAAATCTGGGTCTTTCGAAGATCTTGAGGACTTGGTCTCTTCGGTTGAGAATGTCTCTGTTGAGTGTTTCTCATCTGAGGATTCCTCGATGGTTCGATGTGGAGCCTTCGGGTTTGCATTCTTAGCTGAGGCTTTGAAGTACTTGCTGAAACTTTCCAATCGAAGTGCTTTCGGTTTTTCTAGCCTTCACCGAGGTTTGGGCTTTCCAACCCCGATCATTCAGTTTCTTTGAGACCATAGGTCCTTTTCCTTGTCTACAACCTTGGGCATTTCTTGACTTGAAGTGTGGGTGCCATTTGGTTTTACAAAGATTGTCTTCTTGCTACTTGATGCAACATTCGATGACCTTGTGAGGTTCCCCCGGAATGTATCCCAATCCGGATTTTATATAGTGGCGGATCTCTGGTAACTCTGAATTTCATCTATTACTTTAGATCACGATTATTCAATAGAGTTAACTTCTTACGTACACTATCCTCCACAGTTACTGTAGAGTTTCATGCTTCTCGAGAGGTCATTGAACTTAGTCTGATTAGTTTGAATCTCTTGATTGGATTTCTCTAGCTTTTCGGTTAGGGTCATTATCAACTTCTCTTTCTCTCGAGAGTTGTACTTTCGAACATCCATTCATCGGTAGCTCCCATTAATTGAGAAGTGATTTGAAGATTGCTAGAGTCTTTCCATTATAGATTTTTCGACTTCGGTTCCTTATTATGCTCTTGAGTTCTATTTAGCAGTTCTTGTAAAACAAAGATAGTCCTTCATCGATTCTCAAAAGAATCCATTAGGTCAAAATGACTGTTTTCAATGGAACTTGACAACTCTTGTGCTAGTGTAGGAGCAACAACGAGAGAAAGAAGAGTTTACCTCCTCAATGGCCATCGAGACAAATGTCATCACTTTCCTTTGTCTGCGAGAATATCTCATCCAAGAGCTAGATCCCTCCTCGAGTGTTCTTCTTCTCGCAACCATGGCCTTTTTTGCTAGAGAACTTCTTGTCTCTTTTAGCTTGCCTTTCTCTTCTCTCCTTAGCACTCAAATCGACAATCATCTTTGGAAGTGACCTTTCTTTTGACAATTATAACATCTGTTGGTATCATCATCCTGATCACTTTCTTCTTTAGACTTGGAGTCCTTCTTTCTGGATGAAGATCCCTCAGCTTTCAGGTCCTTCTTCTTCTCAGTTGATCTGTCCTCAGGTTTCTTCTGGTACCTGTGGTTCCTGTAATAACTTTTGTATTTTCCAAATCTACTATTAAGTCTTTCAAACCTCCTTGCCATCAGTGCTAGCTTTTCCTCAAGCTCATCTTGATTTTTGGCATGGGGGTTCTCAGACACTCTAGTTTTACAGGTTTTATCTTTGCCCTTTAAAGCCACATTCTTACTAGATGATGAATCATCTTTGCTGTCAGCCTTTTTGGATTTCTTATCAATTACAAATTCATAGGCCTTCAGCTCAGAGAAGACTTGTTGGTATGGCATTGAATTAATGTTCTTGGTGTTTTCAATCACCACTGCATGAATATCTCATTTCTTAGAAAGACCTCTAAGAATTTTCAATGCAACTTCTCTTTGTGGATATTTCTTTCCAAGTGCATTTAGATCATTCATGATGCTAGTGAATCTGACTTCCAATTTGTCTATTGATTCACCATCATCCATTTCAAAACTATCAAACTTTTCAATTGCCACTGAAAGTTTGTTTTCCTTGATATGATCTGTGCCTTGGCACATTACAGCTAGTGTATCCCAAATCTCTTTAGCAGTATTACAGTGAGAGATCATTCACATCACACCATCATCAATTGTACTGTATAGTGTGTCTTTAGCAATGTAGTCTAGATTGACTAACTTTCTCTCCTCATGAGTCAGTTGGTCATCAGACTTAGGAAATTCTGCTCTAGGATCAATTCTTTCATCTTCTGTTCCTCTGGGATTCACCACAGTAAATTGGAATTGTCCTTGAGAGACCACTCTCCACATACGCTCATGTTTGGAATACAGGTGAGCCTGCATTCTCAGTCTCCACAAATCATAGTTCTCCACTGAGAACATGAGAAGTTTTTTAGAAGACATTTTTATCTGAGCTTTTGAAAAAAAAAATTCAGCAAATAAGATCAGTTCAGATAGACCACAAGTAGTTTTAGCAAATAAAACTTTGGTCAACAAAGCAGGTGGTCAAGTTGAACCACTGCTCTGATACCACTTCTTGGTCCCGGTGCAAACGAGTCTTACACGTGTATGGGGGGGAATACACGTGTTCAGTGTTTTTAAAACTTTTTCTTACTGAGGTCAGCTTGGGTCAGATAATCCTGAAGATTAGGTTCTAAGAAGCACAGATCGCTCTGAGTCAAAGTCTACTGAGACAGTGATCCTGAGCTGCTTTAAGATACCTCAGATAATCCCAACTGAGTCCTGAGTTTCAGAGATCTTGAGTTGCTTGGATTAGATAACTAACTTACTGAACCCTCAGAAGAGTAAGTTCAGTTTGGTAACTATCTATTCTAGCTACTCAGATGTGCGGAATGGTTGGCCCTTTAGTTTATACTCGTTTTAAGCTTTGCTGAAAACCTTCCTTTAATGGAATAGTGATTAGGCTGTGATTCAATTACATGCAACTTCCAGTGGATTGATTCCAACTGAAATATCAGTGAAAATATGCTTTCAAACTCAGTGATGCAACAGTTAAGCACAGGTAAATAAAGCAATAAACAACACAACAATTATAGTGGTTCAGAGACTCAAGCTCCTACGTCCACTCTCTCTGATCCTCAGAGAAATTCACTAAACACTTCTGAGTTTTCTGACTACCTCGCGTAGTTTACTTACTCAACTCGGCCCTGAGCTTTCTGACTACTCCACGTAGTTTACTTACTCAACCCGACATTGAGCTTTCTGACTACCTCCGTAGTTTACTTACTCAAACACACACAAGCTTTCAGACTACCTCTGTAGCTTACTAACTTCTCCTCTAGAGTTTTCTGACTACTCCGCGTAGTTTACTAACTCTTTACAACTCTTCTCACCAACAAACACACTCCAACTACCTTCTCAAGGGTTTGGGGTTTCTCGGTTGGTTTCCAACTAGGATGAGATATCCTTTAAAATGAAGCACAATGCAAAGGGTTAGGATATCTCGACTAAGCTTTGGATATGTCTTATCAAGCTAGGCTTAGTTTAGTGAGCTCTCTTCAATATAAAAGCACTTGGGAAATTCTAAGTTTTTCGAGTGCTTCAACTTGCAGTAAATAAGTTTGAGCTCTTGAGTTGCGTATAAATTTCTCGTAACCTTACAATGTAGATGGTCACCAGTATTTATAGGCATACACCAAGGTCACTCTTGAAAACTATTCGTTGGAGAGATAGCTTCGTGAGTTTCCTCTTATGGTGTGTGAGGAACGGCTATATTTAGGGTTTGAAACTCCCTAACACGTTTTAGGCAATAGCCTTTCATGTAGCCGGTCTTCACTTTTTTTGCGATCTGAACTTTTGTACATCGACCTCTTTTTCAATGACACATCACCGTCGATTAATCGATTAATGGTGCACATGTTGTTTTCCTCTTTTTGACTTTTGTCTCCAGTTAAAGGTAGACACCTTCAACGGCTCTTTTGGTTACAAACTCTGAGTTTGATATAACCTTAACAACACTTCTGACTTAGTTCCTTTTGTATGCATTTGAATGTCTTGGCAAATATACATTATCTAAGGAATCGCGATCTTCTCAGTATTGCATCCTTCAAATAGATATATTCAGTGCCTCGGAACATTCAGGATTATCTTGATTCATTGATATATTCTTGAGTCTTGATAATTCTTGTGCCTTGATATTCTTGATCTTCTATTTTCAGTCTTCAGTCTTGTGTCTTACGAGTCTTCACGAGTCTTACGAGTCTTGGCGTCTTGAGTCTTGAGTCTTGAGTCTTGACCGATATCTTTGAGTCTTCATCTTGACTCTTTCGGTTTCTCGATTATCATCTTTGAGTCTTGATATCTCGATTTCTTCTTGAGTCTTTAGAAACTTCAGTTTCATATTAAAAACTTCAGTTTCTTCAGAAACATACTGAGGTCTTCAGAGTCTTCAGAACCTATCCTGATCTATATCTGCTGACTATACATTTTGCAGATAACATCCTGAATACTCTAAAACTGAATCCTGACTCAACTATCAAGATCATTCTGAACATGTCATACTTAGGGGTTTTGGGATCATAATCAAAATCATATATCTTTTATTAAATTCATCTCCCAACACTAAGGGACTGAACATCGCTTACATCCGAAGGAAGAGGAAGAACGAAGCTGAAGCAGAGGAGATTGCTTGGGAGAAGAATGCCCATCCGGCACCTATTAAAGACATCCTCTGTGCACGGCAAGATCTGCTTCCAGAATGGGATCAGATCAGAGGAGAATGGTTATGTGACGACTACATCCTGGAGAAGATTTCAATTCATCAAAATCAGATTGAAAATGATGATGAATTCTGGAACTAGTTAGAAACAAAGTATCCAGACTTCTACCCGACAGTGATGAAAGAAGGCAAGATCATGTCACTGATACCAGAAGCTCCACCCTTTGAACTACTCCTTCCACCTTTGCGTCCAGACAAAAAGCTAGATCCTGTTAAATTCAAGAAAATCTACTATGGATTTGCTGAAAAAGGAGGGATCCATTGAAGAGAAGAGCTGGACAAGCTAATGCAAATGATGTACAGGATGTTTGGCATACCCAAAGAGCTGCAAATGTTCAAGTACACCTGAAGAAGACAACTTGGAATCAGATGATAGGTACACTTTTCATGTATTCTATAATGCACACACCTATCTGAATGAAATATTCCATCTCACTGATTCTAAGACAACATCTCATTATCTTCTGAGGTATGTACTATCTATATTATCTACATTTCCATTCATGGTATCTGTTTTTCTGATTAAGTGTTTTGGTTCCATCAAAAAGGGGGAAATTGTTGGGAAATCTGTATTTTAGTTTTGACAGAAGTTCCAAAACGGGTTGTAATAGGACCAGTCAGACATGTTAGCTGACTGATGACTTAGAATCAGATTAAGATGACCAGCTGAAATGTATAGATAACTGATGTAAAAGATAGGTCAGATATTGAGGGGGAACTCAATATGTATAGGTCGGTCAAGTATCGGATGACCCGGATAAGGTCGGATGATCGGAAGACTAAGAACAAATCGAAGACAAGAAGTCAAGATCGGTGAAGACGAAGACATCAAGACTCGGATGAACTCAAGACTCGGATAAGCTGAAGACTCGGATAAGCTGAAGACTCGGATGAACTCAAGACTCATATAAGCTGAAGACTCGAGAATAAACTCAAGACTCGGATGATCAAGACACTGAGACTCAAAGTCACCTGAAGATCCGAAGACTACCAGAAGACCTGAAGACCTATATCAGCAGAGTCTGCATTTTGTGCTAAGACAATCTGCATCAGAAGACTCAACAAGGTAGACTGATCATTTATTTGATCAAGTCAGCTCACACCTGGTGACCATAAAAAAGATACACCAGACAAGATGGATCTTCTACAAAAGTAATATCAATCGACTAACTGACAAATTTCTGAAGTGCCGCCTCGCGAAGCCAAGGAGAAAGCGACACGTGCACAAAAAGAGCTGACATTGCGGGATACGACGATATTGACAAAAACGACACTAATGATGCCTACTGCCTCGCCGATAATCAGAGCACGTCACAATCATATCCTACAACCTACCTAATATAGCCCGAAATTCAAATTGCTCTCCAACGGCTCTTTGATTTCGAGGTCTATAAAATGGGATTGCTCACAAGGAAGGAAAAGAGACCAACAACCATATACATGAACTATTGAGCAAGCGGAACAACAATATTCACGCAAGCAAATTCAAGAAGAATTTCCGCTCGAAGAACACTATATTTGAAGATTATTCTTAGAGTGTTCATCCCATAGTTCTTAGCAAGAAATCATATCCACTAGCATTTTGGCTACCTAAAACACCAGGATAGATTTCCAGTTGGAACCCTCAAACATTCTTTACCCAAAAGCAAGTTAGGTTAAGTTTGTTCCCGAAAGATTTCAGACTAGGGATTCTAGTTCTCCGATTTCTAGTTCGGTTGAGTGTGAACTCGATAAACATCTATAGAGTGAGAACTCAATAAACATCTCGGCCATCCGTGAGGGATATAAGTCCCACAGGTTAAGTTTGTATAGAGTGTGAACTCAATAAACATCTATCGGCCATCCCGTGAGGGATATAAGTCCCGCAGGTTAAAGCATGTTAAGTTCGGTTAAGGTTCCCCTGTGTTAAGGGAAGAGTGGACGTAGGACGGGTTTCGTCTGAACCACTATAAAAAGTCTTGTGTGCATTTACTTGCTTTCTTATTGCTTTACACTATTCACACAACTGAGTTTAAAACTGCATACATATTCTAAGTTAAGCTCAGTCTGCACCAAGCAACTGATCTGATCAGATTGACACTTTAGTTAGCTGGTTGAAAACTGACTTAAGAATGTGAATTGATAAAACTGGTTTTTCACACTGGTTAAAACAAGCTTCCGCACCACTCAGTTAAACTGACAGATATCAAACTGGTCTGCCCTCAGGCACTCAGTAAGATTGAACATCAGTCTAAACTGATACACTCGCACTCTTATCGGGTAATCTGCAGTTCACACCTGATCTGCACGAAAAGTTTTGGAAGTCTATTCACCCCTCCCCTCTAGACTTCCACCCTCACAAAACCCGTTCGGGACCTACACTAAGACAAAATCTAATTGTCTTCTGATTATGTGTTCTTTATTGTTTTATATTTATCAACTGTGTTGGTTTCTCAAGTGTTTTGGTTTCATCAAAAAGGGGGAAATTGTTGGGAAATTTAGAGTTTTGATGAAAGTTTTAAAACACATGTAATAGGACCAGTTAGACCTGTTAGCTGACTGATGTTTCTAATACCAGTTCTAAGATGACCAGTTGATAATTATTATATAGAACAACTGATAGGTCACATATTGAGGGGGAACCTCAATATTTATAGGTCAGATCTAAAGATCAGAAGAACAAAAGATCAGCTGAAGTCCGACAGGCCAGAAGGCAAGGGAAGGACAGAAGATCAGACGATCTTATAGAGTCAGATAATCGGGTGAAGTCTTGAGACACAAATTCAGAAGACCTGAAGATCAGATGACTACTAGAAGATCAGACCAGAAGACCTACATTAGCCGAGTCTCCTAGTTGAGCTAAGACAACTGGCACCAGAAGGCTCTATCAGGTAGACTGATCAGTTGTAACTGATCAGGTCAGCTCACACCAGGTGGTAACTGACGTTTCACCAAGTCATATGTTGTCGATCTGAACAAGAAGAATCTCAACTTTAGTTGGTAGAACAAACACTGAAAAGTTCTCTTGTTAACCAATAAGAAAAAGACACGTATGAACGGAGCCGACAATATGAGATTTGGTGCTGCTTGGTCAAACGACTATAAAAGACAACTATTCATGCTTTCGGCCATGCCGTCCCTGAAGCACGTCACATCAAATCCTACATATCTACCAAATATAGCCGGAAATTCAAATTGCTCTCCAACGGCTCTTTGATTTCGAGGTCTATAAATATGGGATTACTCTTCAGAGTGAAGACCCGGAAATTATCAAGAAGCTCATACTATAGCAAAATTTCCGCACGAAGAACACAACCTTGAAGATTATTTTTCTAAGTGTTCATCCCATAGTTCTTAGCACATAAATCTTATCCTCTAGCTGTTAGGCTACTTAAATTCTAGGAAAGATTTCAAAGTTGGAACAAACAACAAATCTTACCCAAAACCCAAAGTTAGGTTAAGTTTGTTTAGCAAGATTTCAGACTAGGGTTTCTAGTTCTGATTTCTGGGATCGGTTGAGTGAGAGCTCCATAAATATATGTTGGTGTAATGTGTTGGACTAACACAATAATCTAAGTCCAGTTGGTTAAGTCGGTTAAGTTGGTGCCCCTTGTGATAGGGAAGAGTGGACGTAGGACTGGTTGTCCGAACCACTATAAATCTTGTGTGCATTTACCTGTTTGATTAACTGCTTCACACTATTGCACACAACTTGATTAAATCTGCAAACATATTCTGAGTTAGGATCAGCTAGCACCAAGCTACTGATCTGATCAGATTGACTCCATAGTCATTTGATTGAAAACAGCTTCGGAATCTGATTTGTTATAAACTGGTTTTTCACACGGGTATAAACTAACTTCCGCACAATCAGTTAAACTGATAGATACCGAACTAATCTGCCCTCAGGCGATCAGTAAGTTGGATATCAGGCAAACTGCAATCACACCTGATCTGCACGAAAAAGTTTTCAGAAGTCTATTCACCCCTCCCCTCTAGACTTCTGCCCTCACGAAACCCGTTCGGGACCTACAAATTGTTCTTTGTTGATTGTCCTTATTTCTCCAGCTAGGACATCCTGCTCATCTTCTAATCTCCTTAGAACGTTTTTGCCAATGGATACTTCTTCTGACAATGGGGCAAACTGATTGGCAAAAGCTTCATGCATGAGGTCTGTCATCTTGGTCATGAGTAAAGAACTCATTTCCTCAACAACTTGCTTTATCATCTCTTCATTTTTCTCTGACAACTTCTTCTCCAAGTAGACTGTTCTTTCATTAAATTTCTGATTCAGCTCATCAATTATATTTCTGGATACTTCACCTACCTTAGTGTCCAGAGCAGTGATCCTCTCAGCTACATCAGTCTGAACTGATTTTACTTCAATAGAGGTACTCATATTCTCCATTTTCTGAGTTTGATTTCTCAGAGCAATCTCCATCTGAGTCATATGGTCTGTCACTGGTTCAACTTTCTTCAGTGCGTCCAGAATTGGAGTTAGATCAATCTCTGGAGCATGTGAAATCAGTTCTGACTGAACCTCAGTCTGCATACCAATATCAGGAAACTTAATGATAGGTTCTTCAGTAATTTTGGCATAATGAATAATAGTGCCAAAAGGTACCTGAAGGGTTCTATCTTCAGTTTGAGAATTTTGAGTATCAGCAACAGAGATGATCTTTTCAGCACCTTCCTTTTCTTTTTTAGTTTCTTTCTCTTTATCTCCATTACCTCTTTCATCCTTGTCTTTTTCCTTCTCAGCACCACTGGTCTCACCAGTCTCAGTTAGCCTTTTCTCAGCAACTTTTCTTTTCATCAGCTCATCAAACTCTGAAACCTTTATTCTGAGTTTGGTTTTTCTGAATCCTGAGAACTCAGTCAGTAATGTTGTCTCCTCATTCCACCACTCTTCTCCTCTGAATGAAGCAATATTCAACATATCAAGAAGAGTTTGATTAGGGATGTAGACTATGGTTCTCAATCTGATGAATAAATCCTGAAGATCTGGATATTCTGAAAGCTCAGGGTATCTGTCCATCACAAATCGTTCCCCCTTGCTTCGCCATTCTTCCTCTGCTTCTCCCTTTTTCAGAGATTGTGGGCTAGGTTTTTCAGGAGAGGTTTCATCAGTTGTTTGAACTATTTGTAGGTTTAATGGATCAAGAAAAGGTGCAGCTAATAAGGCATCAAGGTTCAGGAGTTCTTGGGGTTCATTTGGCTCTGAAGTCTCCATTACTTCAGAAAATATGTTTTCCTACTCAATTGTCTCTTTTTCTCCAATGGTTTTCACCACCTGAGCTAATACTTGTAGTGGTGATTTCAAACCATCCTGAGCCTCAGTCTGAGTTCCCTCTTGCTCAGCTTCATCGGCTTCTTTCTCAGCAATCATTTTCAGCCTTCTCCTCTTTTGCTGTGGAGCCAAGGCCTTCTTCTTCATCCTTTCTCCGGTCTTTCTCTTCACTTTCAGAAGAGTCTGAGATCTAGCTTTCTTCTCTTCTTCAGAAACAAGCTCAGTATTTTTTGTTGATTCTCTCCTGGTCTTTTTGGTTTGAACTTGCTCAGCAACAGATGTTTGTTCCCCCTCAGATTCTTCCACAGCTATCTCTTCCTGAGACTCAGCAGCTTTTTCTTTCTTCTTCTTCAAGGCTCTCTTCGATGGCTGTCTGAACATGATCCTTGAAGTGGGGAATCAAGCTGTTGGGGCGAAGGTATCCCTGTCATCTCTGGTAGTTTCAAGGATGTATGCAATCTTTGTGGCCTGCAACACTTTGCCTTTCACCACAATAGACTCTCCTTCTTTGGATATGTGCTTCGTTTGATCACTGATGATCTTGATCAAGAATTTTAGCCAGTTGAAATCGACTCGAGGAGAATCCTCAATGGCAACCATCAATCTCAACTTTGGTTTGCTAATATGTTCCAAACTGCCAGACCCACTCATAAGGCATTTGGACACAATATCAAGCAGCACAATATACTTCTTCTTCAAAAACCTTTTTATCAAGAGTAGCTTCAAACTTGATAGGCTTTTCTTCAATTTTGTTCAAATATTCCTGCTCTTTCCCAATCATATAAAGAGTAGGATCTTCCCCAACAACATTCAACTCATAAATCTCATTCAAGTTTTTAGGAATAATGTAAAGATCCCTAACAACCTTAACGAATTGCGAGCTATCTGAGATTTGAGTGACAATTATACTCGAATTCAAGCAACCATCATCATCTACCACAAGATTTGAAATAAATTCCAGTACCTCTTGATTCCACTCTGCTTCTGGTTTGTTTGCAACCAGATATGTAAGCTTTGCAAGATGAATCATATGCAGAGCATCTTCTTCATAAATCTCATTTTCACACCCCTCAAAAGATACAACATTTTCGTAGTAGGGTTTATTGGAGATGGCTAACTTAGCGAAGATTGAAGGTGGAGCCATTCTTGATTTTGTGGAAAGGAATGTTTTGCAGAGGTTTTAAGGAAAGATAATTTGCAGGGAATTTTGAAGACAAAGAAGTTTGTATGAAAAAATGAACAGTTTCTAGCAACAATTTGGTTTTATAGAGGAGTTTCGAAAAAGAACGGTTGAGATCATTATCAGAAAACTAATGGTCCAGATTGAGAGTAGATTTTGTCATTAAGCTTAATAAGGGTAGTAATCTGGCTTTATTTGACTAACTTGCAGTAGACAGTTACCCAAAATGGTGATTAAGCACAATTTTCAAGAAAGTCGTCTGCGAACTGTTGACTTTCCTGAATCAGAAACGTCCCGCCCAAAAGTTCAGGCATTATGTATTTATTTCAAATGATTACTGAGTAATCTCTTTGTGAAATAAATGCAGTGAATTAAATGCATGAGTTAATATTACTTCAGGTTAGTTCTCTTTCAGCCTTATTGAATATTAACCTTGACAACGTTCAGTGATCTTTGTCCTTACTTATCGAAAATCCTGAATGTCAGTACTCAAACTGAAGATCATTTGTCTTGAGTTCTCAGTTTTACTGAAAACTTTATGTATCTGAAAACCTTCAAAAAAAAATTAAGATTAATTTACTCACCTGAATCCAACATTCCCAATTCAACTGATAGTTCATGAAATCTTGACTCAGCCAAAGGCTTAGTCAAAATTGTTGGGGTTATACTGAAAAGTATGCTTTTTGTTGGGATATTTTAGTTTTGATGAATTATGCCAAAACATTATCAACTTGTGTTATTGAAGCTAATTTACAGATAACAAGTTGAGAGGGAATGAAAGAACAAATTGAGGGGGAACTCACGAAATCAGAAGAAGATGATCGAGATCAGACGAGGCTATAGACGAGACTGATCGAGATCAGATGAGTAAAATGAGTTCCGGAGTTAACTGATGAGCTGTGCAAAATCAGAAGAGAAGAAAAAGCTAAGCGGTGATCGAAGATCGATGACCGTAATGTAACCTAATCGATGATCGGAAGAACGCCGAGTTGATCCGGTGATCAAGAGCGCATAAGTTGATCGTAACAAAACCGTAATTTAAGATCGAAGAGAAGGTTGCAGATCAGAAGAGGAGCAGATGAGACTGATCAAGATCAGACGTGATCGAGATCAGATAAGATAACCTGATATGCTAACCTGATGTACTGGTCTGATGCTATCCTAATATGTTAACTTTGAAGATGTTTGATCCGATCACCGAGCCGATCATATCAAAAAGAAGAAATCGATAGCTTTGAGTCGAGTGACTGAGGGTCAAGGAGTAAAAGTGACCCGAGGGTCGATGTCTCAAGTCGAAGAACTCGACTCTCACCGAAAGCCCGCCAAGATGATCCGGACAAATAAGGTCCCAAAGAGAAGTCTCTTTGAATCAAGAAACACGAGACTCGGAGAACACGGAGACTCGGAGAACACGAAGACTCGAAGATCCCCGAAGAATATAGCCGTTATATTCAATTGACGTGGACCAATGAGAGGAAGACAACCAACTGAAGAAGGCTGCGGAGAACTTCTGAGAATAGTATGGATTTGAATGTGATTCTCTCCAATCGGTAACATTCAAATCCACACTATAAATCTGGTCTTTCATCATTCTAAGTGTGGAGAGTGTGGAGAATATGGAAAGATGCTTCTGAGCCAAGAGCCATATACTCAAGCATTCCCACCATAGAACACAAATCCGTAGATATACAAATATATTCAAGAGTGTTCTAAAACCCAATCTAAGCAACCCACGATATATCTAAGCTTAGAGATTTTTATTGCCTTATGTTGAGGTCTTGTCATATGCATTCGATTAAAATCTCAACCTGAACAAGACACCAACCAAACCCAAACCCTATTGTTAGGTAGTTTGTGTGACCCGTTGGAGTTAAGTAAAAAAAAGTATTGTTCGGCTAGACTTAGAAAAATCACCCTTATCAGTAAGCTTTATTTAGTCCACGGATTGCCTACAATCTTGGAGATAACTAAGTTTACTTTTCTACCTTGAGAGTCAGGAGGTGATAAATCGATTTGAAGGAACTTCCTAGGAATAGGGACAATCACATGTACTACCTTGAATCTCGTTTGGGTTGGTTGGTGTTCTTTATTGCTTTATGTTTTTGTCTTGTCATTTGTTTTCGCCTAATGCTAAGATTGGGGTTAAAATCTCTCTAAGCTTAGGATATATCGTGGGTTGCTTAGATTGGGTTTTAGAACACTTGTATAACCAAACTGAATTTCTTATTTATTTTACTGAAATAAATTATTTATCACATGTTGCATTAAATATGAATGAATGTTATATATATTTATTGCATACTCGTTCGATAAAGTCAGTACGTGTTACGTTGTAGTTAATTTTTGGTGATACCAGATCACAGAAGATCAAATTAACAGTTCCTCGTGACTAAGTACAAATTCACAACCCAGATGGAAATGAACAACCCATCATCAAAGGTTGAAGTGTAAGGCTCGGATTAGCTTGTCTTGACCAAGGGATTAAACTAGTGCATCCTGATGCGCTGAAAAGGACCTACAGGAGGATAAATTCTTCGGTACTGAATATACAAGAATTAGACCTCAGTGGTGCGTTATTTCTTAATCTCCGTTCCTTAAATAGGATAGTGTGAAATTATTAACTATTGCTTTGACTTATGATGGAAAGAGAATCAATTCGATTCGATACCTTGTATCTTGGGCAATATTATTATTTACATGACGATTGCTAAGATATAATACGGAGAATCGCGTGCAAGTACGACTTGCTTGATTTGTCCCCTTGGTGGGCTCAGAACCTTTATCATAACAAATCTTGCAAGTGAAAATTTATTTCCGGTATGGATAATAATGTTGAGTTGTCTTTACTCCAAGGACAAAGATATTAATTAATATAAAGTCGGTTCAGTGACTTAATTAATTAATGGACTAAGATAATCTTAAACGCGGGAAATAATGACCGGAAGCCATATTATTGTGAAGTCGTAATGTGGGTTAAGATGGATAGTTCAATATTAATTTTAAAGTGGAGTAAATTAAAATTAATGTGCTTGAATAATATTTTGGCTAAATATTAAAGCTTCATGCCCGTTGGAGGTCCAATCTTAATTCTCTTAAAGGCCCCTCAAATAGCCCAAACTAAAGTCCAATTAATGAAAAGGAGAAGAAAATATTTTGGCTTATTTTTCCTCTATTATTTTCGAAAATATTAGGTAGAAAGAGAGAAAAGATTTTCTTGATTTTCTTGGAAAGATTTTATGGAATATGTATTCTTGGAATACAAGATTATCCCATAAATTCAAGAAAATTCAAAGATCTTATTTCTTTCCTAACTAATTGGAATTTTCAAAATTTCCCTTAATATTAGGAGGTGGGATTTTTGTGGAATATTTTAAATATGGAGAAAAGAATATATTGGATATATTCAAGATTTCTTGGAGATCAAGAAAAAGATTTTCCCATCTTATTCCTAGGGCAAAAATTTCGAACCCCTTAGTATTATAAATAGGTATGAATTTTTCATCCCCAAGTGCAATTCCATGTGTTGGAAAAATTAGAAATCCACAAAGGTGGTAGCCAAAAAAATTTCTTTTCTTTTAAAGATTAAAATTGTTCGTTGATAATCCTCCCACCGGATTGCGTTCGTGGACGTGGGACATATCTGAGAAGGTACTTTGGGTTGATCCATCGTCTCAGCGGTTGTCTCTACGAGAGGTTAGTATTTACGTAATTCCTAGATTCCGCATGCTTAGGTTTTAAGTGAAATACGTGTTCGCATGATGTTTATTTATTGATTAATTATTATGTTGAAATGAATTAGGATTAATTCATGTTAGTAATTAATTGATTAATTTAAATATGTATTTAAATTCACCTAGAATAGATCCGGGCACCCCTTCTTTCCCAACAACTGGTATCGAAGCCTCGGTTTCGAGCTCTGTATTTAAATTGTTATTTAAATTATGTTGGCCATTAAATTTTATTGAAAATTGGATAGTAGAATTGTTAGATTTGATTTGCAGGTATCCAATTGTCATGGTATTTAATGTGTTTATTTATTTCATGCGTACGAATGGTTTTAATTCGACTCGTTCGAATTTGTTTTTCTCGTGAGAAAATCCACGAGTAGATTAGACTATTTGATTTATTCAATGTAATAGACTAGTCTAGATTTAGGTTTCTTCATTTTTGCAAAATAAATTGTAACCTGATCGAAGACGAAGACGGAGGCGAGAAATTAAAATGGATCCAGAATCGGGCGCAGGCAGCGTGCATCACGTGAAACGTGCCAAGAGAGGCACGCACGCGATGCGGACGCTAGCAGGTGCGCGCGGGCGTGGGGCAAGGCTGACGAGGCCAAGCGCGCGCAGAGATCAGGCGTCGTACGAAACCGGGTGGACGCGGGCGGAGGCTGCCGAGGCAGGTAGGCACTGGGGCGCGCGCGCATGCACGGAGCAGGCAAGCGACGCGCGGCGCCCTGCCGAAGCTACTTAGTGGTGCCGAGTTCTGCCTGGCGACGTGCGCTGGGCATTGTGGCGTGCCCGCACGGGCGAAGTCGACACGGCCGTATCAGGTGCAAGGCGTGCACCCCGACCCGCGAGTTGGTCGGTGTACGGGACGTGATTTTTTGAGACGTTCGAGTGGGAGAAATTTAAGACTGCGTTTCTTCAAAATCAAGCCAAGAAAACTCAAACCATGACAATTGGATAATTTGTGCTCAATATGTTTATTTTCTTGTGCTTTATTTAATTTGTTTAAATGTGTTTGCATGAGAATTGCCCAACGAAAAATCTCAAACTTAAAAATTACTAAGTATGTTTTAATAATTAATTTGATTATGAATCGAATTAATTTTGACCTCCATAATTTATTTATTTGTGAATTTTTTTGGAGAAATTCCCCTAAGGGACGGCCAAAAGATAGCTTTCACATGAATAAATTCTCAAAAGGATGATTGTGAATTATTATTAGTGGCGACGATGACCCTCCTAATAGGCTCGATCAAAGCGAAGTAGTAATTCTGTATTTAATCATGGTTATTACTTAGGTATAAAATTGATATGCATATACTTCGCCGAAGTCCCTGTCAATTTTATATTGGTCAAGTGGGAGCTAACTATTAATTTTTAAAAAAAAATAAAATTAAAGGTCTGTAACTGTTCTTGTTTGTAACCTGCTTGAATGTGATTTAAATGATGACCCTCCCAAGAGGCTCATTTAAAACTGTTTTTAGATGTTGGCTGATGCATGTTCATATTTTTTTTGAGATTTCAATATGAATCATGTGATCGAATTATGTGATTTTCTTTATGTCAGTAGGTCCCGAACAGGTTTTGTGAGGGTAGAAGTCTAGAGGAGAGGGGTGAATAGACTTCTGAAAACTTTTCGTGCAGATCAGGTGTGATTGCAATTTGCCTGATCAGAGTGCTAGTGAGTCAGTTTGGACTGATGTTCAATCTTACTGAGTGCCTGAGGGCAGATCAGTTTGATATCTGTCAGTTTAACTGATAGTGCGGAAGCTTGTAAATACCCGTGTGAAAAACCAGTTTTATCAAATTAGATTCTCAAGTCAGTTTTCAATCGGCTGACTAAGGTGTCAACCTGATCAGATCAGTTGCTTGGTGCAGACTGATGTTAACTTAGAATATGTATGCAATTTTATGTTCAGTTGTGTGAATAGTGTAAAGCAATAAAGAGTAAGTAAATGCACATAAGATTTTATAGTGGTTCAGACGAAACCCGTCTTACTTCCACTCTTCCCTTAACACAGGGGCAACTTAACCGACCTAACCAAACTTAACCGAACTTAACCGACTGGACTTAGTTTAATGTGTTAGTCCAACACTTAACAGATGTTTATCGAGTTCACACTCAACCGATCCCAGAAATCAGAATCTAGAATCCCTAGTCTGAAATCTTGCGGTAACAAACTTAACCTAACTTTGAGTTTGGGTAAAGATTTGTTGTGGTTCCAACTGGAAATCTATCCTAGTGTTTATGTAGCCAAATGCTAGAGGATAGGATTTCTAAGCTAAGAACAAATGGGATGAACACTTAAGAATAATCTTCAAATTCGGTGTTCTTCGAGCGGATATTCTTCTATAGTTTTTGCTTCTTTTTCAGTCTGCTCGATACGGTGTTTTCTTCAATTTTGAAGAGCAATCCCATTTTATAGACCACGAAATCAAAGAGCCGTTGGAGAGCAATTTGAATTTTGGGCTATATTAGGTAGGTTGTAGGATATGATTGTGACGTGCTCTGAATATCGGTGTGGCCGTAGGCATGATTAGCGTTGTTTATGTCTGCAACGTCGAATCCCGCATTGTCAACTCTTTTTGTGCACGTGTCGCTTTCTCTTTGGTTTCGCGAGGCGGCACTTCAGTATTTGTCCGTTAGACGATTGATAATCCTTTTGTAGAATATTCATCTTGTCTGGTGTACCATTTTGGTTGACGCCAGGTGTGAGCTGACTTGATCAGATAGTTGATCAGTCTACCTTGTAGAGTCTTCTGATGCAGATTGTCTTAGCACAATTTGCAGACTCGGCTGATGTAGGTCTTCTAGTCTTCTGGTAGTCTTCTGATCTTTAGGTGACTCTGAGCCTCAGTGTCTTCAGTCATACTGAGTCTTCAGGTTTGTTACTGAGTCTTCAGGTTTATCTGAGTCTCCAGGTTCATCTGAGTCTTCAGTGTCTTCTGTCTTCACCTGATCTTCTGACTTCTTGTCTTCTTATTTATCTTAGTCTTCTGATCATCTGACCTTATCTGGTAATCTGATACTTCGACCTGACCTATACATATTGAGTTCCCCTCAATATGTGACCTATCTTTAACATCATCTATCTATACATTTCAGCTAGTCATCTTAATCTAATTCTAAGTCATCAGTCAGCTAACAGGTCTGACTGGTCCTATTACAATCTGTTTTGGAACTTCCATCAAAACTTAAATACAAATTTCCCAACAATTTCCCCCTTTTTGATGGAACCAAAACACTTAATCAGAAAAACAGATACCATAAGTAGAAATGCAGATAATGTAAAATAGTACGTACTTCAGAAGACAATGAGATGTTGTCTTAGAATCAGAGAGATGGAATATTTCATTCAGATAGGTGTGTGCATTATAGAATACATGAAAAATGTACCTATCATCTGATTCCAAGTTGTCTTCCTCAGGTGTACTTGAACATTTGAAGTTCTTTGGGGATACCAAACATCTTGTACATCCTTTGCATCAGCTTGTCCAGATCTTCTCTTCTATGGATCTCTCCTTTGTCAGCAAATCCATAGTAGGCATTCTTGAATTTTACAGCATCTAGCTTGTTTTCTGGACGCAAAGGTGGAAGGAGTTGTTCAAAGGGAGGAGCTTCAGGTATTAGTGACAAGATCTTCCCTTCCTTCATCACCGTCTGGTAGAAGTCTGGATACTTCGTTTCTAACCAGTTCCGAAATTCATCATCATTTTCTGTCTGGTTTTGATGAATCGGAATCATCTCCAGGATGTACACATCACACAACCATTCTCCTCTGATCTGATCCCATTCTGGAAGCAGATCTAGCCTGGCACAGAGGATGTCTTTAACAGGTGCCGGAAGGGCACTCTTTTCCCAAGCAATCTCCTCTGCTGCAGCTTCATTCTTCCTCTTCCTTCGGATGTATGCGATGTTTACTCCCTTAGCTTCTGCTAACTTCTGCTTCTTGATGGCAGTCTCTCTTATTCTCTATGTCGGTTTTGCTCTTGAATTTGTTCGGAGACATCGGCTTTTTGTAGAGAATAATTGGCCTTGACTCGATCTTCCGCGATAGCTTTCACCATCTTGCCTTTGCCTTTCTTTCTCTTCAGAGTTTGCTCAGGTTTATCTTGTTCGTCTTCTTCAGCTAATTTCTTAGCGAGTTCAAGGCTCTTGGCCTGATCATCAGTTTCCATTCTTTTCTGTACGAACGAAGAAAAGTCTTCAATCTTGTCGACTCTAGCAATAATATCTGAAAGAGAAATCTTCTGCTCAGTGATCTCTTTGCTGTGTTGCTCCACAATTTCTTTCACTTTAGCAACGAGATCAGTAGATGGAGTGGCTGGCAAGTCAGATACAGTGGTTTCTGGTAGAGATGTAATTATTACCAACTGTGTCTGTTTTTCTTTCTTCTCTTTATTCTCTTATCCTTCCCCCTTTTTGGTTTCATCAAAGAGGTTGGACAGCCTGCGATTCAGAGCAATGAATTGCCGTGAGATCTCCTCTCTGAGTTCCTCAACAACAAGAGGAGTGATCTGAGTGGTGGCAGAAGGTGCAGGAGTTAAAAAGCGTCTGAGAGCAAATTCGATGTCCTTTCTTGCTCGTTCAGTAGAAGCTGCAAAGTGTTTCCAACCCATATCCATGTGGTTGTCAGTTTTCTCCAAGGATGCCCAGACATTTTCCAGTAGTACCTGTGTCTCATTGAACATGTCTGTCTGAACTTTGAGTTTATCAGACTGGAGATTGAGCTTCTCGGCAAGAGGATTTACTAGTTGCATTACTTCAGAAAGGATGGCATTATGCATCCCAACTGTGTGACTTCTTTCTCTGTCAACCAGTTTTGCTTGCTCTTCTTCAAACCGCTTCATCAGATCTACTGTGAGAGCTGTGAATCTTCTCAGTATAAAGATCTACGGTATCGGAGCTCAGCATAGCAGTCTGGTCAGATGTTGAAGCCTTGCCAAGTCGGGTCTCATCTGCAGCACCCATTCTTGGTTCATCGGCAGCTCCCTCATGATCTGTAGGAGGTTGAACAGTTTCCTCCCTGTTATTAGCAATTCCGAACCTTTCATGAATCAACCATCTGATATCATCTTCAGAGGCTAATTCAACAGCGCTTTCAATCCCAGGGTTGTTCAAGCACTTCATCTCCAAGTCTACAAAGAAATCAGATCCCAGAGTTGTCATGAGGATCAGAAAATCCTCGATGCTTTTCAGTCTGATATCCCTCCAGAACACAATCTCTTCTATCTGTTGTTGGATGCCAGGATGTTGATCCAATTCAGGGCACAGGTCCAGCAGATACTCCTTGTTTTGTTGCTTCATTATCCTTATGATCGGGCTTTCTGAAACAGGTGAAGCAAGTAGGGTTCTGGTATTGAAGGGATTATGAGAGATGGACACATGCTTGTCAGATCTCTCAGGTTCTTGTGACTTGTTTGGAGATTGGGAGTGAGATGGGGATATATGTGGTTCGTTTTCAGCTTGTTGAGGGTGTTCAGTTTCCTGAACAGGTTCACTGATTGGGGGTGTGGGAGATCTGGGTGATCTGATTGGTGAGGGTGAGGGTGAGAAGGTTTTGTGGGGAGAGGGTGGTGGTGAAGATTTTTGAGGAGAGGGTGATGGCGATTTGGAAGTGGGCGTAGGAGATCTTGCTTTCTGGAAGATCTTGGTGAGAGGCAGAGAATCAGATGGTGATTCTTCCTCAGAGTGCTCCACTTCTTTCCCTCTGACAGCTTTCTCTCCTTCTGCTTCGATCATCTGCTCGTCCCTTACTTCTCTGGCTGTGTGCTCAGAACTGACTGTGAACTTGCTGAGCAGAACTCGGAGCAGTCTTCAGAGGAGATGTAATTCTCTTCTGACGTTTCCGCTGAGCATCTGGTTTCTTGGCCAGATCCTTCCTCTTCAACCTCTTCTCTGGAATGGTCATTCCCTGCACTTTTGAAGATGCAGTTGCCTTTTATTTTCTCTTCTTTTCTCCCTTGGGTTTGGGCACATAAGGAGTATGATCCTCATCAGATTGTCCAAGCAGGGACTCATCCTTGCCCAAAATGGCCTTGTGCTTTGCTTGATATATCTTCTCTCCATTCTCATTCCATTCATAGTTCTGTGGCAGCTTATCTGACAGAATGATTGAGATTTTGTGTATGAAAGAGCACTTTGAAGATAAGCACACTTCATTTCTCTGGGTCAGTTCGAACTTCCCCGGGTCTTTCCGTAATCGTGCCTTGACCATACCCAACCAATCCATATCTGACGCCTTCTTGATGATTGCAGGCATGACACTGATCTTATATGAAGTGACAGCATCAAGACTGTAAGTTGAGCACATAATCACCTTCTGAACGATCTCAAGGAGAAGGCGATATTTCCTCTTCAGGTAGGAGGCTTTGACATTCGTCGTATTCTCCTTGTTTGTTGGTCTCAACAGCTCGGCTTCAAGAAAGTTCTTCTCTCCTACATCAGTCGTGTAGGTCTCTAGGTTGATGCTTCCTCGAGTGAGACCGAAGATCCTCTGGAGATCATCATTCGACACTCGTACTTCCAGTCCACCAACGGAAGAAATCAGGTCAGCATCAATGTCTTCATCCCTCTGTAGATTGTATAGAAACTCTAGGGCTTCATGTGTGTGGACTATGTTCTGATGTGTAGAGCAATATTGTTCAAGTCCGCACGCTCGCAAGCACTCCAGAATTTCCAGCAATTCAGGATCTGAGGTGATTGAAAATACTACATACTTCTCATCAATGATATCTTTCTTCATTGATGCAAAGTTGCAGAACTTTTTCCCTTGGCCCGGTCGTGGAACAAGATATGTCATTTCTGTATGATATGCAAATTGATGTTAGTTTGAGTAAATTATTTCAATAATCTCAGTCAAACCAGTAATCTAAGCATCAATTAAGCAAGTAAGTGTATAGATCGATATAAATTACATAAACATAGCATCACGGCTTGGAAACCTAGGTACCAGAGTGAATTGAAATCATGCAGTATTTAAACGAGAAATTACCAGAAATTGATTCGTAGGATTGAGAAATCGTGAAAATAGAATCAATTGATTTTGAAAGGTAAATTTCTGAAGATTTTGAAAGTTTTGATCTTTTAAGAGTTTTGAGAAGACGAAGTAGTGGAAAGAAGTTTTCTGAGAAAGATTTGGATAATTAATATGCAAGAGAAAACCTTTTTGCACAACTTTCCTAAGTACTCAAGTGTCTGTGTTTTGAAATCAGTGGCTGAGATTAGTCGGCCGAAAAAGTTTTAATCGCACGGTTGAGAAAAGTAGTCTTCTCGTATTTTGGACTCAAAAATTCGCAATAAAACGCATTAAATACACATTCCCAAGTCCGCATTAAAAGTTTTGTAGTGCATGCGTCATAAAGTGAAAACAGAGTAAAAACCAATTTATTTAAATAACGCATATAAGATGTTCATAAAGGGATAAATAAGAAACGTATCTGACTGATTGATATTGTAATCAACCAGTTACCACTGTGATCTGATCTGGTACTTGTTGACCTTACTGATGGTAGCCTTAAGCATTTCCCAACAATATTCCACTCATCTGATCAGAATCTTGTTTGATCCACTTCGTTACTTATCTGATCTACTTATCTGATCCATTTATCTGATTCTCTTATCTGATCCACTTCATCCTTCAATCTTCTTCTATTCAGGCCGCATTTCTTAAGCACTTAAGTCTACTCCCGCCAAAACATTTACTTCGGGGAGTCAAAAAGTCGCCTCGATTCCCAAATCGGCGCGATTTGACATTCCGTAATAATGGCATAGATACGCTGTGATTACTCACACCGTCAACTCATCCAACCATTAGTTGCGTGTTCCTTACGCGTTGTCGATGAAAATTTCTCTTAAGGTCTTCTGAGAAAATAAATTTGCATTTATACCCCTGAATTTCTCCTATAAATTGGCCTGGGGTGTTAGGCAAACAACACAACATAAACCATTCATCTTCTTTAGCTTATACTCCATGCTTTCCGATGAATTCCTTATTTCCGGTGAAACTTCCGGCAAAAACCTTTAACCCTTTTCCAATGATTTCAGCTTCTCAAATCAACCATGTGTGTTCCTTCACACTGCTTTCGTCGTCATCTAAGATTACACATATGATCAATGCAAAGCTTCTTTACCACCGTGGAGGCGGATCTGCTATAGCAAATGAGAAGGCACTTCTCCTAACAGTATGCACCTTGTGCGCCTATCGAGATGACGAAATTAGCATCAACAGACTCAGTCTGAAACAAAACATGGGTTTGATATACGGTCTGCATCAGACAATAGCTGATCGTCGTGTATCAAACTCAATATTTGCATGCGACACTAGTGGCCGTCTGGTCCTTGTGACCAAACCTGTGGCACTGTGTCCCATTTAACAGCTGGAGAGCCCATTGATTTTAGGTCTAGGGGCTCCTGGCTTGGACATCCTTCAAGGCCTCTCTCGCTCCTCACTCCGAAGCTCTGAGAGTGGCTCAGGATTCTAGAAGCTTCTGACACCCCTTTTAGGGTCGGGGGATAATGAGAGCATCAAACTCTTAAAATCTCTCTCTCCCCTTCCCTACCTTGGGTTAGGCTTAGGGTTTATGGTTTATGGTTTATGTAATGACCTCCGGGTTTTCTTGTACTTGTAGCTTGTAATACCACTTGTAGCTTGTAATGTAGATCTGACCTCCGGGTCCTTATCAATGAAAAATTCTATTATTTCATTGTTGTGTTGCCTCTTCTGACTTATGCGATTTGTAGCTTTAAACTCATACGACTTGCTTGTTGACCGTAGCTTAATCGACTTATAAAGTATAACCTTCCAATCTGATCAGTTTCCCCTTAATCTGATATATCTTGAACTGATCGGCTTCTTGTCTGATCTTCAGATCGACTCCTTGTCTGATTTTCTGATCGGCTCCTTGTCTGATCTTCAGATCGGCTCCTTGTATGATCGTCTGATCAGTTGAGATTCCTAACTCAACTGATTCCTCTTAACTTGGTTAGTATTTTAACCAACTGGTTCTGGAGACTAGTCCACCAACCATTTCTGGTGCACTTTCTCAGAGATCCAGAAGCCCTAGCTCGTTGCATAATTCTCTGTATCTGATCTCAGCTAGCGGCTTAATTAAAATATCAGCTTTCTGCTTATCAGTATGAATCTTTTCCATTCTGGTATTCTTCTTTTCAACGTGATCTCTGATAAAATGGTGTCTGACATCCACATGCTTGCATCTTGTATGTAGAACAGGATTCTGAGTGATTGCAATAGCACTATTACTGTCACAGAATATAGGTACGTTCTTAGCTACGATGTTGTAATCCCTCAGCTGCTGACTTAGCCAGAGCAGTTGGGAACAACAGCTTCCTGCAGCCATATATTCTGCTTCAGTAGTAGATGTCGCAACTGATGTCTGCTTCTTCGAGAACCAAGAGATCAGTTTATTTCCCAGAAACTGACATGTACCTGAGGTTGACTTCCTGTCGATTCTGCAACCTCCGTAATCAGAATCAGAATACCCACTAAGCTCTAGATTATCATCTGATGGGTAAAATAAACCAAGGTTTACTGTCCCCTTCAGATACTTGAGAATCCGCTTAGCTGCTTCTAGGTGGCTTTGCATTGGATTTGCTTGAAATCTGGCACATACACCTACTGCAAAAGTGATATCTGGTCTGCTGGCAGTCAGGTATAGTAGAGATCCAATGAGAGCCCTATATTCTTTCTGATTAGTTTTCTGACCGTCCTCATCTGGATCCATCTTGAACCCGGTCATCATGGGAATTCTGGCTTCCTTACAGTGTTGAACTCCAAACTTGGCCAGTAGATTCCTTGTGTACTTCGCCTGGCAGATGAATATCCCTTCTGTACTCTGCTTGACTTGTAAACCCAGAAAGTAATTCATCTGACCCATCATGGACATCTCGAACTTCCCTTGCATAAATTTGTTGAACTTCTCACATAGCTTCTTGTTGGGAGATCCGAAGATGACGTCGTCCACGTAAATCTGAACCATCAGAATATCTTCTCCATCTTCTATTCTGAATAAGGTTCTGTCCACTGTTCCTTTAGTGAATCCACTGTCTATCAAGAACTGAGAGAGTGTATCATACCAAGCTCGAGGAGCTTGTTTCAGGCAATAAAGAGCTTTACTTAAACGGTACACTTGGTTGCCTTTTTCAAAGCCTGGAGGTTGTTCAACATAAACTTCCTATGCTAGTATCCCATTTAAGAATGCACTCTTTACATCCATCTGATATACAATGAACCCTCTGTGGGCAGCATATGCCAGAAACAGCCAAATGGCTTCTAGGCGAGCGATTGGTGCAAAGGTCTCATCATAATCAATTCCTTCTGATTGTGAATACCCCTTAGCAACAAGTCTTGCCTTATTACTGGTTATGACATTATTCTCATCTCTCTTGTTCTTGAATACCCACTTCGTGTCAATCACGTCTTGATGAGTTGGTCTGTCCACCAGTTTCCAAACTTGATTTCTCTCAAATTGTTCCAGTTCCTCTTGCATGGCTAGAATCCAGCTTGCGTCTTGTAGAGCTTCTTCTACTGTAGTTGGTTCCTTCAAAGACAGCTAACAATAATACATGGCACTTTCACCAATCTGATGTCTAGTTTTGACTCTATCAGATGGGTCTCCGATAATCAAATCAGTTGGATGACTGGTAATCCAGGTCCTTCTTTTCTGATTTGCGTCTATTTGGAGAACATCATCCTCTTCTGATAGTAGTTCATTACTAGTGATTGGGAGTGGTGCGGAATTATGATCCACTTGATAAGAACATGTCTCAGCTGATGTTGGACTCATCATGTGCTGATGTCTGTTCGTAGGAACTTCAGGAGTTCCCCCTGAACCAGATGGTTCAGTTGATAGTGTCTCAGCTGTACCATCTTCTTCACTGACAGTTGTGCGTACCTTAGGGTCTGATTGACCTGGTGAATCAGCAAGATCAAGTTCTGGGATATACACTGTTACGTGTTCAGATTCTTTCTCCTTGATACTTAGCTGATCCATTTTCTGTGTATCAGGAACCGGTAGATCTGGTACTGCTTGTTCTGAGGCAGCTTTCTCTTGTTTAGAGGATGTCTCATCGAAGACCACATGGGGTGTTTCTTCCAAAACTAGGGTTCGTTTGTTGTAAACCCTGAAAGCCTTGTTGGATGAGGAATATCCTAAGAATATACCCTCATCTGACTTGGCCTCAAAAGTCTTCAACTGACTTTTCCCATTGTTGTGTATGAAACACTTGCACCCAAAAACATGGAAGTAAGAAACACGAGGTTTTCTGCCCTTCCACAGTTCATAGGGTGTTTTGAAGTGAGTCTTAGTCAGAGAACATCTGTTCTGAGTGTGGCATGCAGTGTTGATAGCTTTCGCCCAGAAAGGGCTTGGTGTCGCATGTTCAGCTAACATAGTGCGAGCAGCTTCCTTGAGAGTTCTGTTTCTCCTTTCTGCTACTCCATTTTGTTGTGGCGTTTTTCCAGCTGACGTCTCATGTTGTATACCAAACTCAGTGCAAAAATCAATAATAAAAGAGTTCAAAAATTCGGTACCTTTATCTGATCTGGTTTTTACTATGCTGACGCCCTTTTCGTTTTGTAGTTTCTTGAGCAGCTCGGGTATCTTCGTCGTTGTCTCATTCTTCTTGTATAAGAATACAACCCAAGTAAACTTGGAATAATCATCCACGATTACCAGAGTATATTTGTGTCCACTGAGACCGACTGGTGTAACTGATCTAAATAGATCCATATGAAGCAGTTGCAGTACTCTACTGGATGCTGGTCCAGGTATTCCCTTGAATGAGGCTTTAACTTTTTTTCCCTTCTGACATGCGGCACATGTCTGATCTTTAGAGAATACCTCATTCGGAAGTCCCTCAACCAAAGGCACCCTAGCTATCTTGTTAAGAGTCTTGAAGTTCAGATGACTCATTCTTTTGTGCCAGAGCCAACTGCTACTTTTGGAACTCTTAAAAATTAACCATGCATTCCTTGGGCAATTGTTCCAATCTGTTGTGTAGATCGTGCCTTTCCATGAACCAGTTAGCAAGATTTGTTGAGTAGCTCGATTCCTAATCGTACACTTATCACTCGAGAACTCAACACTGAATCCGTTGTCGCAGAATTGTGATACTGATAGTAGATTGTGCTTTAATCCTTCGACATACGAGACTCCAGTTACTTGTACATCATCATTCTCTAAGGTTCTGAATCCTTTGGTAAAACCAAAGTTATCATCACCGAAGAGTACACGTGGGCCTTCTTGTTCTTTTGTAAGAGCTAAGGAGATGTTTGCTTCCAGTCATGTGCCTTGAGCATCCACTATCGATGTACCAGATAGTTACTTGTACACCTCCTTTGTTGGCCAGTCCCACGCGAACCTGCAATCGAATCAGGTTTTAGGTACCCCTTTGGAATTGGGTCCTGGGGGGTTAGTGGTGGATTTAGGGATCCACACAAACAGAGCACTTCTATGGTAATCAGATAGATTAGAAGGCCTGATTTGTCTCACATATACATCAACATAATCATACGTCTCTTTATATGCTTTCTGATTAGTATGATTACTTGTGTGAACCTTGGGTGAATCAGAAGACTTGGGATTTTTCTTTACAGGTTGTCTTCTTTTAACCTAGTGGGGCTCAGGTGCAGTAGCCCTAGGTCTCTGGTTATAAGGGTAGGTACGACTGCTACCATTAAAAGATTCATATCTCTTTTGCATAGATGGTCTTTGCAGTTTACCTATAGCTTGCTTGTTAGGCAGCTGACCTTGATTGGGTCTCAGATTAGATTTCCTTTTTACAGGTTGTCTCTTACGATACCTAATCTGTGATCGAGTTGAGGTTTCTTGGAAGAACTGGGTTCTTCGTTGATTCTCGGTGATGCTTAATCGATTAGGGGTCCATTTATGTTCCCTTTACGATTAGGCACTTGCCTTTACTTTCAATGAGTCTCTTTCCCTTATCAGATCCATGTTTAGCTTTTTGTGTATCTTTGTCAGAGACTCGTTTGATTACACCCTTCTGAAGTGAACCAAACGGGGCTTTTGAGGATGTAGAAGGGTTCTCATACCCAATTCCCTTCTTGTTTGTCGGCGTTAAAAATAGGTGTTCATATCACGAGCAGGTTTTTGATGATTTAAGTGAAAACCTCTATTTTCTTCGCAAAACTATCCTCGATGAGATTTTAGACTCTCATGTAGTCGAAATAGCTCATCAAACTTAGCTTGTAGAATTTTGAAATCATCGAACTTGTTGTTTGTTGATTGCTAGGCGATCTTTAATCTGCTTCTCCCCGATCGAAAGATTTAACTTTCGTGACTTTAAGTTCTTGATTTACCTTCGGCGGTTTAATTGATTCGATTCAAATTTGCTTTCTTGATAGCGTTCTCTTTAACAAGCTGATTATTTCTGATCCTTAGCCTATCGTTTTCAGCTTCCACTATTGTATAAGTGTCTACTGCATTAGAGAGATCATCAAGCAATTGCTCAGAGTAGAGCTGCAAGTCAATCTCTCCAGCAGGTGTGCTAATAATAGCTGGTGTGGAAATTGAAAAAGCGAAGGTTTGGAGGTTACCTCAGTTTGGTCTTCCTCCCTAGCCATCGGTGATTTCATCATCATCCAAGAGAATATCGGATCTTCATGGTCGAGGAAATCAACAAAGACTTTAACTATCGAGGCAATCTTCTATAGATGAGTAGCCAGAATCCTCAGAACGCAGATAGGAATCATCAATTCCTGATGTGTCAGCAACCATAGCTTTTCTGTCTCTGAAGCGTTGCTCTCTTCTGTCCTGCTTTTCTTCTCTTTCTCTGGGAGTCAGGTCTGGACAGTCGGTGTTGTAGTGACCTGGTTTCTCGCAGTTGAAGCATGATCCACGAAACATCCTCTGCCAGGTGAGTCACTCGGTCTGTATGATCTGTCAGGTGACTTTCCTTTCTGATTGTAATCAGAACTCCTTCTGTCAGATCTGTTGTCTCTTCTCTCATCTGACCGATCATCTCTTTTCTTTTCTTCTCTGTGATCCCTTCGGTCATCAGATCTAGTCCTTTCTAGTGATCTGTCAGTTGGCCTCCTGTTTCTTCTGTCTTGATAGTCTCTGTAGAATCTGCGATACTTACCAAGTTGAATATTTGATTTTTCAAGTTTCCTGGTAAGCAGAGAGATATGTTCCAACAGGTTCAGTGGCCTTTGATCTGCTACTGGTTGCTTTGAATGCAACTGATTTAGATGTGGAGGTTGAGGCTTTAGCAGGCGTCTCGTCTTCATCTGCTTGCCCTCTTTCAATTAGATCGAACTCATGGGCTTTAAGGCTTAGGAACAAGCTACTTGGCTTCATCTTGGCAATCCTTGATTACCGTGACTTTCATGTCCCACTTCTTGGTGAGAGATCTCAGGATCTTGTAATTGATGTCCTTGTCTGACATCTCTCGTCCAAGTTCTCGTAGCTTGTTTACTGACATGGTGATCCTCCCATCGAGCTCATTGATGGTTTCGTTTGGTAGCATCTTGAGCTTCTCAAACTTCACCAGTTTAGCTTGTAATCGGATGTCTTTGATCTGATCATTTCCTTAGCACATCTCAGCAAGCATATCCCACATTTGTTTAGCTGTTTTGAGATACTTTATCTTCTCCTTGGTGATCTTATCCATCGTCTTCATGATTATATGCCTGGCTATTGTATCTAGAGTATACAACTTTCTTTCTTCTGCATCCATCAGGGCTGGACTTTTTCGAACAAGGCTTCCAGGTGCAAAATCTGGATCTCCTCCAACCGCTAGGTTGTTGTGATATATGATGATGGGTCCTCGTTCAATAACTTCCATCATTATGCCGCTTATCGACCCTAGATCGTTGCACATGTATATAGTCCAATCTGCATACTCATCAATTGAAAACTTAGGCAAATCATGATACATTCCAGAGGTATTATCCATGCTGAGTGATTTTGAAAACGAATGAGTTTTGAAAACAGTTTTTCAAGATCTGTTCAAATGACCACAAAGATTCTTCCTCAAGAATCGATGATACTCAAAGCCAGTGGTCTTTAGAACCACTGCTCTGATACAACTTGTAGGTCCCAAACGGGTTTTGTGAGGGTAAAAGTCTAGAGGGGAGGGGTGAATAGACTTCTGAAAACTTTTCGTGCAGATCAGGTGTGATTGCAGTTTGCCTGATCAGAGTGCTAGTGAGTCAGTTTGGACTGATGTTCAATCTTACTGAGTGCCTGAGGGCAGATCAGTTTGATATCTGTCAGTTTAACTGATAATGCGAAAGCTTGTAAATACCCATGTGAAAAACCAGTTTTATCAAATCAGATTCTCAAGTCAGTTTTCAATCGGCTGACTAAGGTGTCAACCTGATCAGATCAGTTGCTTGGTGCAGACTGATGTTAACTTAGAATATGTATGCAATTTTAAGCTCAGTTGTGTGAATAGTGTAAAGCAATAAAGAGTAAGTAAATGCACACAAGATTTTATAGTGGTTCAGACGAAACCCGTCTTACGTCCACTCTTCCCTTAACACAGGGGCAACTTAACCGACTTAACCAAACTTAACCGAACTTAACCGACTGGACTTAGTTTAATTTGTTAGTCCAACACTCAACAGATGTTTATCGAGTTCACACTCAACCGATCCCAAAAATCAGAAACTAGAATCCCTAGTCTGAAATCTTGCGGTAACAAACTTAACCTAACTTTGAGTTTGGGTAAAGATTTGTTGTGGTTCCAACTGGAAATCTATCCTAGTTTTTATGTAGCCAAATGCTAAAGGATAGGATTTCTAAGCTAAGAACAAATGTGATGAACACTTAAGAATAATCTTCAAATTCGGTGTTCTTCGAGCGGAAATTCTTCTATAGTTTTTGCTTCTTTTTCAGTCTGCTCGATGCGGTGTTTTCTTCAATTTTGAAGAGCAATCCCATTTTATAGACCACGAAATCAAAGAGCCGTTGGAGAGCAAATTGAATTTTGGGCTATATTAGGTAGGTTGTAGGATATGATTGTGACGTGCTCCGAATATCGGCGTGGCTGTCGGCATGATTAGCTCTGTTTATGTCCGCAACGTCGAATCCCGCATTGTCAACTCTTTTTGTGCATGTGTCGCTTTCTCTTTGGTTTCGCGAGGTGGCACTTCAGTATTTGTCCGTTAGACGGTTGATATTCCTTTTGTAGAATATTCGTCTTGTCTGGTGTACCATTTTGGTTGACGCCAGGTGTGAGCTGACTTGATTAGATAACTGATCAGTCTACCTTGTAAAGTCTTCTGATGCAGATTATCTTAGCACAATTTGCAGACTCGGCTGATGTAGGTCTTTTGGTCTTCTGGTAGTTTTCTGATCTTTAGGTGACTCTGAGCCTCAGTGTCTTCAGTCATACTGAGTCTTCAGGTTTGTTACACATGTCGAATTTATTAAAACACCTTCATCAAAGATTTACATCAGCTGCAGACATTATGGGAAATCTCGAAGTGAGGTTTGCACATCCGGCCCATATAGCAATCCAAAACATTAAGAATGACTTGGTCAAGCTAAAAATAGAAGAAGGAATGACTGCAAAAGAACACATTCTTAGGGTTATGGTTCTCTTTGAAGAATTGGCATATCTTGGCGAAAAATATGACTTCAAAACCAAAATTGATATCATTCTCAGTTCTCTGCCAAAGAGCTACGATCATCCTTATGTAACGTATCTAATGGAAGATATGGGGTTTACTGTGGATGATCTTGTGAGAGCCCTTACATTGGTCGAAGAGGACAATGAGCGCAAGAAAGTGAACGTGGTTACAAAAGGGTCCTCTTCTTTTTCTAGGCCAATTGGTGGTAAGATAAATGAAGAGACAAAAAGGATTAACCAGTTCTATTCAAGCTTCAAAGATGAAAGTTTAAGTAAAAAGATCTGTTTGGAGTGTGGCGAAAGAGGACATTGGAGGTGGGCCTGTTCCAATCCCAAAAGGAATGGAAAGAAAGGTAATTCTCTCGCACTAGTTGTTGAAACTTGTTTAGCGGCATATGCTACTCATTCGTAAGTAGTGGATACAGGATCCACTGATCATGTTTGTTTCACTTTACAGGAGTTCAAGCGGACCCGACAACTTAGTGGAAGAGAGATCCTCGTCACGCTAGACGATGCTACGAGAGTGGCAGCTGAAGCAGTGGGAGACGTGCACCTGTCTTTTGAAGATAAGAGTTTAATTTTAAGAGATGTTCTTTATGTTCCAGTTTTTTCGTAAAAACCTTATTTCAGTTTCAAAACTAATTGTTGATGGATATTCTGTTCGTTTTATTAAGCATGTTACTGTTTTTCGTAACGATGTGGTTATCTGTCATGGAACATTACAGAATAATATCTACATTATTAACTGTGCGCATCACACACACAATGCATCCTATAACTCATCTACTATTTTGAGCAAAAGGAAACGTTCGACCAATGTGAACGAGACACTTCTTTGGCACCTAAGATTAGGTCATATTAATCCAAAAATGATCCAAAGGTTGGTGCAAGATGGTTCATTGGAGTCTTTCCTGGTTGAACCATTTCCAACTTGCGAATCATGTTTGGAGGGTAAAATGACCAAGAGGGCATTTGGAGCCAAGGGGCTTTGAGTTAAAGAAGTGTTGGAGATCGTCCACACCGATGTATGTGGTCCAATGCAAATCAAAGCAAGAGGCAGCTACGAGTATTTTGTTACGTTTATCGATGATTACTCGCGCTATGGATACATTTTCCTAATGAAGCATAAATCTGAGACCTTTGATAAATTCAAAGAATTTAAGGCTCAAGCAGAGAATCATAAGGAAAAGTGTATCAAGTTTCTACGATCCAATCGTGGAGGCGAATATCTCAGCGATGAATTCTTGAACTACTTATCGGAAGAAGGGATTGCATCCCAGTTGACTGCACCCGGTACCCCTCAACAAAATGGGGTTGCAGAACGAAGAAACAGAACGCTTCTAGAAATGGTAAGATCAATGATGAGTTATGGGGATTTACCAAAATCGTTTTGGGGTTACGCCTTGCAAACAACGGCTTATATTCTGAACTTAGTGCCATCTTAATCGGTTCCAAAAACCCCTAGGGAATTGTGGATGGGGCAAAAGCCCAGCTTAGGACACATGAGGATTTGGGGGTGTCCGGCATACGTGTTGGATAGGGAAGCTGGGAAATTGGATGCACGTTCGGAATTAAGGTTGTTTATAGGATACCCCGAAGGAACGAAGGGATGCATGTTCTATGGTCTCGAAGATCAAAAGGTCATAATCAGTACGCACTTTAGATTTTTGGAAGAAGACTATATGAACGATAAAAAGACTAGAAGCGAGATTACCTTGGAAGAACTTAAGGGGCCAACTCCATTGTCAACTGTACACGAAGACATACCATGCGCCATGCCTACACAATCGGAACCTCATCGTAGTGGGAGGGTTGTTCGGCAACCCGAGAGATTCTTAGGGATCGGAGAGTCCTCGGACTTGATCTCGGGAGAAGAATCAGATCCATGGTCCTACAACGAGGCGATCCAAGACAAGGATGTGACATCTTGGCAAATAGTAATGGAAGTCGAGATGGGTTTAATGGATCACAATAAAGTGTGGGAGCTAGTCGAACCACTTAATGGGGTAAAACCCATTGGATAAAAGTGGGTATACAAGAGAAAAAGGGGACCGGACGGGAAGGTTGAAACCTTTAAAGCGAGACTTATGGTGAAAGGGTACACTCAGAAAGAAGGGATCGACTATGAGGAAACATTTTCGCCCGTAGCCATGCTCAAGTCCATCCGAATTCTCTTGTCGATTGCTGCGCATCTAGATTTTGAGATATGGCAAATGGATGTCAAGACAACTTTTCTCAACGGAAGTCTTGACGAAGAAATCTATATGCAACAACCCAAAGGCTTCATTGAAAAAAACCAAGAGCATCTGGTTTGCAAGCTAAAGAAGTCTATTTATGGGCTGAAGCAGGCATCCCGTGCTTGGAATCAGTGTTTTGATCAAGTTATAAAATCCTACGGTTTTGATAAAAATAGTTTCGAAAGTTGTGTGTATAAAAAGCATGATGGAACTACCTTGGTATTCTTGGTACTATACGTAGACGACATACTGCTCATTGGGAATGATGTAAAGATGTTGTCAGACGTAAGGGCATGGCTGTCAAAACAGTTTGATATGAAGGACATGGGAGAAACCGGTCACGTTATAGGGATCAAGATCACTCGAGATCGCAAGAAAAGGATGATCGGGCTTTTGCAAGCTTCATACATAGATACCGTTTTGAAGTAATTCAGCATGCAAGATTCCAAGAAAGGCTTTGTACCTTTCAGACATGGAATCCATCTATCCAAGGAAATGTGTCCCAAGACACAAAAGGAAATAGATGACATGAAGGGCATCCCTTATGCTTCGGCTGTGGGAAGCCTCATGTACGCGATGCTGTGCACGAGACCGGATATCTGCTTCGTCGTAGGAATGGTTGCAAGATATCAAAGTAACCCTGGGAAAGAGCATTGGACTGCGGTTAAGAACATTCTGAAGTATCTGAAGAGGACACGGGACATAATGTTGGTCTATCAATCGGACAGTCTAATCCCCATCGGTTATACGGACTCAGATTTCCAATCAGACATAGACTCCAGAAAGTCAAGCTCGGGGTAGTGTGTTTTGCATGGGGGGAGGAGCCATGACGTGGAGAAGCGTTAAGCAGAAATGCATTGCCGATTCTACCATGGAAACCGAATATGTAGCTGCTTGTGAAGTAGCGAAAGAAGCGGTTTGACTCAAGAACTTCCTGGTGGACTTGGACGTCGTTCCGGATTTGCCCAGCACGATCACGGTTTACTGTGATAACGCTGGAGCAGTTGAAAATTCTAGGGAACCGAGAGCCTACAAGGCCAACAAACACATAGAAAGAAAATACCATCTTATACGAGAAATCGTTAAGAGAAGACATAGAGGTGGCAAAGATTGCGTCTGAAGACAACCTAGCAGATCCATTCACAAAGGGTCTGCCTCAGAGTACATTCGAGAGACATGTGGAAGGAATGGGTGTCAAGAGCATTGCCAATCTGCTTTGAGTATAAGTGGGAGAAATATTATTAGGTTCGTGTAGGGTGACATTAGATGTCACATAGAACACGAGACATGTTATAGTATACTTAAAAGCAGACTTTGAGTATAAGTGGGAGATTGTTCGGGTTATACTAAAAAGTATGTTTTTACTTTGTATAACCAAACTGAATTTCTTATTTATTTTACTGAAATAAATTATTTATCACATGTTGCATTAAATATGAATGAATGTTATATATATTTATTGCATACCCATTCGATAAAGTCAGTACGTGTTAACGTTGTAGTTAATTTGGTGATACCAGATCACAGAAGATCAAATTAACAGTTCCTCGTGACTAAGTACAAATTCACAACCCATATGGAAATGAACAACCCATCATGAAAGGTTGAAGTGTAAGGCTCAGATTGGCTTGTCTTGACCAAGGGATTACACTAGTGCATCCTGATGCACTGAAAAGGACCTACAGGAGGATAAATTCTTCGATACTGAATATACATGAATTAGACCTCAGTGGTGCGTTATTTCTTAATCTCTGTTCCTTAAATAGGATCGTGTGAAATTAATAACTATTGCTTTGACTTATGATGGGAAGAGAATCAATGCGATTCAATACCTTGTATCTTGGGCATATTATTAATTACATGATGATTGCTAAGATTTAATACGGAGAATCGCGTGAAAGTACGGCTTGCTTGATTTGTCCCCTTGGTGGACTCAGAATCTTTATCATACCAAATCTTGCAAGTGGAAATTTATTTCCAGTATGGATAATAATGTTGAGCTGTCTTTACTCCAAGGACAAAGATATTAATTAATATAAAGTCGGTTCAGTGACTTAATTAATTAATGGACTAAGATAATCTTAAATGCGGGAAATAATGACCGGGAGCCATATTATTGTGAAGTCGTAATGTGGGTTAAGATGGATAGTTCAATATTAATTTTATAGTGGAGTAAATTAATATTAATGGGCTTGAATAATATTTTGGCTAAATATTAAAGCTTCATAGCCTGTTGGAGGTCCAATCTTAATTCTCCTAAAGGCCCCTCAAATAGCCCAAACTAAAGTCCAATTAATGAAAATGAGAAGAAAATATTTTGGCTTATTTTTCCTCTATTATTTTCGAAAATATTGGGTATGAAGAGAGAAAAGATTTTCTTGATTTTCTTGGAAAGATTTTATGGAATATGTATTCTTGGAATACAAGATTATCCCATAAATTCAAGAAAAGTCAAAGATCTTATTTCTTTCCTAACTAATTGGAATTTTCGAAATTCCCTTAATATTAGGAGGTGGGATTTTTGTGGAATATTTTAAATATGGAGAAAAGAATATATTGGATATATTCAAGATTTCTTGGAGATCAAGAAAAAGGTTTTCCCATCTTATTCCTTGGGCAAAAATTTCGAACCCCTTAGTATTATAAATAGGGGATGAATTTTTCATCCCCAAGTGAAATTCCATGTGTTGGAAAAATTAGAAATCCACAAAGGTGGTAGCCAAATTTTTTTCTTTTCTTTTAAAGATTAAAATCGTTCATTGATAATCCTCCCACCGGATTGCGTTCGTGGACGTGGGACATAGTTGAGAAGGTACTTTGGGTTGATCAATCGTCTCAGCGGTTGTCTCTACGAGAGGTACTAATTTACGTAATTCCTAGATTCTGCATGCTTAGGTTTTACGTGAAATACGTGTTCGCATGATGTTTATTTATTGATTAATCATTATGTTGAATTGAATTAGGATTAATTCATGTTAGTAATTAATTGATTAATTTAAATATGTATTTAAATTCACCTCGAATAGATCCGAGCACCCCTTATTTCTCAACAAAAATATCAGCTCTCTGTTTATCAGTATGAATTTTCTCCATTCTGATATCCTTCTTCTCAACATGATCTCTGATGAAGTGGTGTCTGATATCAACATGCTTACAACTGATGTGCAATGCCGAATTTTGGGTAATAACAATTGCATTATTATCATCACAAAATATAGGTACTTCATTGGCTACAATCTTATAATCCCTCAATTGTTGTCTTAGCCTAAGAATCTGTGCACAACAGCTTCCTCCAGCCATGTATTCAGCTTCAGTGGTACTGGTTGCAACTGAAGTCTGTTTCTTAGAAAACCAGGATATCAGTTTACTACCAAGAAATCAACAAGTTCCTGTGGTGGATTTCCTGTCAATTCTACAGCAACCATAATCAGCATATGAATAACCAGTTAATTCAAGATTATCATCAGCTGGATACCATAATCCTCTATTTGATGTTCCTTTAAGATATCTCAGAATCTTTTTGGTAGCTTCCATGTGACTAGCCTTAGGATTAGCTTGGTATCTTGCACATATCCCAACAACAAAAGTAATAGCAGGCCTACTTGCTGTGAGATATAGCAATGATCCAATGATCCCTCTATAATAAGTATGATTAACTGATTTGCCTTCAAGATCAGGATCCATCTTGTAGTTAGTATTCATAGGAATCCTAACTGGATTGCAATTCTGTACACCATACTTAGCAATCAGATCTCTGGTGTACTTAGCCTGATTGATGAATATTCCTTCCTTAGATTGTTTCACCTGAAGTCCTAGAAAAAAATTCATCTCTCCCATCATTGACACCTCAAACTTTCCTTTCATCAAAGCAGAGAACTTCTCACACATTTGATGTTTAGGAGAACCAAATATGATGCCATCCACATAAATCTGAACTAGTAAGATATCCTTCCCATCTTCTATCATAAACAATGTTCTATCAACAGTTCCTTTGGTAAAACCATGGTCAGTAAGAAATTGAGATAGTGTATCATACCATGCTCTGGGTGCTTGCTTAAGACCATATAAGGCTTTTTTTAGCCTGTAAACTTGGTCATTCTGACGAAAGCCAGGAGGTTGTTCCACATAAACCTCTTCTTTAAGCACACCATTCAGAAATGCACTTTTCACATCCATCTAATATACTGTGAATTTCATGTGAGCAACATATGCAAGAAACAATCTGATGGCTTCTAGTCTTGCAACAGGTGCAAATGTTTCATCGTAGTCTAAGCCTTCTTCTTGGGAATATCCCTGTGCAACTAGCCTTTACCTTGTTTCTTACAATGTTGTTGTTTTCATATCTCTTGTTCTTGAACACCCACTTAGTTCCAATCACATTGTGCTTCTTAGGTTTGTCCATTAGCTCCCAAACTTCATTTCTTGTGAACTGATTCAGCTCTTCTTGCATAGCACTAATCCAGAATGAATCCTGAAGAGCTTCTTCAATCTCAGTAGGTTCCTTCTCAGATAGGAAGCAAAAGAATAAAACACTTTCACCATGGAACCTTCTTATTTTAACACCTTCTGATAGATCTCCCACAATCTGACTTGAGGGATGACTATCCAACCATGTTCTCCTGATGTTCCCCCTTCATTAGTATCCTCAACATTAGAAGTGTTAGGTTCAGGTAATTCATTAAATTCGGGGAACAACAGAAAAGGAGAAAGGGAATCATCTTCCTCAAGGGAAATTCCATTCAAAACATTGTCAGTGACATTTGTTCCCCCTTGGTTGATAGATTCAGAGTTTGCCTCAGTTGTGACCACATCTTCATCGGCATTACATAACTGAGACTGAACTGGGGTTTGTTCAGATTGGTCATCTTCAGTGTGTTGACTTTCCTTCAGTGGAGAACTATTATTTTGAGTTTCACTAGCCTGAGTATGTTCATCCTGAGCTTCTTTGTCTGAGTCTGACTTACTCCATTCATAGAAAATGATTGGCTTCTTCTTTTCAGGCTCAGAGGATGTTTTGACATTTTTCTTCAGACTAAGTCTGGTGATCCTCTTTGTCAATTCTCATGAGTTATGTTCCTGTTTCTTCTGAACACAAGTAGATTCATCAAAAACAACATGAGGTGTTTCTTCCACAATAAGAGTCCTACAATTGTAAACTCTGAAGGCTTTACTGATTTCAGAATATCCCAAAAATATTTTGTTGGGAGATGAATTTAAATAAAGATTTTGATTAGATCCCAAAACCCATGAGTATGACATGTTCAGAATATCTTAATAGTATAGAATCGGGATCAGGTTTTAATAGATACTAGGAATCATGATTATCTGCACCATGTATAGTCAGCAGATATAGATCAGATAATTTTAGTATACTGAAGACTCAGAAGACTCAGAAGAATCCTGAAGACTCGGAAGACTCTGAAGCTCAGAAGAATCCTGAAGACCCGAAGATCCTGAAGACTATTTTTGTACTAATAAAAAAGGGACCCTGAACCACTATCTTAATGAAATAGTGTTATGTTCATTCCTATTACAAACAAACAGAATGTTAGACATTTGTGGACATTAAGGAACATATCAGCTCAGAAAGGTCAACTTAAAAAGAGTCGTTTTGTTTGTCTCTATTCAAAAGAAGATTTCGACCAATGAGGAGGCAACAACAGCGTACTCTACTGACACTGAAAGTGACATCTCACTGAAGAAATGTCAGATCTGATATCTTCCAGTTCACAGAAATTGGTGATTGGCTACATGACTGCATATTTTCTAAAACATGCAAGGGTGTGTTCAAACCTTAAAAATAGTCGTTCATCAATAACCAGAAGAGGAAACTCTTGATGCTATCTCTTCCAATGGATAGTTTTTCAAAGAGTGGCCATTGGAGAAGTTGCCATTAAATACCAGTGACCATTTACCATTGTGAGGTTACGGGAAATCAAAGCAACTCCAAAGCTCATTCGTATTCTTGCAAATTGAAGCACTCGAAAAACCTAGATTTCCCAAGTGTTTCACATTGAAGAGAGCTCATTACATTAAGCTTAGATTTGATAGATATATCCAAAGCTTAGTAGAGATATCCTAGCCTTTGCATTTATTCTTAATGTAAAGGATATCTCACCCTAGTTGGAAACCAACCCAAACCAAACCCTTTTGATAGGTAGTTTGTGTATTGTGTGTGATTGTTGGTGAGAAAGAGTTGTAAAGAGCAAGTAAGCTGCAGTGAGTCAGCCAGAAAGCTCTAGAGAAGAAGTGAGTAAACTGTTTTAGACAGTCAAAAAGCTTGTGTGTGTTGAGTTAGTAAGCTGTAGGTGAGTCAGCCAGAAAACTCAAGGTAGAAAAGGTAGTAAGCTGCTGTGTTCAGCCTGAAAGCTTTAGGTGATAGTGTGTTAAGGAATTTCTCTGAAGATCAGAGAGAGTGGACGTAGGAGCTTGAGTCTCTGAACCACTATAATTTATTGTGTTGTTTGCTTTCTGTTTTGCATTCTATCTGTTGCATATTTTCACTGAAAGCATATTGTTTTCTTGATACTCAGTTGGAATCAATCCACTGAATGTGCATTAACTGATTCACAGCCTTAACCACTGTTTTACTAAGGAAGAGATTTTCAGCAAGTTAAAATGAGTACAAACTTAGGGCCAACACATTCCGCACTCTTGATTAGCTAGAACAGATAGTTACCAAATTGAAATAACTCTACTAAGTATTCAATAAGATAATTATCTGATCCAAGCTTCTCAGGATCTCTGATAAAACTCAGGATCAGTTGGGCTAATCTGAAGCTTCTGAAAGCTGCTCAGGATCACTGTCTCAGTAGACTTTGACTCAGGGCAATTTGTGTTTCTCAGGGCAAAATTCTCAGGACATCCTGACCCATCTGATCTTAGTGAAGAAAAGTTTTAAAAATCACTAAACATGTGTATTCTCCCCCCCCCATACACGTGTAAGACTCGTTTGCACCGGGACCAACAAGTGGTATCAGAGCAGTGATTCATTTTGACAACTTTCTTTGGTAGCCATAGTCTATTTGCTGAAAGACTTTTGTGGTCTACTGAATAGATCTTACTGTTGATATCTTACAAGGCTCATTCATCATGCCTTCTAAGAAACTTCCTATGTTCTCTGTTGAGAGCAATGACCTATGGAGATTGAGAATGCAGGCATATCTGTATTCTAAGCATGAAAGAATGTGGAGAGTGGTTTCTGAAGGACCATTCAAATACACTGTTGTGAATCTCAGAATTACTGATACTGAGAGGAATGATCCCAGAGATGAATTTCCAAAAACTGATGACCAAATTACTCCTGATGAGAGAAAGTTAGTCAATTTGGACTATATTGCTAAAGATACTTTAGATAGCACTATTGATGTGTTATGATTTAAGCAGCAATTATGGAGAAAATAATGGAAACATGAATTAAGGAACACAAATTTGGTTACCCAGTTCGTCAGGAATAACTACGTCTGGGGGCACTACCAAGCCAAGAGATCTACTATTTTCGTGTAATATGAGTGATCATACAATTACAATGAGTCAAAAGTATTTAAATATGGAACTGGGCCGAAAACCCTAAATCCGCGTACAGGGCCTCGGAACCGCTCGACCTCGAGCCTTGGTCAAGCGGTTTTGCTCTAGCTCCAAGACTGATCGAGCGCCTACTTGGTGTTGCAAGGGGGGTGCTCGACCGAGCACATCTGCTCAACCTCGGGCACTGGTCGAGCGCCTCCTGCGCGCTGCAACCCTGTTTCACTCAGGCTCCAACAATCCCAACAATCTCCCACCTGGAGACTGACTCCAACTGTAACTTGTCTCCTCCGTTTCAATGGTCTCTCTCACTGGTAGTAGTGTTGGGCCTTCATCTCAGTTTCCAAGGCCAGTTGAAGTCATGCATAACTTCAACTTCTCTAAGGTCACAACCTTAGTCAACATGTCAGTAGGATTCTCACTTCCTCGGATCTTCATTAGCTGTAAGATCTTGTTCTCAATGAGGTAATGTTTGCTTCCATCAGCCTCCTCTTTGATTCTGTAAACCCACTTATTATGCAGTGCTTTCTTGCCCTAGTGAGCTCAACTAGTTCCCAGGTTCCGTTGGTCATCAACGAATTCATTTCATCATCCATCGCAAGTTTCCACTTGCTCACCTGTTCACTACGTGTAACCTCTGCATAACATTCAGGTTCACCACCATCAGTAAAAAATAAATAATGAAGAGAAGGTGAATACCTATCAGGAGATCTCCGTTCTCTCTTGGATCTCCGCAGCGGAATTGTTGGTGGTGGTGTACTAGGTTCTTCCTCAACAATCTCATGATCATCTAGAACCTCTTTGCTCCCACCTGAGTTCGAAATGTCTAACTCCACAACTTGAGTCTCAGAACCACCTTCTTTGGATATCCCCAACCTGTCTTTGTACAACACCTGCTCATTAAATATGACATCTTGACTACGAATTATCTTTCGGTTTTCCTCATCCCAAAATCGATAGCCAAATTCATCACCGCCATATCCAACAAACGTACACTTAACAGATTTAGCATCCAACTTACTTCTATTAGTAGCATCAACATGAACATATGAAACACACCCAAATACTCGAAGAAAAGATAGATTTACCTCCTTACCCGACCAGGCCTCCTCTGGTATGCCATTTTTCAAGGGAGTTGAGGGTCCTCTGTTTATCAAGTAAGTTGCAGTGTTAACTGCCTCTGCCCAAAACATCTTTGGCAGCCCACACTTCAATCTCATGCTTCTAACACGTTCACATAAGGTTCTATTCATACGTTCTGCCACACCGTTCTGCTGAAGGGTTCCTCTCACGGTTTTCTCCATTCGAATTTCGTTCGCCTCACAGAATTCTTTGAACTCACAGAGCTCGTACTCTCCACCATTATCAGATCTCAAACACTTCACCTTGAGACCCGTCTCAGTTTCTACAAGGGTCTTCTACTTCCTGAAAGCATTAAAGGCATCAGACTTATTTTGTAACAACCCGAATCCATTTAGGACTTATTTGTTTATTTTTCCTAATATGTTTAAATGTTATACTTGTTTTTAAAATATGTGTACAGGTTTCCAAAGTTTTCAGGTGACAGACGAGCTTTTCGAGCCGAAAAACCCTACTGACACTTTTCGAGTTTTTATCCGTAAAACAAGCCCGTTGATAATGTCAAAATTAAAAGAATTCAAAATGAGAAAGGAGAACCTCAAATGAAATCCTAAAAATTGTGCGAGTTTAACGGTACGTTTAAAATAATTTTCGGAACCAAAAACCGAACCGAAAAATACAGAAAATACAACGATGGAACCCAAATCGCGTCTAGAATCAAGGCTACCATATTTGGCAGCCCACAAGCTGCAGGAAATCCCCCATTTTAATCCAAAATCTGAGAAGCAATCATCCAAAACCATAAAGTAGTATTAACCATTAAAGGCAAACATTATTAAATTATGACATATTACTAACCCCATCATTACATTCTTCCCCTTTCTTGACACTCCCTTGGCTGGCCACCCTCCCCTCTTCTCCCTGTATATACCCCTTCCTCCCCACTCCAAGTGTTGTCATGAAACTTTAATTCAAGAGAAAACTTTGAGAGAAAATGGAGAGAGTTGAGAGAGTTTGAGAGTTTGAAGGAAGAAGGAGCTTTCCCCTCTTTTCTTGTTCTTGGCCGATCATCACCACCCAAAGGAGGAGTCCTTCCTCCACTATCTTGAAGCTAGGAAGGTTTTAGAAGTAGGAGTTTCCATCAAGAGCCCTCAATCCCCCTCCCAAAGAAAGAAACTACAAGGGTGAGCACCAATGAACCTTTAATCTTGATGCTATGATCATAATTTGTTTGAGCATGAAAACCCTTAGAAATGGCATGCTAAGAACCTCCCTTGAGCTTGTTTAATCTGTGAAAATCATGAATGAAGTTTTTATTGGTGATATCTTGTGCATTTGAGCATGTTTAGCCATATATGTGAAAGTTCGAAAATGTGTATGAAACTTGGGAAGTGCTACTGCCTCATTTTTGGAAAACCTATTTTGATGTTTTAATGATGTTTTAAAATCGTGGAAAAATTCCTAGATGTAGTATTTGAAGTATGGAACAACCTACAAAAAATTGGTTTTCATATAATCTGTCTCCAAGGAGAATAAATTCGTGGAAATTTGTGTGTCTGAGACTATGTGAAACTGGGAGTAGTGACTCTTTTGCATTTTTTTACTTATTTAAAAAGATGATAAAATTTTAGGAAAAATTTGGGATGTTTATCTTTATGTCTTTAAAATCATATCCAAAACTCATAGTGTTTTGTTTATAGAATCATGATATATGCCTATTTGAAATTTATGTGACAAATGATTGATGAAGGTTGAAACTGTGAGTTCAACAATTTATTTATCTTTTTTTCCGTAGCATAAAAATCATGGAAAATATTTTATGTTCTTTTAAATGAGTCAAAAATGGCACATTAAATTTTGGTGAATTTTAGATACGTTTCCAGTGGGTTACGAATTTTTATATGAAGCATGTACTGTATGACGTACCCTGTTACGAACCCGTTTTTACTCAAAAACCTGGTACCGACTCTTAGTTCAAATGTCTTAGGTTTATAAATGAAAGTTTCTTATTTTTAAGTGTTTTATAACATATTTTAATTTCCTAATTTTTAGACATTTTTCCAGTGAGTTATGATTTTTAGTTTAAAGTGTGAACTGTTTTGACAAACCTTTCAATACTCTACCTTGAATCGCAAATGTACCTTGTTTCCTTAGATCAAACGAATTTGTACCCTTGATTAAATCTGTTCCTTTACAAAAGATGTATACCATACTAAAATTTCATATTTTTTCAGTAAGTCTAAGTACTCTTTTCCATTTATGCATGATTACATGTTTTTATGGCGAATGAGTAATACTAGGAAGAAGGAATGGTAATACTTTTAGAACCAAGCATATTTTAGGTTGTTGAATGTTTCATGTTTTCTTTTGTGAATATATGTTTGGATGTTTTACTTGTATTATTAAGTTTTTTATTAAACCCGACCCCGATCTGTGAACCCTTTCGCAAAATAGGGAAATCGTACCAATTCAATAATCGAGTTTCGACGCCCATGTCGAACTCGAAATGAACTCTTATAACTTTTAACTACTAAATGCCCTTTTAATCGAAGAGCTCTTAATTCGATGCGAAACAATTTATTTAATAAAAGAATGAACGATGACTAAACGAACGGACTGTGCTAGGTCCTTGGGGTTAGCTCGGAAGCTTGGAAGTCGTCCCGTGTTCAAAAGCTTTCAAGAAGTTAAAACTTTTACTTGAAAAGTTGTCAGGTGGGTGACACTATCTGTATAGCTAGATAATGTTATATGGACTGTTGACAGTTTTCAAAGTAAATTAAATAAGTACTGTTAAAAAGCAAATATATATATATATATATATATATATATATATATTTTTTGAAACTTGTGGTTTTGGTAAACAATGTACTGAAAATCATGTGAGTACGAATATGAGTTTTGTGAATGTTGGAACATGAACTATATGTGTCGTTTATCGGTTGGGCCTCGTGCCAATGATTTTGGGGATGAGTCCCGTGTGGAGGAATTGGTGGTTTTGCGGGGATATAAGGAAGCGATGATATAAGGAAGCAAGGGGATATAAGGAAGCTATCGGGGGTTGGAAGCGGTAGGGTGCCTACCGGTGCCACCCAATTTTGTTTGAATGATGCGGGATTGGACGTGGTAGACTCTACCAGTGCCACCCATATGTGTGATTGTTGGATGATATGATTGATGTTATAAATGATGGATACTGTATGAACTATTAACAAGAAATCGTGAGTAAGTTCTTGTGTTATAAAGAGAATGAGTAAAAGCTTCTACCATTTTGGATTCCTGTCAATCTGTATAACAACGTACAGGTTGCCCACTGAGATTTTTATCTCACGCCCCATTAAACCCCCTTTCAGGTTATGATGTTGAGGGCCTGGAGCTGCAGTAGACGACCTGTTTCCCCCACTGCCTTATTCAATAAACAAACGGTTTTTTAAATTCGAATAATATGTCTAATTAATACTCTGTGGATCTTGTACTAATGATGTTTATGTACTAAGTATTGAATTTATCTACCCTTCTATTTTTAAACTTGTGTTAAGTTTTATTCCGCTGAAACTCAATTTGTTTGTCCTACCTTTTAAAAGAAATTTTCTGGCTCAGTGTTACAGTTCACTAAGTGATGACTCGGGTTTAGGGAGTCATGACCTCAGAGGTCAACGTTCTGAATTCCGGGGCGTTACATATTTTTCAGAAAATAAACCCATACCTTCCTCGTAGAGTCGTCAATGAAAGTCATGTAATATGATGCTCTACCAAGGGATGTCACTGGTGCTGGACCCTACAAGTCACTGTGGACTAACTCCATCTTCTGCTTCTTCAAAGTTCTGCCTCCCTTCGAAAAACTCACCCTTTTCTGTTTTCCGAATACACAGTCCTCACATAACCCGATGTCAACTGTCTTGAGGTCTGGCAGTTTGCCCTTTGAACACAAAACTTTCATCCCTTTCTCACTCATGTGGCCAAGACGACAATGCCACAAATCTGCATTCCCTTTTTCACTTGCAAGAGCAATGCTGTCCTGGGTGTTGCCTGTCATTTACAACATTCCCTCCTTATTGCCTTGAGCCACTACCATGACACCTTTGGATATCTTCCACGTGTTACATCCAAAAGTCACCTTGTAGCCCTCATCATCAAGCTGCCCAACTAAAATTAAATTCCTCTTCAATCCAGGAATATGTCTCACATCTTTCAACTGCAAAACAGTCCCATTTGGTGTCTTAATCTAAACATTCCCCTTCCCTTTGATTTCCAAAGGCTCATCATCAGCTAGATAAACCTTCCCAAAGTTCCAGGAAGTGTACTTCTCACGTCAGCACTGCTGCACGAATGAAACGATGCTCCAGAATCTAACACCCACGATTCCAATGGACTGCTTACGCTCAAGATTAATGCATCTTAGCCCTCATCAGTGGCGGTGTTTGCTGAGTTGTCATTCTTCTTTTGTGCATTCCCTTGTGCCTTTGCTGGTGCCTTGCACTCCCTTTTGTAATGACCAAGTTCGTGACAATTATAACACTCAACTTGACTCTTGTCCTTCTTGGGCTTATCTTTTCCCCTTGACTTTGATCTCCCTTTGGATTCAGATCTGCCTCTGTTTCCCGCACTCAAGGCTGATCCTGTGGCCACACCCAACTCTTTCCTGCGAATTTCTTCGCTCATGATCAGATCTCTAACCTCATCAAATTTAAGTTTCACTTTACCTGTTGAAGCACTAACAGCTGTTACTGTCCCACTCCAACTTTCTGGTAAAGAAGACAACAAAATTAGGGCTTGAACCTCATCATCAAAATCAATCTCAACCGAGCTCAATTGGGCTATGATCATATTGAACTCGTTTAGATGATTGGCTACCACAGTATCCTCTGCCATCCTCAGGTTGAATAACCTCCGCATCAGATGAACCTTGTTCGCTGCAGACGGTTTTTCATACATCTCAGTCAAAATCTCCAGCATCTCCTTTGTGGTTTTTGCTTTTACCGTATGGAGGGCGACGTTCCTGGATAGCGACAGACAAACCACACTCATCGCCTTCCTGTCCAGCAACTTCCACTCGTCGTCCTTCATATCCTCAGGCTTTGAACCCAAAGGTTGATACAGATCTTTACCGTACAGGTAATCCTCGATCTGCAATTTCCAGAATCCAAAATCCGTTCCATCAAACTTCTCAACAGGCAATTTCCCTTCAGCCATCAAAATTGCTCCCACCAGATCCCTTGAACCTGATGCTCTTGATACCAGTTGTTAGGATTTAAGCAGCAATTATGGAGAAAATAATGGAAACACGAATTAAGGAACACAAATTTGGTTACCCAGTTTGTCAGAAATGACTACGTTTGGGGGCACTACCAAGCCAGGAGATCTACTATTTTTGTGTAATATGAGTGATCATATAATTACAATGAGTCAAAAGTATTTAAATATGGGACTGATTTCTCACTGTGAAACTGCCAAAGAAATATGGGACACACTTGCTATCATGTGTCAAGGCACAGATCATATTAAAGAGAACAAACTTTTTGTTGCCATTGGAGAGTTTGACAGCTTTGAAATGGAAGATGGTGAATCTATTGACAAATTGGAAGTCAGATTCACTAGCATTATGAATGATCTGAATGCTCTTGGGAAAAGATACCCACAGAGAGAAGTGGCACTGAAAATTCTTAGAGGATTGTCTAAGAAATGGGATATACATGTTGTGGTGATTGAAAACACCAAGAATATTGATTCCATGCCATACCAACAAGTTTTCTCTGAACTGGAAGCTTATGAATTTGTGATTGATAAGAAAACTAAGAAATCTGACAGCAAAGTTGAATCTTCATCTAGCAAGAATGTGGCTTTCAAAGCCAAAGAAAAATCCTGTAAAACTAGAGAGTCTGATAATTCACTTGCCAAAAATCAGGATGAGCAAGAGGATAAGCTAGTACTGTTTGCAAGGAAGTTTGAAAGACTTAATAGCAGATATGGGAAATATAAGAAATACTATAAGAACAACAGGTACAGGAACAGGAATAACTCAGAAGCTGAGGACAGATCCACTGAGAAAAGGAAGGACCACAAAGCTGAAGGTTCCTCATCCAGAAAGAAGGACTCCAAAACCAAGGAGGAAAGTGATCAGGATGATGATACCAACAGATGCTATAACTGTCAAAAGAAGGGTCACTTCCAATATGATTGTCCTGAGCTGAGTGCTAAGGAAAGAAAGGAGAGACAAGCCAAGAGAGACAGAAAGATCTCTAGCAAGAAGGCTATGATTGCTGAAGAAGAAGAACAATCTGAAGAAGGATCCAGTTCTTCAGATGAGATATTCTCAGATAGTGACAGCGATGATATCTTCCTTGTTGCTATGGAGGAGGTAAATTCTTCTATCTCTATTGTTGCTCCTACACAAGCACCTGAGTTTTCCTGATGGATTCTTTTGAGAATCTTGTGAAGGACTATTCTTTGTTACAAGAACTTCTCACAGAAACTCAAGAGCAGAATAAGGAACTGACTGCTAAAAATCTGAGGTGGAAAGACTCTAATACTGCTGAGATCACTTCTCAATTAATGGGAACTACTGATGAACTGGATGTTCTGAAAGTACAACTCTCAGAAAAAGAGAAAGTGATAGAAATCCTGAAAGGAAAATTAGAGAAATCCACTGAGGAGAATCAGCTTATCAGAACTGAATTCAATGACCTCTCTGAGAAGCATGAAACTCTAAAGAAAAGTGAGGATAGTGTGCGGAGAAAGTTAGCTCTATTGAATTCTGCATCTAAAGTAATAGATGAAATTTAGAGTTATCAAAGACCTGCAACTATAAAGGCTGGATTGGGATATAATTCAGGGGGAACCTCACAAGGTCTTCTGAATGCTGCTTCTTCTAGTAGCACCAAGACTGTCTTTGTTAAACCGGTGGCATGTACTAATCTTCTTACTGAAGAACAACCCCGTGTTTTAGACAACGGTAAAGGACCTATGGTTTCAGAAAAACTGAAGGTTCAGGAAAGAAAGCCCAAAACTCAGGAAAAGGCAAGAAAACCTGAACATTCAGTAGGAAATTTTCAGGCCAGTACTTCTAAGCCTCAAGCTAAGAATACCAACCTGAAGAGATCTGCACTGAACCATCAAAGGAATTTTCAGAAGAGAAACACTCAGCAGAGATATTCTCAACTGAAAAGACCAAGTCCTCAAACTACTGAAAGACCACAATTTCAGTACAGGCAACCTAAACCCCACTTGCCTAAGGGTAAAGGTTTCCTGGACCCAAGTCAGTGGAGACAGAGACCAGCTGCACCAAGGCCAAAGCATTGGAACAAAAGACCTGAACCCAAGAAGAACTCTAAGGCTCATGGTCATGCTAAGGCTGGCACTCATACACAGGGTACTGCCAAGGCACCTGGGTGGTGAATGTGTATGTAGATGTTTATGGGAGACAAATCAGCCACTCTAAAGTAATTAGAGTTATCAGGCACATTTGAGTTCAAAAAGGTACAGCTAACCTGGTAGGACCCTACACCAAATGGGTACCTAAGGACTAATCTGTTTTTCAGGTGAAGGAAAAGGGCACTGAGCTGAATGAAGACAACATACCCCTGATGAGTGGAAATGAATTGGCTCCTGTTGTATGGTATATGGACAGTGGATGTTCAAGACATATGACAGGATATAAACAATTACTCACTGACTATGTTAAGCAAAAAGGCCCTCAGATTACTTTTGGAGATAACTCCAAAGGACAGATTGAAGGATATGGAACTCTTGAAGTTGAATCTGTTCATATCCATGGTGTTTCATATGTTTCTGGTTTAAAGCATAATTTGCTTTCTATCAGCCAATTCTGTGACAAAGGATTCAGTGTTGAGTTCTCAAAGAACTTATGTTATGTGAAGGACAATACTTCACAACAAATATTATTGACTGGTACTAGAAAAGGAAATGTGTATCTTGCTGATTAGAGGCTAACTCCTAAAGATACATGATTCGTTGCAAAAAGTTCTACTGATACCAGTTGGTTGTGGCACAAAAGACTGAACCACTTAAACTTCAAAACCCTGAACAAACTTGCAAGATTAGCACTTGTGAGGGGGTTACCCAATGAATTGTTCAGTAAGGATCATATATGCGATGCTTGTCAAAAAGGAAAACAAATCAGAGCATCATTCAAAAGTAAAGTAGAAGTTTCTACTGACAGAATTCTACAACTGTTACATATGGATCTCTTTTGTCCAGTAACACTTGTGAGCACTAATGGCAGGAAATATACACTTGTGGTAGTTGATGACTACTCTAGATACACATGTGCCATATTCTTACTCAGTAAGAAAGAGACTCAGACAAAACTGCCAGAATTACTGAAAACACTCAGTACTGAAAAGAATCTGAGTGTGGTCAAAATCAGATCAGATAAAGGTACTGAATTTATCAACCATATTATATATGATTATTGTGCAGCAAATGGAATAGCTCATGAAACATCAGCTGCAAGGACCCCACAACAAAATGGTGTTTCTGAAAGAAGAAATAGGACTCTAAAAGAAGCTGCAAGAACAATGATTGCTGAAGCTGACATTCCTAAGAGATTTTGGGCTGAAGCTATCAACACTGCATGCTACTCTCAGAACAGATCCATGCTGACCAAGAATCAAGGCAAAACACCTTATGAGCTGTGGAATGAAAGGAAGCCTCTTGTTTCTTTCTTTCGTGTGTTTGGTTGCAAGTGTTTCATACACAATAATGGTAAAGATCAGTTGAAAACCTTTGACACCAAAGCTGATGAAGGGATATTCTTAGGATATTATGAAATCAATAAATCCTTCAGAGTTTACAACTGTATGACTCTTATTGTGGAAGAAACACCTCATGTTGTTTTTTATGAATCTACTTGTGTTCAGAAGAAACATGAACATGACTCAGGAGATCTGACCAAGAGAATCACCAGACTGGGCCTGAAAAAGAATACTAAAACATCCTCTGAACCTGAAAAGAATAAGTCAATCACTTTCTACGAATGGAGTGAATCAGACTCAGACAAAGAATCTCAGGATGGAAATACTCAGGATGGTGGGATCAGGATGAAAATTCTCCACTGAAGGAAAGTCAACACACTGAAGCTGACCAATCTGAACATACACCAGTTCAGACTCAGGTATGTAATGCCGATGAAGATGTGGTCACAGCTGAGGCAAACTCTGAATCTATCAACCAAGGGGGAACAAATGTCTCTGACAATGTTCTAAATGGAATTTTCCCTGAGGAAGATGATTCACTCTCTCCTTTTCTGTTGTTCCCTGAATTTGATGAATTACCTGAACCTAACATTTCTTATGTTGAGGACACTACTGAAGGGGGAATATCAAGGAGAAGATGGTTGGATAGTCATCCTACAAGTCAGATTGTGGGTGATCTATCAGAAGGAGTTAAAACAAGAAAGTTCCATGGAGAAAGTGCTTTGTTCTGTTGCTTCCTGTCTGAAAAAGAACCTACTGAGATTGAAGAAGCTCTTCAAGATTTTTTCTGGATTACTGTTATGCAAGAAGTGCTAAATAAGTTCACAAGAAATGAAGTTTGGGAGCTAGTAGATAGACCTAAGAGGCACAATGTGATTGGAACTAAATGGGTGTTCAAGAATAAGAGAGATGAAAACAACAAAATTGTAAGAAAGAAGGCAAGGCTAGTTGCACAAGGAAAGAGATTGAGGCCACAGAGAAGTTAAAGTTCAAAGAAAAAGATGTTGAAAGCCCTGGTCACACTCAAATTTCAGAGGAAACAACTCAACAAGTGTTGGAACAAAAGATGCTTGACAGGAAAAAGGTTGAAGCAAGCAAGGCAGGGGAAGAACAAGCTAGACCTGAGAAGAGAAAAGCAGTTGCTTTTGTTGAAACAGAAAAGAAGAAAGCAAAAGTTTCAAAGCCTGTTCAAAGGAAGCATGTGGTTGAGTTTGATGAATCTGAGGAAGAACCTGAGGAAGCTGAACCTGATACACAACCAGAGACCTTCAATACAAAGAAGACTCTGAGAGCCCTACTAATTGAAAAAGAGAAAAGAACTGTTGCTTCTGTTTCAGGGGCTCCACTGATCAGGAAGAAAAAGGAAGAAGAGCAGAAGAGAAGGGGTGTACTCAGGAAGTTCATTGGCAAGAGGAGAGGTACTGAGAAGACTCAGAAATGGCCGCACATTGATAAATGGATGCCTTTACAGATCAATGATGCATGGGAGAAAATCAAGAGAACCTTCTGGTTCTATTATGAGATTCTGAGAGAATGGAGGGGGAGCAGCTCAGACAAGAATGAGGCATTCATTGAATATTTTCTGACATTCTATCCTGAGTATCTGCAGAAGTGGATCAACTTGGCAGATGAGAGCAACACTCAGATTGTAGCTCCAGGGCCATACAAGTACCCTGCTCCTAGATTTGAGAATGGCTATGTGAATGAAGCAGTCATTTCTCAGGAAATTGCTCAGTATGCTCTTCAGCTAGGCCTGACAGGAAACAATCCAGAGATCAACAAGGAAAGAGATGAACTAAAGAAGAGGTAATATGGGATGTTCAACTTGAAAGTACCAGAGGATGAGATCGAAGAAGACTGAAGACTATGTATTTCTGTTTAAATTCTTTTGGTTTTCATTGTAAGATGCAATTCTTATCTTTCATCAATAAAAAGTTTATCTTTTGTGTTTATGATAATATCTCATTATTTTTTTAAATGTTCTTACTTATCTGATATGCCAATTGAATGTAATAGTCAACTGAAACGTGAGTATAGGTTAGGTTTTCTTAAATGTAACAAGATGGTTTTGGCATCATCAAAAAGGGGGAAATTGTTGGGAGATGAATTTAAATAAAGATTTTGATTAGATCCCAAAACCCATGAGTATGACATGTTCAGAATATCTTGATAGTATATAATCAGGATCAGGTTTCAATAGATACTAGGAATCAGGATTATCTGCACCACATATAGTCAGCAGATATAGATCAGAGAATTTTAGTATACTGAAGACTCAGAAGACTCTGAAGAATCATGATGACTCAGAAGACTCTAAAGACTCAGAAGAATCCTGAAGACTCTGAAGACTCAGAAGAATCCTGAAGACCCGAAGATCCTGAAGACCCGAAGATCCTGAAGACTATTTTTGTACTGATCAAAAAGGGACCTTGAACCACTATCTTAATGAAATAGTGTTATGTTCATTCCTAGTACAAATAAATAGAATTTTAGACATTTGTAGACATTAAGGAACATATCAGCTCATAAAGGTCAACTTAAAAAGAGTCGTTTTGTTTGTCTATGTTCAAAAGAAGATTTCGACCAATGAGGAGGCAACAGCAACGTACTCTACTGACACTGAAAGCAACATCTCACTGAAGAAATGTCAGATCTGATATCTTCCAGTTCACAGAAATTGGTGATTGGCTACATGACTGCATATTTCCTAAAACATGCAAGGGTGTGTTCAAACCTTAAAAATAGTCGTTCATCAATAACCAGAAGAGGAAACTCTTGATGCTATCTCTTCCAACGGATAGTTTTTCAAAGAGTGACCATTGGAGAAGTTGCCTATAAATACCAGTGACCATTCACCATTGTGAGGTTACGGGAAATCAAAGCAACTCCAGAGCTCATTTGTATTCTTGCAAATTGAAGCACTCGAAAAACCTAGATTTCCCAAGTGTTTCACATTGAAGAGAGCTCATTACATTAAGCTTAGATTTGATAGATATATCCAAAGCTTAGTAGAGATATCCTAGCCTTTGCATTTATTCTTAATGTAAAGGATATCTCACCCTAGTTGGAAACCAACCCAAACCAAACCCTTTTGATAGGTAGTTTGTGTATTGTGTGTGATTGTTGGTGAGAAAGAGTTGTAAAGAGCAAGTAAGCTGCAGTGAGTCAGCCAGAAAGCTCTAGAGAAGAAGTGAGTAAACTGTTTTAGACAATCAGAAAGCTTGTGTGTGTTGAGTTAGTAAGCTGCAGGTGAGTCAGCCAGAAAACTCAAGGTAGAAAAGTTAGTAAGCTGTTGTGTTCAGCCTGAAAGCTTTAGGTGATAGTGTGTTAAGGAATTTCTCTGAAGATCAGAGAGAGTGGACGTAGGAGCTTGAGTCTCTGAACCACTATAATTTGTTGTGTTGTTTGCTTTCTGTTTTGCATTCTATCTGTTGCATATTTTCACTGAAAGTATACTGTTTTCTTGATACTCAGTTGGAATCAATCCACTGAATGTGCATTAACTGATTCACAGCCTTAACCACTGTTTTACTAAGGAAGAGATTTTCAGCAAGTTAAAATGAGTATAAACTTAGAGCCAACACATTCCGCACTCTTGATTAGCTAGAACAGATAGTTACCAAACTGAAATAACTCTACTGAGTATTCAGTAAGATAATTATCTGATCCAAGCTTCTCAGGATCTCTGATAAAACTCAGGATCAGTTGGGCTAATCTGAAGCTTCTGAAAGCTGCTCAGGATCACTGTCTCAGTAGACTTTGACTCAGGGCAATTTGTGTTTCTCAGGGCAAAATTCTCAGGACATCCTGACCCATCTGATCTCAGTGAAGAATATTTTTAAAAATCACTAAACACGTGTATTCCCCCTCCAATACACGTGTAAGACTCGTTTGCACCGGGACCAACATATTCCTTCATCAGCTTTTCTATCAAAGTTTTCAACTGATCTTTACCATTATTGTGTATAAAACACTTACAACCAAACACACGAAAGAAAGAGACAAGAGGCTTCCTTTCATTCCATAGCTCATAAGGTGTTTTTCCTTGATTCTTTGTCTGCATGGATCTGTTCTGAGAATAGCATGCAGTGTTGATTGCTTTAACCCAAAATCTTTTAGGAATATCAACTTCAGCAATCATTATCCTTGCAGCTTCTTTCAGAGTCCTATTTCTTCTTTCAGCAACACCATTCTGTTGTGGAGTCCTTATAGCTGATGTTTCATGAGTTATTCCATTTGCTGCACAATAATCAGATATAATATGGTTGATAAACTCAGTGCCTTTGTCTGATCTGATTTTGACCACACTCAGATTCTTTTCATTACTGAGTCTTTCCAGTAATTCAGGTAGTTTTGTCTGAGTCTCCTTCTTACTGAGTAAGAATATGACCCATGTATATCTGGAGTAGTCATCAACTACCACAAGTGTATATTTCCTGCCATTTGTGCTCACAGGTGTTACTAGACCAAAAAGATCCATATGTAACAATTGAAGTATTCTATCAGTAGATACTTCTACTTTGCTCTTGAATGATGCTCTGATTTGCTTTCCTTTATGACAAGCATCACATACATGATCTTTACTGAACACTTCATTTGGTAATCCTTTCACAAGTGTTAATCTTGCAAGTTTGTTCAGAGTTTTGAAGTTTAGGTGATTCATTCTTTTGTATCATAACCAACTGGTGTCAGTAGAGTTTTTTGCAACTAAACATGTATCCATAGGAGTTAATCTCCAATCAGCAAGATACATATTTCCTTTTCTAGTACCAGTCAGTAGTATTTATTGTGAAGCATTGTCTTTCACATAACATAAGTTCTTTGAGAACTCAACACTAAATCCCTTATCACAGAATTGACTGATAGAAAGCAAGTTATGCTTTAAACCATAAACATATGATACACCATGGATATGAACAGAATCAACTTCAAGAGTTCCATATCCTTCAGTCTGCCCTTTGGAATTATATCCAAAAGTTATCTGAGGGCCTTTTTGCTCAACATAGTCAGTGAGTAATTGTTTGTATCATGTCATGTGCCTTGAACATCCACTGTCCAGATACCATGCAGCAGGTGTCATTTCACTTCCACTCATCAGGGCTATGTTGTCTTTATTCAGCTCAGTCCCCTTTTTCTTTACCTGAAAAACAGATCAGGCCTTAAGTACACATTTGGTGTAGGGTCCTACCAGGTTAGCTATACCTTTTGGAACCCAAATCTTCCTCACTACTCTAATTACTTTAGAGTGGCTGATTTGTCTTCCATAAACATCTACGTGCACATTCACCACCCAAGGTGCCTTAGCAATATCCTGTGTATGAGTGCCAGCCTTAGCATGAACATGAGCCTTAGAGTTCTTCTTGGGTTCAGGCCTCTTGTTCCAATGCTTTGGCCATGGTGTAGCTGGTCTATGTCTCTGCTGACTTGGGTTCAGGAAACCTTTACCCTTAGGCAAGTGGAGTTTAGGTTGTCTGTACTGAAATTGTGGTCTTTCAGTAACCTGAGAACTTGGTCTCCTCAGTTGAGAATTTCTCGGCTGAGTGTTTCTCTTCTGAAGATTCCACTGATGGTTCAGTGCAGATTTCTTCAGGTTGGTATTCTTAGGCTGAGGCTTTGAAGTACTGGCCTGGGGATTTCCTACTGAGTGTTCAGGTTTTCTAGCATTTACCTGAGGTTTGGGCTTTCCTTCCTGAACCTTCAGGTTCTCTGAAACCATAGGTCCTTTACCCTTGTCTAAAACACGGGGTTATTCTTCAATAAGAAGATCAGTACGAACCGCTAGTTTAACAAAGACAGTCTTAGTGCCTCTAGAAGAAGCAGCATTCAGATGGTTACCTTGTGAGTTTCCCCCTGGATTATATCCCAATCCAGCCTTTATAGTTGCAGGTCTTTGATAATTCTGAATTTTAGCTATTGCTTTAGATGCAGAATTCAATAGAGCGACCTTTCTCCGCAAGTTATCCTCACTTTTCTTTAGAGTTTCATATTTCTCAAAGAGGTCATTGAATTCAGTCCTGATAAACTGATTCTCTTTAGTGGATTTCTCTAACTTTCCTTTTAGGGCCTCTATCACTTTCTCTTTCTCTGAGAGCTGTACTTTCAGAACATCTAGTTCATCAGTAGCTCCCATTAATTGAGAAGTGATCTCTGCTGCATTAGAGTTTTTCCATTTCAGATTCTCAGTAGTCAGTTCCTCATTCTGCTCTTGAGTTTCTATGAATAGTTCTTGTAACACAGAATAGTCTTTCATAAGATTCTCAAAAGAATCCATCAGGTCAAAATTACTGGTTACAGATGAACTTGACAACTCAGGTGCTTGTGTAGGAGCAGCAACAGAGATAGAAGAATTTACCTCCTCAATAGCAACAAGAAAGACATCATCACTATCACTATCTGAGAACATTTCTTCTGAAGAGCTAGATCCTTCTTCAGAATGTTCTTCTTCAGCAACCATAACCTTCTTACTTGAGTTCTTCTTGTCTCTTTTGGCTTGCCTTTCCTTTCTTTCCTTGGGGCTTAGCTCAAGACAGTCATACTGGAAGTGACCCTTCTTTTAGCAGTTGTAGCATCTGTTGGTATCATCATCATAATTATTCTCCTCCTTGGTCTTGGAGTCCTTCTTTCTGGATGAAGACCCTTCAGCTTTGTGGTCCTTCCTTTTCTCAGTGGGCTTGTCCTCATCTTCTGAGCTATTCATGTTTCTGTATCTGGTATTTTTGTAGTGCTTTTTGTACTTTCCATATCTGCTATTGAGTCTTTCAAATCTCCTTGCCAACAGTACTAGCTTATCCTCTTGCTCATCCTGATTTTTGGCAGGTGAGTTATCAGACTCTTTAGCTTTACATGATTTTTCTTTAGCTTTGAAAGCTACATTCTTGCTAGATGGAGATTCATATTTGCTATCAGATTTCTTTGTTTTCTTATCAATCATAAATTCATAAGCTTTCAGTTCAGAGAGCACTTGTTGATATGGCATAGAATCAATGTTCTTGGTGTTTTCAATCACCACAGTATGTATATCACATTTCTTAGATAGTCCTCTAAGAATTTTCAGTGCAACTTCTCTTTTTGGGTATCTTTTCCCAAGAGCATTCAAATCATTCATGATACTAGTGAATCTAACTTCCAGTTTATCAATGGATTCACCATCTTCCATTTCAAAGCTATCAAACTTTGCAATGGCAACAGATAGTTTGTTTTCCTTGATATGATTTGTGCCTTGACACATGATAGTAAGTGTATCCCAAATTTCTTTGGCAGTTTCACAGTGAGAAAATCATTCCCATAACACCATCATCAATAGTGTTATATAGAGTATCTTTAGCAATATAGTCTAAGTTGACTAATTTTCTCTCCTCAGGAGTAAGTTGGTCATCAGACTTAGGAAATTCATCTCTGGGATCATCTCTCTCAGCATCAGTAATTCTAGGATTTACAACAGTGTACTCAAATGGTCCTTGAGACACAACTCTCCACATTCTCTCATGTTTAGAGTATAAGTGTGCCTTCATTATTAGTCTCCATAAGTCATAGTTCTCAAATGGGAACATAGGTAGTTTCTTAGAAGGCATGATGAATGAGCCTCGTAAGATATCAGCATTAAGATCTATTCAGTAGACCACCAAAGTCTCTCAGTAAACAAGACTATGGCTACCAAAGCAAGTGGCCAGTTGAACCACTGCTCTGATACCACTTGTTGGTCCCGGTGTGAACGAGTCTTACACGTGTATGGGGGGGGAATACACGTGTTCAGTGATTTTTCAAACTTTTCACAAAACTGAAATCAGTGGGTCAGGTTGTTCTTTGAAATAGCCCTGAGAAGCACAGATTACCCTGAGTTAGAGCCTACTGAGACAATAACCCTTAGCGGCTTTCAGTATCTTCAGCTTAGCCCAACTGATCTGAGGTTTACAACAGAGTCCAAATAAGCTTGGAGTAGATAACTATCTTACTGACTACTCAGATGAGTTAGATCAGTTTGACAACTATCTATACTAGCTTATCTAGTGTGTGGAGTGTGTAGGCCCTAAGTTTATACTCATTTTATCTTGCTGAAAATCTTTATCTCTTAGTGAATCAGTGGTTAAGGCTGTGATCAATTTAGTGCAAATTCAGTGGATTGATTCCAACTAATTATTAGAAAACTCAGTATGCTTTCAGTGAAAATATGCAACAGATATAATGCAAAGCAGAAAGCAAATAACACAACAAATTATAGTGGTTCAGAGGAAAAGCTCCTACATCCACTCTCTCTTAATCTTCAGAGAAATTCCTTAACTCACTTCTACTACTACCTCAAGCTTTCAGACTGAACTCAGCAGCTTACTAACTTTCTTCTATGAGCTTTCAGGCTGAACAATACTGCAGCTTACTAACTCAAACACACACAAGCTTTCAGACTGTCACAAGCAGCTTACTAACTTCTTCTCTAGAGTTTTCAGGCTGAACTCAACTGCAGCTTACTAACTCTTTACAACTCTCACTTTTCAACAATCACACACACAAACTACCTAAACAATAGGGTTTTGGTTTGGTTGGTTTCCAACTAATGTGAGATATCCTTTTACAATTGAGAACACAAGGTAAAAGGCTAGGATATCTCTAACTAAGCTTTTAATATGCTTTGGATCTAGGATTAGTTAAATGAGCTCTCTTCAAGGTGAAACACTTGGGAAATCTTAGGTTTTTCGAGTGCTTCAAATGCAAGAATACGAATGAGCTCTGGAGTTGCTTGATTTCCTGTAGCCTTGCAATGGTGAAGATCACTGGTATTTATAGGCAACTCACCAAGGTCACTCTTGAAAAACTATCTGTTGGAGGAGATAGCATCAAGGGTTTCCTTATTTGGTTAGTGATAAACGACTATTTTAGGGTTTGAACACGTCCTTGCATGGTTTGGGTAATATGTAACCAATGCAGCCAATCACTAAGTTTTTGTAGTCTGGAACTCATTACATCTGACATCTCAGTGACAGGTCGCTTTCTGTGTCAGTGAAGTACATCGTTGTTGCTCTCTCATTGGTTCTTGACTTCAGTGAATAGAGACAAACGGAACGGCTCTTTTAGGTCAATCTCTTCTGAATGAGACAACCTTAAAATACACTTTAGTTCTAATTCCTTTTGTCTGCAATCAATTGTTTGGACAACATTTATATTTCAATAAATTTTCAGGACTTAAATTGGTACAGATGTCCTCAGTGAGATAGTCTTCAGGTCATCAAGGTCTTCTGAGTCTTCAGGTCTTCAGACTCTTCTGAGTCTTCCGGGCGATCTGAGTGTTCAGGGTCTTATGTGTTCCCCCTTAATGTATTCTTCCTATACTAATCCTGAGTATTATCTGCTGACTTTACATGGTGCAGATACTTCCTGAAAATGATCTTACATGAAACCTGTCTACAGACTATCAAGATTATTCTGAACATGTCATACTCAGGGTTTTTGGGATCTAATCAAAATCTATTAAATTCATCTCCCAACAAAATCTCTCCAATACCTTCTCAAAGTAAGTTGGCTGGTATATAAAGATTTATTTTTCTTTAGGGAGATGCTCGATCTGCTGGTCGAGGCAATGCTTGGTTTCATCCAGGGTTTTATTTCTAATTTCATTTCTAAGATTTAAATTTATTTTCTTCAATTTCCTTACTTGTTCAACCATAATGAACTAAGACAATACAAACACCACCAAAATAATTTCTTATAAACTCGCAAGGAAATATTTCATTATTTATTTATTCCTTATTCATGAGCAATTAATTGAGTCGATCGTGGAATATTCTACACAAATATTTTTATGTCATATAATGACCTTTGTAATTCTAATATCGTTCATAATACGATTTTCACCATTCCTCATATAAGGAATTTTATATCCATCAAGGATTTTCATATAAATATTGACATCCGTTGATCAATATAAACATGCGGTTACAATGTCTATCAACTACATTTCTAAATTTAATTTTACTTACTGTCAGAGATCTTAAGTAGCAAAACTTTATTTCATACATAACAGGAGTATATATTTGATAAAATCAGTATTGGGTCTCTGCAAAACCCATGAGCTATTAATCTCACTTTGTACCTCATTACATCGTTATTTTCATTTCCTTTTCATACAAATACACATATATATCCAACAGGGATAACATTCATGTGTGTATGTACGATAAGGTCAAATACAATTTCTTTTGTTTAGCGAGTCTAGCTCTGCCCCAATTGCTTCTTCTGTTTTACCTAGTCAAAGTGCTTCTGACTCAACTATTGACTTTTGTACAGGATCCAGATTTTTTTATTTGTAATAGTAAGAGCAATTGTGGCGGTGAATACGTTGTCGAAAACCTTAGTACATTTCTCCTGTATTTATAAAATCATATCAATTTTTATATTTATATCAACCAGATCTTCATCATTTCCCATAATATTTTGATCTTGTCGTTCCGCAATTCTAGTATTCTCATTATTTTGTGCACGTGCTTCATTACTAGAACTTTTGTCTTCAGGACGTATCTCTTCAAGAGACTTCAAGAGTGACTGAATATATTTGCTAGCTTTAGTAATTACCGCGGATTTATATCTTACATGATAAGGGGTCATTTACACTTCTGGCGTGTAGGGGCATTAACATATATATTTGTATAAAAATATCACATTTACTCTGTGGTGCATTTACAACAAGTATATGTGCTTTAGTCACTCATTTATTATAAATTAATTTGGCAGATTATTTGCTAAATATTGCAAGTGAATTATTTTTTGAACTTCTAGTTCACTTAACTAGTATTGAAGATCTTTTATATTCCACAGATTTCTCGGCATTCATTTAATTTTAAATTATTATCTCCCCCTAATGCTGAGATATGATCTTCGTTAAATGTGCAATCAGCTAGCTGGGTTGTGAATTGAAGTACACTGTGGTGGTGATATAGAAATAAATATTGCACAATCAAATATTTGCAGATGGGAAATGTTTAGTTTTTAAGCACTAGTTATAAAAAGGGGATTCTTGATATACAATGGGTCGGATTTGAACTAGTGTAGCACCAAGTAAAATTCCATGCCTCCAACATGAAATAAGTAAGTTGGAATTCTACAATAATTGTCTAGTAATTAATTTGCTGAAGTCTATTAGTGATTTAGCTGAACAATTCTAAATGTGGACGTAAGAGATTGAATGCTACTTTATTTCTCAATGTCATATAATAATCATCGATGTGAATTTTATCGACATTAACCATTCAAATGGATTTATTGGATAATCCAAAAATATAAGTTCAATAATATTGTCAATAAATTTGCTTCAGGTAAATTATATCAGTCCACAAGTATCTTCATGACTCCGTTCAAGAAAAATAAAAGATACAATTCCAACTTTTAGTATGAAAATGTCGTACTGTAATTTTTTTTTGCACAAGCCCCACAAATAAATTAATTTGCATGAGGTTGTGTTATTTGACATACTATGTAAAATAGAATTAGTCAAAATCCGACTTAACATATTTTGAACCGCTCATGTCATAATTTGAATAAATTTACTTCAGGTAAATTAGTACATCATTCAAAGAATCATCATTTTCGATGTTCATATTTGCTTCGGGCAAACTAGAACGATGAGATTCTATTTTGCTCATAATTAAATAAGGGCTCAATTTTAGTGGAAGAATTTTCATGTATAATTTATATTGTTTCCACTCAAAACAGGTATAGTATTGTGAATTTCAACGTGGAAAGTTCAAGTCAAGAAATTATTATAGTTAAGAGCAAAGAGGTTTCCTTTTCAAGATAATTTACTACAATTGTCCTTAAGAAAAACTTGATATAAACTTTCATGTGTTGTTCAAATTCACTAAATCTCAATGAAACAATCATCAGCAAAAATAAGTTATAATAGGCAAATAAGGAATTTTAATAGAAATCCTAATTTCTACCCAAATAATTCACAAACTTATTCTGCGGCAAGACACTCTAATTACGAAAATTTAAAAGAGATTAAGCTTCTTTACCAGAGTGGAACCCTTGGGTAAGGATTCCAATATCGTTTTATGATAGACTTGGATCGTATCGATCTCAGGCTCCATGAGAGATTCTGGGAATGAACAATCTACTTCCTCAAATTCATAGATGGGGATAGTTTCGTCGTTTTTAGGCATGTCTCCAGAAATCAAACAGGTTCAATGACCAATATGGAATCCAAAAGAAAAACTCAACATAGAAATGGGTTAGCCAAGATTAAAATAATAGTGGGAATTTAATAGTCATTTACTCAAAATTGTAATTGCATTAACATAATTTCCAACTAATGATAGAGTTGCTAAGCCTTTCACCGTAGCATACAAATATCATCATACCGATAAGATAAAATTTAAGATTCTCGTATTATCCTTACACTATTGGTTAATCTAAGAATCACTAATAAAGTAAGCAACATAACCCAATTCATAACAAAACTCATAATATCATCCTCCTATATAATACTGTAAAATAAAATCACGATACAGTTGGATCACAATAAATTGTAAAACAAAAATATAATCCCTTTCCTCCATATTCCAACAAGAAATCAGTCCACTAATTACCGAAAAGCCTTATTCATACGGTTTTAGTGAGGAGAGAATTTGAGGTTAGATTATTCAGGCTTATAAAACTATATATATTCGTTTTTGTATCAATTGCTAGTACTAATTACCAAAAGACATAATTAAATGTTTAAGAAACAAGAAAATAAAACAGATCATGATTGAGAGGCATAACAAAATACACAACCCAGCACTATTTTTTTTTTCACACTCCAACGTCACTTGGTTGGAGATGAATAATCAAATCCAATATAGCAAGAATACACTTTTAATAACTTCCAACTTGTGGGCTAGTTTGCCATATTGCTAAAAAAGGTCCCGTCCCTCTCGTTTTAGGGTTTTTGTCTCTCTCTGGGAGTTGGCGGTGTTCCCTCTTCGTGGGCTTGGTGTTTCCTTTCTCCGGCACAAATTGTGAATCTTCCCTTTTGTTTTCTTCCACGGGTTGATCGCCAGATCTGTTTTTAATTTTGAAATCATATTTTTTTTAACCTTTTCCCCTTTTCCCCTTTTCCCACACTTATTCCCTCCCACCCCTTGATTTTGTCTTGTTTTGTTTGTGTCTCCCTCGGTGTGGGTTCCATTTGGTCAGATTTGGGCTTTTGCCTTGTGGAAGTCTCCTTATGAGGAACGTGGGGTCTTGTTTCTGTTCACCGTTTGTGGATTTGTGCTTGGTTTTTTTGTTTGTCTCTCTTTCCCCCCTTTTTTCTTCTGCAGGTTTCAGGAATCCGGTGTCTTGAGTTATGGAGATTGATGGGTATGAGACCAGATATGGGCGGGAGGAGGCAAGGGCCTTGGTTGAGAAAGGGTAGGCTTGGCGTGTGGGGGACGGGTCAACAATCCCGTGTTTCTCTGGAAGATGGATGGGACTCGGTGAGCAGAAATACTGGGATTTCGTGATGAAACATTCGGTGGAGGTGTTAATGTTAGTGTCCTAGAGACAATCCTTTGTAAGGACATAATGCTAAGATAATATTCAGTATTGGTTTAATATTAATATTGTTTATTTAATATTAAATGTATGGCGTTACACTTGTTTGAATATTATGTTTGGTTGTTTACATTTGTTCTTACCTGTGTTCCCATGAATCACTGTTGTCATTGAGATTGTGAGAACTCAGATAATTTAAGTATGATTCTCAAATAGCCCCGATCAAGGATCATCAAGAATGGGATATTGATGATGCAATTGAGATTGGTGTGCGGTCTGCATCATACTCTTAGAGAGTGTAGTAAGATCTCACTTACTACGAGATCTCATGATGGATGCACAGATACCTTAGAGGGTATTGGTATACCCATCCGAGAAACCGTTTGATGTAGTTCCACTATATGTGTCTACCTGTGTCTCGGTTAGTGGGAGTGATGTGATACTCCTTTGACTTGAGATCAATACGCATGACATGTGTGGAGTGATGAACTTTGACCATGACCGACGCTTGCACCCTTCCATGGGTAGATATTGCTTGGAATGGGTTCATCACAAAGTGCATGTGCGTGGTAGTTGAGTCAAGAATAGGATTCATTCCTCAAAGTGGATTTAGAGAGAATACTGATCTTCTCATCATAATTGGATCAAAGTCATTGGCCAATGCACGTCAACTTGGACTTTGTGGCCAAGTGTGACATAAGTGATCAATTAGTGATTAGAGAAAATATGATTAAATTATTTGAATAGACACTTCATCATGTTTAAGACTAGTCAAGTATTCGTGAATGAAAGGAAGATATCGCAATAGCCCACGTTATAGTTACAGGTAGTTGCACGTTTCTCGCAACGTACCTCATATATTGAGAATGTCTGATTTATTGTCTAGGGTTCAATTAAAACCGTTAGTTTGACTAATCACTCGATATTTTAGGGTCTATGGATCACACAACAAGTATTTCCCTTGTATGGATTATAGTTGGTTGATTAAGTATTAAATTGGATTTAATATTTAATTTATGGATAATTAATTAATAATATATTAATTTGGAATTAATTATTATTACTGTTTAATTAAATTAGATTTAATTAAATAGGAATCCCAAAATAATATATGGAATATTATTGTAGGAAAATATATTTTGGGAAATCATATCTAAGAGATATGATTTGCTAGATTAGGAAATATCTTCCTAATAAAGATTGCTTAATCTTTAAGTTGTGCTTCCTTTATATATATGACATCCTAGGGATTCATTAATCACTACAAGAAAACCTAATTTCTCCATAAAATCTAGAATATGAATTTTCCTAGCAAATTTCGTCTTAGATTCAACGCTGGAAAATCTGTGCAAGTCCTGTACGAGGAGATTACGTGGATACCATAGTTGAGAAATCTGCTTTCGAATTACTGTAAGATCCCTCGTTATGATTATTCGTACTTGTTTATGGAATTAACTGTTCATTGTTGATGAACTATTTATTTCCGCCGTGCATGTATTACGTGTTTACGTGTTAGTATATTCCAATAGTGGTATCAGAACTTCAGGCTCTTGTTTTTAATTGCATAATTGAATTTGGTTTTAATTTTATTTTTTTTTAAACCGTGGGGAACGACTGTTTTGTTAGACAAAAACCGCACCCCTTCCTTTTATTTGCCTGTTCGCTCATCTTCTTCGCCCAAACTCACTCGCCCAAAATTAGAGTTTTCTGGGAAAACCCCCTTTCGCATCCGCCGTTGTACCTTAGGGTTCTGTGCGGTGCCGGGACGACGCTCGATCCAACGGCCTCGTGCCGCAACTCGCATCGGTCGCGCGAACCCACAACCCCGATGTGTTGCTCGTCGTCTTCGTCGCGTTGAGAGTCGATGCTCCTGGCTTCGTCTCTTTTCACGGTGATGCGCCCTCAAATTGTTTCGATTCGTCGCGGTGCGCCATCGATTCACCTCGATTTGAGTCGCCGATGCTTGAATCTCTTCGGGGCTTGACCGTCCTGTCCATCTCGGTACGATTCAAGGTGGCGCGCCACTGAAATCGAGACGAACCAGTGGCAGCGCGTCGCCGAATCGATTGTCGACCTTCTGGTTTCGAACCAGTTTATAGAAAAAGGAGTCGTGGCTCCGCGCGCGCCCCCACCCGATCTGTTCATTCGCGGTGGCGAGACGCCCGCACGCGATAAGCTGTGGCGGTGACTCGCGCCTGTTCTTCGACTTGTTATGCACCTCCGATTGTTCATTGTTGCTTGTGGGTGCTGATGATTTTGGATTTTATCTGATTTTTTATGACTGTTGCTTGCTTGTCGATTGGGTTTATGTTTGAAACTGATGAAATTGTAATCTTATTGAACCCTAATAGTTGGAACAGTTTTTGGGAATTTTTGGAATAATTCTGATGAAATGTGAAGAATTATTGGACATTGAATTTAGGACAGACTCTTCCGACAATTTTGAAATTTACACATGAGCCCTTGGCAAATAAAATATAATAAAATTAAAATCTAATTTTCCAAAATAAATAAAGCTTAATTTTAAAATTGGATTTTTGGTTGGACCAAATAATTAATTGGATTAATTATTGAAGTTTAATAATTTTAAAACTGATTTTGAAATTGGATTTTGAAATTCGTTTTAAAGGAATTGTTAAATCTCACTTGGTTAATTATTTATTTAATTAAATTGTTAATGCACTTATAGTCCGCATTATATTCGTTTTGGTAGGCGGCACCCAATAATTATCGAACCGTATTAATTGATTGTGTAGGCGACACTCATAAAAGTGTTAGTCCGTGTGAAATCATGTTTGGGTAGGCGGCGCCCAATAATTGCTCAAATGTGATATAGATTAACATGTTGGATCTCGATTAAGTAACTAATACCCCGCCTTTAAAATGTTCTTCACTAAAATATGGTTGTCTCATTAATTTGGTAAGATGTCTTCCATCAAAATTAAAAGTAAACCGGAGATTTTGTTCCAATGGGTATTTAAGACCAAAGTCTTTTGCTCGGATCTACATCTAACGAGACTTTTATAGGGACACGTAGTGTCGCCGCTTGATGGTTGTAAACCAACTTGACTTTGTTTCACCAGTCAAAGCAGGGAAACGAAAGTTAAGGGACATCCGATTAGACTGGGTTTAATCAACTAGGAATTGCAATTTCTTGCAATTGGTTTAGAGACCTACCAGTTTTATTATTATAGTAATCAGCCAAAGCAAATATTGTAATGATAAGAACGTGGATCCCAGTCTATTAAGATTTATATTAGATATAAATTCGTACTCTTCCGATGAGGTCGTTGAGTATGTGAAAATAATTGAGACAAAATAAATATAAAGACCATGTTTATTTTGATTGCTGAATATTGATCATAAGAATTATGTGTTTTAATTCTCATTTTCATTTTATTTCTCTAGGCTTGTTGAAATGAATAACTTATCACTGAGAAGCGTTTTGGAAATAAACAAATTGACTGGGCCAAATTTTCTCGACTGGCACCGAAACGTGCGTTTGGTGCTTAGGCAAGAAAAGATTGAGTATGTGTTGGACACGCCAATCCCTGCTACCACTGAGGATGGTACTGAAGAGGCTGAGGCATTTGACGCTGAAGTTCAAAAGAAGCATCAAGAGGATGCTTCTCAGGCTCAGTGTGTTAGTTGCTAGGCATGACTCCCGAGTTGCAAAGGCAGCATGAGAAGATGCTTCCCTTCGAGATGCTCAAGCATCTGAATGATATCTTTGATTCTGAATCTCGTTCCGAGATTTATGAAGTGATGAGAGATCTGTTCAGATGCCGGCTGTTTGTGTTAGGATTATACTGGAAATTATGCTTTTACTTTGTATAATCAAACTGAATTTCGGTCTTATTTACTGAAATAAATTATTTATCACTGATAATTTAAATATCATCGAATGTTACATATATTTACTGCATAACTGTTCAATAAATAGTACGTGTTATATTGTAGTTAATTTAGTGATACCAGATCACAGAAGATTAAATTAACATTCCCTTGTAACCAAAAGTACACCATTCACGACCTAGATGGAAATGAACAATCCATCGTGAAAGGTTGAAGTAAGGCTCAGATTGGCTTGTCTTGACCAAGAGATTACACTAGTGCATGTTTAGTGCACTGAATAGGACCTACAGGAGGACAAATTCTTCAGAACTGAACTAAGAAGAATTAGACCTCAGTGGTTCGTTATTTCTTAATCTTCGTCCCTTAAATAGGATCGTGTGTGGTTAGTAATTATTGCTTTAACTTATTACGGGTAGAGAATCAACGAGATTCAATACTTTATATCTTGGGCAATATTATTGGTCACATGCGATTGCTAAGATTTAATACGGAGAATCGTGTGCAAGTACGCTTGTTCGATTTGCCCCCTTGGGAGGTTCATAAGTTTTATCATACCAAATCTTACAAGTGGAACTAGTTTCCGGTATGGATAATAATGTTGAACCGTTCCTTTACCAAGGATAAAAGATATTAATTAATGGAAAGCTATTTCAGTGGCTTTAAATTAATTAATGGGCTAGATAATCTTAAACATGGGAAATAATAACCGGGAGCCATATTGACTGTAATATGGTTAAGATGGATAGTGCAATATTAATTATGTAGTGGGATTAATTAATATTTATGGGCTTGAATAATCATGTGGCTCAATATTGATAATTCAAGATCCATTGGAAGGTCCAATTTTAATTCTCCTAAAGGCCCCTCAAGTGGCTAAACATAAAGTCCAATAACTGAAAAATGTGTTTAAAATAAAATAAATTTTGTTGCTATTTTTCCTCATTAATTTCGAAAAATATAAATAAAAGGGGAGAAAAATTTTCTTTGAATTTTGTTATGGAATGAAGATATGTATTCTTGAAATACAAGATTATCTCATTAAATTCAAGAAATCTCCCACTTGGTTATTTATATGTTATTTTCGAAAATTTTGAAAGAATAAGGGAAAGAAAGATTTTCTTGATTTTCTTGAAAATATATAATGGAAGATATGTATTCTTGCAATACAGGTATATCTCATAAATTCAAGAAGATCTAAATCTTGGAATCTTTATCCTTATTTTTTCGAAAATAACCATCACAAGAGAAGGTGGGATTTTATGGAATATTTTAATTATGGAGGAAAGAATATAGGAGATATATTCAAGATTTCTTGGAGATCAATAAAAGATTTTTTCCTCCCTATTCCATGACAAAAAATCGCCCACCACCTATCTATAAATAGGGGATGATTTCTTCATCCCCAGGGACAATTCCATGTGCTGGAAAAATTAGTAAACCCACAAAGGTGGTGCAACAAATTTTTATTTTCCCTTTTGTTAATTGTTCGCGAGCTTCCTTCCACCGGATTGACGAGCAAGGACTAGGGAATACTTGGGAAGGCTTTTTGGTGTGTTTTTATCGACGAGACCATTTCCACTCCAAGAGGTTAGTTCACGTAAACCCGTAGCAATTCCGCATGCATAGGATTTATGTGAACTGGTTATATGCATGATTTGTTGTTGAATTATTATTTGAATTAATATAGGATTAATTCATGCTAGTAATAATTGTTAGAATTAAATTTGTATTTAAATATTAATCCCGAATAGATCCGTGCAACAATTCCCCAACAACTGGTATCAGAGCCTCGGTTTCGAGCTCTGAATTTTAAATTGTAATTTAGTTTGTTTTTCTTAAATTTGAAATTGGATAGTAGAATTGCTAGATCTTTTTTGCAGGTATCCAATTGTCATGGAATTTAATGTGTTTATTTGTGCATGCATATAAATTGTGGTTTTTTAATTCGATTCGTTCGAATTCGTTTTGCCTCGTGAGAAAATCCACGAGTAAATTAGAATTTGTTTGATTTGATCAATGTAATAGACTAGTCTAGATCTAGGTTTATTTATTTTTGTAAATAAATTGTAACCGGATAGAAAATGGAGGCGGAGACGAAGAATTAAAAGACGGATCCCGAATCCGGGCGCGTAGCAGGTCGCGCCAAATGTGTGTCAGGAGGTACGCTGCCAACGCGATCGCCGGGCGGGCGAGCACGGGCGCGGGGCGTAGGGTCGCGCCGAAGTGGGCGCGGATCACCGAGGCGCTGCTGGGGGGGCGACATGCCGACGCTGGCGAGTGCGGGCGAGGCAAATAGGCGGGCACCAAGGCCACAAGACAGATCCATACAAGCCGCCGAACACTCCTCGCCGAGATCTACCGAAAGGAAGACTGAAGTACCGGCTGGCGACGCGGCCCGGGCGCTTAGCGTACAGACAAGACGGGCGCCGATCGACACGGCCGAGGGAGTGCAAGAAGTGCACTCCGACCCGCGAGCTGGTCGATGATGTCACTAGACGTGGCGAACCTTCCGAGACGAACGATGAAGGTAAAGAAGACGATTTCTCGAGATCAAGACATGACAAAAATTAACCGTGACAATTGGATATGTGTGCCGGGGCATATGTTTAAGTTTTTTGTCTTGATGTTTATGCATTATTTTATGTTTATTTAAATTGTGTTTAAATTTGTGATGCATGAGAAAACGTTTTGAAAAATCTCACTTTCGAAAATTACTAAGTATGCTTAAACAATTAATTGACAATTTTATGGATAATAAAATTGAATTAATTTTAACCTCCATGATTTATTTATTTGTGAATTCTTTTGGAGAAATTCCCCCCACGGGACGGTCAAAAGATAGCTTTCACATGAATAAATTCCAGATGGATGATTGTGGATTATTACAAGTGGCGACGATGACCCTCCCCACGAGGCTCGTTCAAAGCGAAATAATAATTCTGTATTTAATCATGGTTATTACTTAGGTATAAAATTGATATGCATATACTTCCCCGAAGTCTCTGTCAGTTTTATATTGGTCAAGTGGGAGCCAACTATTAATCTAGTTATTAAAGGTTTGTAATTGTTCTTGTTTATAACCTGTTTGAATGTGTTTAAATAATGACCCACCCCACGTGGCTTATTTAAACTGTTTTGAGATGTTGGCTGATGCATGTTCATATTTTTGAGATTTTAATATGAAACATGTGGTCGAATTTTGTGATATATTTGTGCTTATGCATATTATTATTTATTTCAATTCATCATGTCGCAACCTTTTAATCCACTGTTCAATATACTTAAAGACAATTTGCTTACTGGTGAAAACTTCGTTGATTGGAGTCGTAAACTTACTATTGTCCTCACTGCACAAAGCCATAACTGGGTTCTCACTAGACCTAAACCAGAAAAGCCAAATGATGAGTCAATTAAATCGGTTAAGAAAGAGTATGTTGACTGGGAGCGTTCCAACGAAATGGCAAAGTATACCATCTTGGCTTCAATGTCAGATGGTTGCAACACCAACACCAGAACGTTGAGACCGCTGCAGACATCATGACTAGTCTTAAAGCGATGTTTCAACATCAGAACCGTGTGGCTCGTCAGATCACCATGAAGGACTTGCTCTCTATGAAAATGGTGGAGGGAACGCCCGTAAGGGAGCACGTTCTTCAGATTATGGCTTACCTTAACAAACTTCAGGTACTTGGCGCTGAATACGACATCGAGACCCAAATCGATTTCGTGCTCCACTCTCTGCCGAAAAGTTTTGAACAGTTCAGACTGAACTACCAGATGAACAATCAGAAGTTCTCGATGCCTGATCTATTGCAAGCTTTGGTCTCGGCAGAGGCGATATTGGGGCAAAAGAGCCAAGCCTTGGTGGCAAATGGACCTTCTTCTTCTTCTAGGCCAAGGGGTGGTAAGAACAAGAAAAAGGACAAAAGCCACAAGCAAGTGAACTCAAGTGTTGCCGAAGACAAAGAAAAGGTGAAGGGAGGTGGAGGAGTGAGCAAGCCAGCTAAGGGGAGGTGCTTCAAATGCGGTGAAAAGGGACATTGGAGGTCAGCCTATTCCAAACCCAAAAGGAATGGAAAGAAAGGTAATTCTCACGCACTAGTTGTTGAAACTTGCTTAGCGGCGTATGCCTCCCATTTATGGGTGGTGGATACGGGATCCACTGATCATGTTTGTTTCACTTTTCAGGAGTTCAAGCGGACCCGGCAACTTAGTGGGAGTGAGATCCTCATCACACTGGGCGATGCTACGAGAGTGGCAGCTGAAGCAGTGGGAGAAGTGTGCCTGTCTTTTGAAGACAGAGTTTTAATTTTAAGAGATGTTCTTTACGTTCCGAATTTTAGAAAGAATTTAATTTTGGTTTCTAAACTTTACCTTGATGGATATTCGGTTACTTTTGATAAAGTTGTTACCATTTCTCTTTATGATAAATTTATTTGTCATGGAACGTTGTCGAATAGTCTCTATACAATTAACTGTGCACACCACTCACAAAATGCATCCTATAACACATCAATTGTTTTCGATAAAAGAAAATGTTCATCAGACGTGAACGAAGCACTTCTATGGCATCTAAGATTGGGACATATTAATCCAAAGAGGATCCAAAGGTTGGTAAGAAGACGGTTCACTGGAGTCTCTCCAAGTTGAACCAATTCCAACCTGCGAATCATGTTTGGAGGGTAAAATAACCAAGAGGGCATTCAGAGCCAAGGGGAATAGAGCCAAAGAAGTGTTAGAAATCGTTCACACAGACGTATGTGGTCCAATGTCAACCAAAGCAAGAGGAGGTTATGAGTATTTCGTCACTTTTATTGATGACTACTCAAGGTACGGTTATATTTTCCTTATGAAGCATAAATCTAAAACCTTTGAGAAATTCAAAGAATTTAAGGCTCAAGCATAGAATCATAGGGAAAAACGTATCAAGTCTCTACGATCCGATCGTGGAGGCGAGTACCTCAGCGATGAGTTTTTGAACTACTTGTCAGATGAAGGGATTGTATCCCAGCTAACTGCACCCGGAACCCCTCAACAAAACGGGGTTGCAGAGCGAAGAAACATAACTCTTTTGGAAATGGTTAGATCAATGATGAGTTATGCGGATCTTCCCAAGTCGTTCTGGGGTCATGCCTTGGAAACAGCGGTTTACATTCTGAACTTGGTGCCATCCAAATCGGTTCCCAAAACTCCCAAAGAATTGTGGACCGGGCGCAAGCCCAGTTTGAGACACATGAGAATTTGGGGGTGTCCGGCCTATGTGTTGGACAAGGAAGCCGGAAAATTGGATCCTCGATCAGAATTAAGGTTGTTTATAGGATACCCCGAGGGAACAAAAGGGTGTATGTTCTATGGTCCCGAAGATCAAAAGGTGGTAATAAGCACCCACTTTAGATTTTTGAAAGAAGACTATATGAACGAAAGAAGAAGTGAGATTACCTTAAATGAGCTAAGGGGGCTAACCTCATTGCCAACTGTACAAGATGACATACCAAACGACACACTTTCACAACCGAAACCTCGTCGTAGTGGGGGGGTTGTAAGACAGCCCGAGATATTCATGGGGATAGGAGAGTCCTCGGACTTGATTCCCGGATAAGACGAATCAGACCCATGGACATATGATGAGGCAATCCAAGATAAGGATGCGATTTCTTGGCAAAAAGTAATGAAAGCCGAAATGGGTTCTATGGATCATAACAGAGTGTGGGAGCTAGTCGAACCACTTAATGGGGTCAAACCCATTGGTTGCAAGTGGGTATACAAGAGAAAAATAGGACCGGACAGGAAGGTGGAAACCTTCAAGGCAAGGCTTGTGGCGAAAGGTTATACTCAGAAAGAAGGGATCGACTATGAGGAAACTTTTTCACCTGTAGCAATGCTCAAGTCCATCCGAATTCTCTTATCGATTGTTGAGCATCTCGATTTTGAAATCTGGCAAATGGATGTCAAGACAGCTTTCCTTAACGGAAGTCTTGATGAAGAAATCTATATGCAACAACCCCAAGGCTTCATTGGAAAGGGCCAAGAACACCTAGTTTGTAAGCTCATGAAGTCCATTTACGGACTCAAACAAGCATCCAGAGCTTGGAACCAATGTTTTGATCATGTTATAAAGTCTTATGGGTTTGATCAAAACGAGTTCGAAAGTTGTGTGTACAAAAAGCGTGTCGGAACTGCATTGATATTCTTAGTACTATACGTAGATGACATTCTGCTCATCGGGAACGATGTAAAGGTGTTATCAGACGTATGGGCATGACTTTCAAAATAGTTTGATATGAAAGACTTAGGGGAAGCCGGACACATCCTTGGGATCAAGATCACTCGAGATCGCAAGAAAATGATGATAGGCTTATCGCAAGCTTCATACATGTAGACAATCGTCTTGAAACGATTCAAAGATGCAGATTCCAAGAAAGGCTTCGTACCTTTCAGGCATGAAATCCATCTATCCAAGGAAATGTGCCCTAAGACACAAAAGGAGATAGATGACATGAAAGACATTCCTTATGCTTCGGTTGTCGGAAGCCTTATGTATGCAATGTTGTGCACGAGACCGGATATCTGCTTTGCCGTTGGCATGGTGGCAAGATATCAAAGTAACCCGGAAAAGAACATTGAATGGCGATTAAAAAACATTACGAAGCATCCAAAAAGAACTTCGAGATAGAATGTTGGTTTATCGATCGAGATAGTCTAATCCCCATCGGCTACACGGACTCGGATTTCCAATCAAACTTAGATTCCAAAAAATCTACCTCCTGTAGTGTGTTTTGCATGGGGGGAGGAGCCATGACATGGAGAAGCGTTAAGCAGAAATGCATCGCAGATTCAACCATGGAAGCCGAATATGTAGCTGCTTGCGAGGCAGCGAAAGAAGTGGTTTGGCTCAAGAACTTCCTAGTGGACTTTGATGTAGTTCCGAATTTGCCCAGAACAATCACTGTTTATTGTGACAATGCCGGATCAGTTGCAAATTCAAGGGAACCAAGAGCCCACAAGGCCAGCAAACACATTGAAAGGAAATACCATCTTATACGAGAAATCGTTAAGAGAGGAGATATAGAGGTGACAAAGATCGCATCAGAAGACAACCTAGCAGATCCATTCACAAAGGGTCTGCCTCAGAATACATTCGAGAGACATGTGGAAGGAATGGGTGTCAAGACCGTTGCCAATCTGCTTTGAGTATAAGTGGGAGACATTATTAGGTTCGTGTAGGTGACATTATATGTCACGATTAGAACTACTACGAGACATGTTGTAGTATACTTAAAAGCGGACTTTGAGTATAAGTGGGAGATTGTTGGGATTATCTTTGGAAAGTATGCTTTTACTTTGTATAATCAAACCAATTTCGGGTCTTATTTACTGAATAAATTGTTTATCACTGATGCTTTAAATATCATCGAATGTTACATATATTTACTGCATAACTGTTCAATAAATAATATGTGTTACATTGTCGTTAATTTAGTGATACCAGATCACAGAAGATTAAATTAACAGTCCCTTGTAACCAAAAGTACACCATTCACGACCTAGATGGAAATGAACAATCCATCGTGAAAGGTTGAAGTGTAAGGCTCAGATTGGCTTGTCTTGACCAAGAGATTACACTAGTGCATGTTTAGTGCACTGAATAGGACCTACAGGAGGACAAATTCTTCAGAACTGGACTAGGAAGAATTAGACCTTAGTGGTTCGTTATTTCTTAATCTTCGTCCTTTAAATAGGATCGCGTGTGGTTAGTAATTATTGCTTTGACTTATTACGGGTAGAGAATCAACGAGATTCAATACTTTATATCTTGGGCAATATTATTGGTCACATGCGATTGCTAAGATTTAATACGGAGAATCGTGTGCAAGTACGCTTGTTCGATTTGCCCCCTTGGGAGATTCATAAGTTTTATCATACCAAATCTTGCAAGTGGAACTAGTTTCCGGTATGGATAATAATGTTGAACCGTTCCTTTACCAAGGATAAAAGATATTAATTAATGGAAAGCTATTTCAGTGGCTTAAATTAATTAATGGGCTAGATAATCTTAAACACGGGAAATAATAACCGGGAGCCATATTGACTGTAACATGGTTAAGATGGATAGTGCAATATTAATTATGTAGTGGGATTAATTAATATTTATGGGCTTGAATAATATTGTGGCTCAATATTGATAATTCAAGATCCATTGGAAGATCCAATCTTAATTCTCCTAAAGGCCCCTCAAGTAGTCCAACATAAAGTCCAATAACTGAAAAATGTGTTTAAAAATAAAATAAATTTTGTTGCTATTTTTCCTCATTAATTTCGAAAAATATAAATAAAAGGGGAGAAAGATTTTCTTTGAATTTTGTTATGGAATTAAGATATGTATTCTTGAAATACAAGATTATCTCACTAAATTCAAGAAATCTCCCACTTGGTTATTTATATGTTATTTTCGAAAATTTTGAAAGAATAAGGGAAAGAAAGATTTTCTTGAAAATATATTATGGAAGATATGTATTCTTGCAATACAGGTATATCTCATAAATTCAAGAAGATCAAAATCTTGGAATCTTTATCCTTATTTTTTTGAAAATAACCATAACAAGAGAAGGTGAGATTTTATGGAATATTTTAATTATGGAGAAAAGAATATAGGAGATATATTCAAGATTTCTTGGAGATCAAGAAAAGATTTTTTCCTCCCTATTCCATGACAAAAAATCGGCCACCACCTATCTATAAATAGGGGATGATTTCTTCATCCCCAAGGACAATTCCATGTGCTGGAAAAATTAGTAAATCCACAAAGGTAGTGCAACAAATTTTTATTTTCCCTTTTGTTAATTGTTCACGAGCTTCCTTCCACCGGATTGACGAGCAAGGACTAGGGAATACTTGGGAAGACTTTTTGGTGTGTTTTTATCGACGAGACCATTGCCACTCCAAGAGGTTAGTTCACGTAAACCCGTAGCAATTCCGCATGCGTAGGATTTATGTGAACTGGTTATATGCATGATTTGTTGTTGAATTATTATTTGAATTAATATAGGATTAATTCATGCTAGTAATAATTGTTAGAATTAAATTTGTATTTAAATATTCATCCCGAATAGATCCGTGCAATAATTCCCCAACAGTTTGAAGGAGGGAAGGTCTCCCCTCATGTTTTGAAGATGATTGGGTTAATCGAGAAACTTGGTCGTTTGGGCATTAAGCTCAAGACCAATGTTGCTGTTTATGCCATTCTTCAGTTGCTTCCCGATTCATATTCGAGTTTCGTAGTAAACTTTAATATGAATAAAACGGAATCAACCATGCCCGAGCTTCATAACATGCTCAAAACTTTTGAGTCTTCCACTGCTAAGGAAAGACCCGTGCTCATGGTGAGTGCTTCTACTTCTTCTACCCCGAAAGGAAAGAAGAAGAGAAGGAGCAAAGCTAAGAAGGGCTCTAAGCCTAATTTCCTCAAGCCCAAGGGTGGAGTTCAAAAGAAGGAGAGGGTGGACAAGGATGTATGCCTCCACTGCAAGCAGAAGGGGCATTGGAAGAAGGACTGCAAGGTTCTAGCAGCTGAAAAGAAGACACAAGATGTCTCAGCCACTGGAACATGTATGTTTGTTATTGAGATAAACATGTCCACAAATGATACTAACTGTTGGGTATTGGATACCGGTTGTGGCTCACATTTTTACTAATGTGCACGGTCTCAAGGATAGCAGGGAAGTTAGGCCGGGTGAAGTCGCCTTACACGTTGGGAATGGAGCAAGAGTTGCTGTTGAACGTGTTGGCGTTTACGTTTTAGATTTACCCTCTGGTTTTAGACTTGAACTGAATAATTTTTATTTTGTTCTATCTATTACTCGCAACATTATTTCTATTCCCATGTTAGACATTGAAGGGTTTTCCTTCCATTTTGCAAATAATAACTGTTATTTTACGCTTAATGGTGATCTGTATGGAAATACTCCTTTATCAAATGGTTTATACTTGTTGCATTGTGGATATAATGTTCTTAATATACAAAATAAAATACTCAAACTTAGTAATCATGAAACCCGACTTACTTGTGGCATTGTAGGCTTGGTCATGCAAATGAGAAAAGAATTGCAAAGTTAGACTAATTAACCCCATTTGACTTTGAGTCTTATGGAAATTGTGAATCTTGTCTCAAGGGCAAAATGACCAACAAACCCTTTTCTGGGAAAGGAGTTCGTACCAAAGAAGTTCTAGAGTTGATTCACAGTGATGTCTAGCTAGGGGTCACTAATGCTACTTCATCACTTTTACTGATGATTTCTCTAGGTACTGGTATGTGTATCTTATGAAACACAAATCCGAATCTTTTGAGAAATTCAAAGAGTATAAAGCTGAAGTAGAGAAGCAACTTGGTAAGAGTATCAAGACTCTTCGATCGGATCGAGGAGGTGAATACCTAAGCCATGAATTCACTGATTACCTAAATTTACATGGAATCCAATCACAGTGGACTCCTCCGGAACACCGCAAATGAACGGAGTGTCCGAGAGAAGAAACCGAACCTTGTTGGACATGGTGAGGTCCATGATGAGATTTTCCTCTCTTCTGACATTCTTATGGGGATACACGTTACAAACCTCAATCTACATTTTGAATAGGATTCCATCTAAATTGGTTGAGAATACACCATATGAACTACGGTATGGCAAGAAGCCAACTTTTACACATATCAAGACATGGGGTTGCCCCGTGATTGTGAAAAAGATGCTTACCCATAAGTTGGAATCCAAAAGTGAAAAATGTTACTTTGTGGGATATCCTAAGGAAACTAAGGGATATTAGTTGTATCTACTTGAGAAACAAACAATGATTGTTTCTAGGCAGGCCAGGTTCCTCGAAGAAGACTATGTCTTTAAGGAACAGGTTGATAAGGTGATAGAACTTGAAGAAATTCAAGAACCACAGGATAACCAAGAGACTGATAACTTGTCAAAGGAACGTCACAAGGAATCAGTGGGAGCATTCAGCTGCTCTCATGGTGAAAGTTTATCACTTAGTGATCCTCTTTCAGCCAGTGGGAGTGTAATTGGAGTTGCATTGCTTTCGCAACAAACTCCAAGTGGGCTGAATGAGAACAACATAGTTCAAACTCCCGCCCAAGAGGCATCTGAGAGTGTAGCTCCTGAGGCCTCTCCGAGCATTGGTGAAATCGATGCACCACAAAATTTTCACGATCAGAATGTACAACCTGCATAACCACAACTCCGTAAGTCCACTAGGATTCGTAATCTGCCCACTAGATATCATGGTTTTCTTGTGGAGGACCATGATGGATGTGCCATATGCATCTACAATTAGCTCCATCATGTACGCCATGACTTGGACAAGGCCTGATGTGGCCTTCGCTGTCACCATCACTGGTAGACACCAGCAGAATCCAGGTGAACCTCAATGGATTGCTATCAAGAACATTCTGAAGTACCTCAAACGTACTAAAGATTGCTTTCTTGTCTACGGAGGACAGTTAGAGCTAGTTGCAACTGGCTATGCTGACGCAAGTTTCCAATCCGACTGTGATGATTACAAGTCACAGTCAGGTAATGTTTTCGTTCTCAATGGTAGGGCTGTTAGTTGGAATAGTTCCAAATAAGAGACTACCGCAGACTCAACAACCGAAGCTGGGTACATTGCTGCGGCAGAAGCTGCCAAAGAAGATGTCTGGAAAAAACAGTTCTTAAGTGAACTAGGGGTAGTTCCGAGTGCCAGCAGTCCAATAAAGTTGTATTATGATAACACTAGTGCGGTTACGCAAGCTAAGGAACCGAGATCCACTAACAGAAACAAACATGTATCGAGGCGTTATCACTAGATACGAGAGATAATTGCTAGAGGAGAGATAGAGTTAGAACGTGTTCCCACATAGGATAATTTGGCAGATCCTTTCACCAAGGCTTTGAGTATTCATGTATACACTAGACATTTCAATGGTCTAGGGGTTACACATGTAGGTGATTGACTCTAGTCCAAGTGGGAGATTGTTAGTTTTAGTGTCCTAGAGACAATCCTTTGTAAGGACATAATGCTAAGATAATATTCAGTATTGGTTTAATATTATTATTGTTTATTTAATATTAAATGTATGGCGTTACACTTGTTTGAATATTATGTTTGGTTGTTTGCATTTGTTCTTACATGTGTTCCCATGAATCAATGTTGTCATTGAGATTATGAGAACTTAGATGACTTAAGCATGATTCTCAAATAGCCCCGATCAAGGATCATCGAGAATGGGATATTGTGATGCAATTGAGATTGATGTGCGATTTGCATCATACTCCTAGAGAGTGTAGTAAGATCTCACTTACTACGTGATACTATGTATCTCATGATGGATGCACATATACCTTAGAGGGTATTGGTATACCCATCCGAGAAACCGTTTGATGTAGTTCCACTATATGTGTCTATGGGTGTCTCGGTTAGTGGGAGCGATGTGATATTCCTTTGAGTTGAGGTCAATACGCACGACATGTGTGGAGTGATGTGTTGGGATACGTATAACCCCAACATGATGAAATTTGACCATGACCGACGCTTGCACCCTTCCATGGGTAGATATGACTTGAATTGGGTTCATCACGAAGTGCATGTGCATGGTAGTTGAGCCAAGAATAGGATTCATTCCTCAAAGTGGATTTAGAGAGAATACTCATCTTCTCATCATAATTTGATCAAAGTCATTGACCAATGCACGTCAACTTGGACTTTGTGGCTAAGTGTGACATAAGTGATCAATTAGTGAAATATGATTAAGTTATTTGAATAGACACTTCATCATGTTCAAGACTAGTCGAGTATTCGTGAATGAAAGGAAAATATTTCAATAGCCCGCGTTATAGTTACAGGTAGTTGCACGTTTCTCGCAACATACCTCATATATTGAGAATGTCTGATTTATTGTTTACGGTTCAATTAAGACCGTTAGTTTGACTAATCGCTCGATATAACGGGTCACACAACAAGTAATTCCCTTGTAAGGATTATAATTGGTTGATTAAGTATTAAATTGGATTTAATATTTAATTTATGGAGAATTAATTAATAATATATTAATTTGGAATTAATTATTATTACTGTTTAATTAAATTAGATTTAATTAAATAGGAATCCCAAAATAATATATGGAATATTATTGTAGGAAAATATATTTAGGGAAATCATATCTAAAAGATATGATTTGCAAGATTAGGAAATATCTTCCTAATAAAGATTTCTTAATCTTTAAGCTGGGCTTCCCCTATATATAGGACATCCTAGGGATTCATTAATCACTACAAGAAAACCTAATTTCTCCATAAAATCTAGAATATAAATTTTCCTAGCAAATTCCGTCTCAGATTCAACGCTGATAAATCTGTGCAAGTCTATACGAGGGGATTACGTGGATACCATAGTTGAGAAATCTACTTTCGAATTACTGTAAGATTCCTCTTTATGATTATTCGTACTCGTTTATGCAATTAATTGTTCGTTGTTGGTGAACTATTTATTTCCGCTGCGCATGTATTACATGTTTACGTGCTAGTATATTCCAACAAGAGGTTAGTTTGGTTGAGGACCTCATTGATCCTCTTGGGCCATGTTGGAAGGAGGATACGATCCGCGCTTGCTTCTCGGGTGAGGATTCGGAAAAAATCATGCGGACTGAGTTCGAGACTGCCCCCTGATAAGATCATCTGGACGTGTACGACTTCGGGGAAGTTTAGTGTTAAATTGGCCTACTATCTTGCGGTGACTTTGTTCTCCTCGTGTGGTAACCAGCTTCCGTCAATTAGTAATGTCAATCCACTGTGGAAAAAGATTTGGAATACTCATGTTCCTCCAAAGGTGTGCCATTTTATGTGGAGCGCTTGTTCGGACACTACTACGAAACAAAATCTTAGCCGCAGGGGTATTGTGGTGGATCCTTTGTGCAGCTCTTGCGGGGAGGACCGGGAATCCATTGATCATATTCTCGTGACGTGCTCGTTGGCTCGGAAATCATGGTGCCTCAGCCCTATCAGGTTCGATTTGCTCTTGCATAGCCACTCCTCGTTTCGGCTAATCTGTGGCGAAATTCTGGAAAAAGCTCCACAGGAGGAGACTTGTTTGTTTGCTCTTATTGCGTGGAACCTTTGGAGAGCCCGGAATGCACAAATTTTTGATGATAAGCTCCCATCTCCCCTCGACATCATTCAACGGGTTGTGCGACAGCAGGGTGAGTCCCCCAAGTCGACCCCTTAGGGCCCCCGGACAAGGTCCCGTGCTTCAGCTGCGGTCTTTTGGTCCCCACCTCCGCTGGGCTCCCTCAAGCTCAATACAGTTGCAACGGTCTTCAAGGATGGTACTTCGGGGTTAGGTTTTGTGGTTCGCAATGTTCAGGGTGTTGTGGTGTTGGCGAGGTCGAAGCGTTGTCGGGTTACGGGTAATAGTAATTTGGCTGAAGCTCTTGCTTTGGGTTCGGGATGGGCGAATGCGCGGGGAGGGGCTTGCATTAGATCTTGGTTGAATCAGATTCAAAATTGTTGATAAAAGTTGTTCAAGGAGTGAGTGAGTTTGAGGCTTATGCGATGGTTATCGTTGACGACATTCGGAGTATGGCAGACAGTGTTCAATGCACCGGTTTCATCTTCAACAGACGCGGTGCGAACAAGGTTTCCCATTCTCTTGCTCATTTTGAGTCGTCGGGTTCTTTTCAGCAGATTTGGGTGGGGGAGGTTCCCAGTAGTTGTAATCATTTTATTCTCAATGATGCACGACGTGAGCCTGTTGTTTCCCCGTAGGGGTGCTTTATTTTCTCGTCAAAAAAATAATAATAATAACTTCCAACTTAATGGGCTCCACATTAATCTTTGATTGCCTTGAGCCAGACTACCACAAATCAGAAATATTATGAGCACATAACAAAAATAAATTGCCGATATGGGGAAAAGTTCTAATAAGTAAAATCATCAATTTGATAATTCGATTTAAACACTCGTATTGTAATAATCAAGAATTTAAAATTGATAAATCGCACCAATACTGCCGAAGGAATCGTACCTGAGTCCTTACCGAAACACTTGAAGGAATTCATAATTGGTAGAGTACTCATGCTGATAATGTGTTGTAAAATATGAGAATAACAATAAAGAATAATGAAAGAACACAGATTTGTTTATCCAGTTTGTCACAAAGGACTACGTCTGGGGGCGATCAAGCCAGGAACGTTTTACTATTTTCTCTGTAATCTCTATTCAGAGCAATACAATAGGAACACTTATTTATAATAAAGAATTGAGTTGGAGCCCTAAAAATCCTAAAGTCCTAAAGCCCACAAAGTATTGTCCACAATATATTACTCCCTCCGTCCTAAACTCGATTGCCACATTTCCGTTTCAGGCGTCCAATACTTGATTACCACTTTCCTTAAATGGAAATACTTACTTTATTACTTTATCACATAAAATACTAATAAATTAACAACTCTCACTATGCCAAAAACTGGATACGACAACGGGGAAAAGACAACGGGTATTGACTAAACCCGTTGTCGTAGGTCTACACGCTGTTGTCATAGCTAAACCCGTTGTCGAAACTTCGAGGAATGCGGGGATTTGCACCAAAAGACAACAGGTTTTATTACCCGTTGTCGTACACTGTTGATTTTTTTTTTTAATTTAATAATTACTAAGTATAAAATGCATACTTAAGATAATTTTCAGCCTTCTCCTTTCGTACGTTCACAATTTCCCGATCACACCCAAGCTAGGGCAACGAAAAAATCCGTCGTTCCAAACATCCGCCGTCCGTCGTCCGTCGTCCGTCGCCCGCCTTCTCCCGTAGTGTCACAGGTGAGCCCTAATTTTCAGCCTTATGTATTTTATTGTTGCGTGTATTGACGAAATCGGCTGCGCCGTTTAATTTGGCTTCCTCGTCCTCCGTTTGTCAGCTGGATTTCAAAACCTTTCTTCACGATCGCAATTCTCAGTGCCCGTTTACTGACCCCTTCTCTTCTTCTCCAATCCAGGTATTTCGCGTTTTTTTTTTTTTTTTGTATTTTTTATGTGTTCAGTGTTATGTGTTGTTCGACCGATTTTTTTTCTTAATTTCTTAGCCAGAAAATTTCTTAATTTTGATATCGTTATAACTGCTTGGAGTTTTCCTATTTGTTGGATCGATTTTGCTGCTATATTTATACAGATTGTTATATTTATGTTGCTATTTATATATTTATACAAATTTTCCCCCTTTTCTGATAGGGAATTTATGTTGTGTGTGCTTGTGGAAAATAATTGTTATAACGATTTATGCAGAAAACTCCAAGCAGTAATAACGATACCTATTATGCTTTGCCAAGCAGTAACAACATGTTGTGCTCATATTGAATGCCTTGCAAGCAGCAATAACGATATCAAAACTGAATGTTGTGCTCATAATCACAAGCAGTAATATCATTATTAATAGGTATCAGTAACAACATGTTGTGCTCATATTGAATGCCTCACATGCTTTTAGATTGTGATTATGTAGATCTATGTGTTATCTTTCTATAAACTGATACCTATTATGCTCTGCCAACTGACTCAACGTGATAATACTATGGTTGAATGTATAAATTCTTATTCTTTAAGATAATCAATTAGAATTACAAAATATCCTATAGTCCCATGTTAAGTTCCCAACTGTTTCTAAATCCAGAACAGTCCCTTTTTCAAAAGAACCAGAGATCACCTCGAATTTTATCTCAGGTTTAGTATTTGCGTTTCATCGGTTTCAATTTCGGTGCTAATTGTCAAATTGTCAATTTCAGTGCTTTCGAGGTTTACTAGGAATGAGTTCAGCCTCGAGTCCAAATCGACTATCGGTGTGGAGTTTGCGACGAGAAGCTTAACTATTGATGGCAAAGTGATTAAGGCTCAGATTTGGGACACTGATGGCCAAGAGAGGTGGCATTTTTTTTTTCTTTTATCACCCTTCATCTAATTCTCTGATCTGTTTAGTGTGTGCATTTGTGCTTGTGTTTTTGCTTTATTCTTGGCTGGTTTTAACTAGTTTCCCTTGATGTGATAGATCTTGTTATCTGGTTTTGTGTTATATTGTTCTAGAATTGAGAAATTGTAATCTGGGGTTATAAAAACGGAATCTTTCGATGAATTCTTCCTTTATTAGCTGTCCCTACTCTCAAAAACATCGACGAATGTTGCTACAAAATTGGCCATAATGTAGCAATATAGATTTGTCATTTGTCATTTTCTTCAATTTTTGAACGACATCTCCTCAGAAATCTGTTTGAATTCCTCAGCTGCATTTGCGTTGCTCCGTCTTGCTTTCCTTAAGGCTTCCTCAGCTCTTACAGCTCTTTGCTCCTGCTCAACTTTCAGCATAGTTATTGCTTCTAAATCTTCCTCAAAAACTTGTGCCTGCTTTTCCAGTTCTTTTTGCAGGCTATCAACATGGAACTCAAGCCCATCAATCACATTCAAAGAATCCGAGTATTGAAGACCCTTCCTTTTGTTTTCTGTCTCCAGGTTCATTATCTGGAGTTTGAGCTTCTTCTCTAAAGCCATGTATTTTGTATATTTGTGCTGAAGTTCCAGTTTTTTTGTTTCAGTTTGCTCCAATTTGAAGCATATCTCCTTGTGTTCTGCCTCTAAACTATCATAATCCAGAGTAAGTCTTTCTACTTGTGTTTGCATCTCTGCTCTCTCCTTTTTTACATTCTTCTATTTCAGAACTTAGATTCTCAATTTTCTGCTTCAACATTTCTGCATCATCATCTTCATTTCGACTCTCTGATCCATTGTGAAAGGCCTTCATTATATTTCTGCATTCTTATGTTCTAACTTCTTGGTAAGATCTCTCATTGCAAGAACAAATTCAGAGTTAGAATCCTCCTTCTTCGCCAGCTGTAACTTCAACTTCTTGCACAACTGTTTCTCACGCTGAAGCTGTTGCTTCATCTTTTCACTCGAATTTTCAGTCTCCTTTGCTGTGTGACTTAAAACTCTCTCCTCATTTTTGCTTGTCAGCGAGGATTTGAGTCGTTCACATTCTGCTCTAATGGCGTCCCTTTCCTCTTTCAGATAAACAATCTGCTTAGACAGTTGCTGTCCTCTATTCGTTTCCTTGAGAATCTGTTTGCGGAGGGACTGCACTTCTAACTCTGAAAGTTCCGTCCTCATTTCTAGCATTCTCATTTCATTTCTAGCATCATAGTTATCTGATACGGTATCTTCGAAGCGTCCATTATGCCCGTTGTGCGGAGATGCTTCATCACTCAAGTCATCACTATATTTAAAAAAAAAAAAAGATAGGGTTTTTTTGTTAATGCAATGAAGTATGAATCTTCACATAAGCTAGTTTGTACTGAAGACTTCATTTTGGTGCAATTATATATAACTGGAAAGCTTACTTCTTTGTCCATGTCTTGATCATTTGGTTCAGCTCCTGGAGATATGCTATCTTCGTCATATCTGTGAAATTTCAAGAGAGAAACTCTTCTCCAGTACTAGTACTTTTAAATTCCGAAGTTATAACACAGAAAACTATGATGATTGCTGTAAATCTACTTCACCTTGAATCATGACCTTTTTGCATGTTCTGAACTGTGACCTGATAAATGTAAATTAGTCAATAAAAAAAGATTGATGTTGCCATTGTAATTGTTTTTAATCTGCACACATAATTGCCTGTGCATATATATTGTGCAAGAGATGGACAGAGAGTTACATGTAATATTGCCCCTGATTTTGAAGTATGTAGAGGGAGAGTTAAATTCACTGGTTTTGCAGCCTCTGCTAGATCTGTTACATCATTTTTATTTTTATTTTTTTTTGCAGTTGCAGCTGTTTTGAAGTGAGTTTAAGTTGATAAAAAACTCAAGTCCGACTTTCATTCGTTGGCGAAACCTAGTTTTGGTCAATCTCTGCTCATCCTAATAGCTTAAAGGTCAGTCATTTTATCAACTCAAGATGATATAGTCTTGTCATTCTATATTCATTTCTTATTATTTGATTTGATACATGGTTCTTGTTTTTTTTTTTTTTTTTTTTGAACAACTAATGTTAATTTCACAAAAAATCAATAATTTGATTTGTTAGTATGAAATTTCAATTATTTGATTCGATACCTAACTAGCCTAAGCCTTTATATTACATACGTAATAATTAACCTCGTCAATATAATATTGTGTATAACATTAACTAGCCTAAGCCTATGTTGTAAATACAATATTATGTATAACACTTAATGAAATATTTTGAGGATAAACATTACTATAACATGTTATATTTCAAATTAGGGTAAATACAAAATGGACAAAGGATGGATGTGGAAGGATAGGTTGTCACGTGAGTATAAGTTTGGAGTAGAGTCATTTCTGGAATTTGTGAAACGAAATGTGACTAATTCAAATCAAATGCCCTGCCCTTGCGTTTTATGTGGAAATTTAAGGAAGAATACAGTTGACCGCATAAGGGCACACTTGATTCGTAATGGTATGGATAAAACGAAAACATATTTACCTCCAGCTCCTTACACTCTGAGTAAGGAAGAGAAAAGGAAAGTTTGTTCATCTTTGTCTGGAATGAAGCAGCCTACCGGTTACTCATCTAATGTTCGCAATCTGGTCTCAATGAAAGATTTGAAGCTTCTTGGTCTTAAGTCACACGACTACCACACCTTAATGCAACAATTACTTCCAGTAGCTATTCGCGGTGTCTTGCCAGATAATGTTAGAAACACTATCACTCGATTGTGTTTCTTCTTCAATGTGTTATGTAGCAAAGTGATAGATGTCTCGAAGTTAGATGAATTGCAAAAGGAAGTTGTGACGACATTATGCTTGCTAGAAAAGTATTCCCTCCATCATTCTTTGATATCATGATTCATTTGACTGTACATCTTGTGCGCGAGATCAAGTTGTGTGGACCTGTTTGGTATAGATGGATGTACCCATTTGAAAGGTACATGAGAGTCTTGAAGGGTTATGTGCGATGTCGTACTTGACCTGAAGGATGCATGGCTGAAGCTTATATTGTTGAAGAGGCTGTGGAGTTTTGCTCGGACTACCTTTCTGATGTGGAAACAATTGGGATTCCTTCAAGTCATCAACATGCAGAACTTACTAGGCCTTTATCAAATCCTCAATTATGTTACATCAAACGTTCAGAGTTGATGCAAGCACATCATCATGTGTTGACAAATGATGCAGAGATCGATCCTTATGTCAAGTAATATATCGAAACTAAGTTTATTTTAATTTTAGTTTAATTAATTAGAGTCTAATTTATCTAACAATTATATAGTGAACACTTGGCTCATGTGAGATCGAAACATGGTCTAAAAGGCAAGACTGAAAAATGGCTACATGAGCAACACAATAAATCGTTTATTAGCTGGTTTCGTGAGCGCGTAAGTTTTCAAAATTTTATTGTTTAGATTAGCTATTACACTTTAATTTATTGTTGAAATAATAATACATTGTAAATTGTAGGTTGGACATGAAATAAACTACTCTAGTAAAGACATCACAAAAGATGAAGGTCTTTGGTCGTGGACCTAACGCGAATGTGTGCAAGTATGAGAGTTATATGGTTGATGGAGTGACTTATCATACCAAAACTCTTGATGATTCACGAGTTACTCAAAATTCGGGAGTAAGCATGGCTGCAAACATAATGCAATTATCTAGTGCAAAGGACAAAAATCTCATTGTATCTAGCATGACGTTTTATGGGGTGATTGATGAAATATGGGAGTTAGATTATGACCACTTTCGAATTCCAATTTTAAAGTGCATTTTGGTCGACAACAGAAATGGTATTAAAGTAGATGATCATGGATTCAATTTGGTAAACCTTGGGAAGATTGGATTCAAAGATGATTCATTTATTTTGGCTAGTTTAGCCAAACAAGTTTTTTACGTTGAGGAACCTAAAGATCTTGCATGGTCAATTGTTCTTGAAACTCCCACGAGGGAGTAGTTTGAACACATAAGAAGTTGTGAGTTGGAAGAACCTACAATACACCATCAATCTTTTACTAAAGGTCTGCCTTCAATTGATCCTAATACAACGGATGAAGATGAACCACCATGTGTTCGTGAAGATTGTGATGGAGTTTGGGTTGACAACGTAAAGACTTAAGAAAATTGGTACTTATATTGTGTTTTCGTTGTGCTCATTTATTTCAGTTGCATTCTCTAAATGTTTAAACAATCATGCACTCATATTTTCTTTTATCATTTTATTTATATTTTAATTGTATTTATTTGTGTTGAACAGGTTTGTTGGAGGGATGAGACGCCGTAGAATTTTGAGGTTGAAGAATGGGAAGGTAAATAGTCCTACCAAAAAAAAAAAGAGATAAGTGATGATGATGCTAATGTGTGGGGTGGGGGGGGGGGTTGAGAAAGTAGCATCCAATTCTAAGACAAAAGAATCTATGAATGTGGGGGATGAGAAACTAGCATCTAAGAGAAGTGAATCAATGAATGTGGGGGATGAGAAAGTAGCATCTAAGAGAAGTGAATTAATGAATGTGGGGGATCAATGCTAAGAGAAGGGTATCTATGAATGTGGGGATGAGAAAGTAGCATCCAATGCTAAGAGAAGAAAATCTATGAATATAAGGTATGAGAAAGTGGCATCCAATGCTAAGAGAAGAGAATCTATTAATGTAGGGGATGAGGGGGATGTGGAAACACTACCTTCAAAAACTAAGGGTACTAAATCCCTAAACTGGAGAGGGCCTACAAGGATGAATAATCTTCATGAGCTACGACAAAAAGGAATAAGAATAAGAGTTGATTTCAATAGATTGGGACAGCCAATTGGGCCTGGAAATACTATGATGCAGAGCTACATTGGTGTACTTGCACGACAGCTAGTTAATATCACATATATGGATTGGAAGACAGTTCCTGAGGATGTCAAGGACCAAATATGGGATTCAGTCAATGTAAGTAATTGTATGTGTAGTTGTTTTACATTTAATGCAACTAGTTTATGTGGTTTTTCAATTATATACACACACATTTGAAATACTTGTTTCTTGTAGCTGTCATTTGTTGTGCCTGAAGAATATGAGAAAGGATGTCTTTCCTCAGCCAATGATAAGTGGCTGGCATTTAAGACAATGCTGACTACTAAATGGGTTTTTGGAAGAATGGGCAACCATGATATAACCACACCACCTGATTTAGAAGATTTGGAAATTGACTATGAAGATTGGAGCAAATTTGTTAGTAGTCGTATGTCCGATGATTTCAAGGTAAAATTATTTGCTAATCTTTTAATATAACCATAAATGCATGCATATTAATACAATGTTTAATTGTATTCTTATAGAAATCAAGAGAAGAACATCAGAGGTTACGGGAAAAGGTCAAATACCAGCATCGCATCTCTCGTAAAGGCTATGCAAATTTAGCTGAGGAAAATGTAAGTGATTATTGTTACATAGAATTTCAATAAATAATCAGAATAATTTTGTGTCATACTAACCTTCTCTTTTCAATTTGCTTCATATTAGAAATCGATTTTATATGGTGATGGTGATGTCGATAGATCGAAGCTTTGGATGCGTGCTCGAAAATCCAAACGTGGAGAGTACAAAGGAAAAGGGCTGCTTGAAACAGTGACAAAGATTGTAAGTAATGATTTTTATACTAAAGTTGATGTATTGGATGACTCTTTGTAGTATATAGATGCTGTTTTTTTTTACAGGAAGAATTTATAGAACAGAAGAATGCTGGGATACAAGAATCATCACAAGACATCCTTTCTTCAGCACTCAATACAAGTGAGCATGGTGGACGTGTGAGGGGAATAGGAGCTTTAGTCACTCCGTCAACATTCTTGATCATTCCTATGAAGCCTTCAAAGAAGGATGACTTGCTGCAGCATACACTTGCACGTGCGGAGAAACTGGAAGAATATATCTACAATGGAAATGGACGTAGAAGGATGGGAACTGAAGAGAAGGGAAGTTGTTCAGTAAAGGTCAAACATCCAGCAGAAAAATGTGATGATGATGATCAAAAGAGTACCTCAAATGAGGATAATAATGTTCACATTGAAGATGATGAGGACATGAAGGTATGTGTTAATTATAATAGTATTAGGAATATTTTTGTGTATGTTAGATCATTAACACATGATTAATTTTGTGGATATAATTTTGTTAGGGGAAATCTGTGACATTGAGTTTAGCGTTGAGGCTAGATGTTATAGTGGCATTTGGGACATTCGTACGAGAAAATGGACCAAACGACGTAATTGATGGTGAGAAATGTCCCAAAAACTCTGTGTGTGTAGTCATTGATCAAGCAATAGATGGGAAAGCCGAACTACCGATTCCCATGTACGAGTGTGAGCTTATTGGGGATGCAGTAGGTTCACAGGTAGCTTGGCCGAAGCACTTGGTCAAATTGCGAGTAAGATTTATATTTTGTATTACAATTTTGGTTAACAAGGTATGTATTTTATATGTTAAAATGCGTTGTATTGCAATTTTTAGAGATGTGGAAAAAAGAAGATAGATGTTGAAGTTCAAAAGCCAGCATTGGATATAAGTAGTGTGCCAAAACAGTTATACGTTATCTACTGTTATTCAAAATTTTCTATACCTTCTAATGGGGTCATAAAAATCAAGTTTGATGCTGGTCACGAGTGCACATTGCATGCTAACTTCGAAGACATTGATCCATTTGCTCGGTTGCAGCCAATCCCTGCCAATTGTGGTGTTGTTTATGTCTGGTAATTTATGTTTGAGTAGTTTGTTAAGTTTGTAAAAGTTAACGTTATTTTATCTGCTATATATAATATTTTTTTTCATTGTAGGTATCCGTATCTTAATTTCTTGAAGCCAGATAAGATGGAGAAATTCATGTTTATGAATCCATGGGATTCATCACATGTGATGTCACGGAGTGCAGACAAAAAAAATTTGGATAAGAACAATGAGAAAAGGTCATGTGCTTGCAAAAAGGTTTGTCAGTGCAACTACTAATCAACTAGTAGTAGTGTCATGCAATATCGGGTGAGTAGTATGATTTACAAATTCTTTTCAATGTACTTTACTCTAACAGTGATGAATATAATTATATGTTTTATTATGTCTTTGTACATAGTGAGCATTGGATTTTAACGGTTATCAACACACACAAGGAAGAGATTTCTTTGATTGATCCTCTGTTTTCTCGCATTGATCCTGAATGGAAAAATGTTGTTGACATGTAAGTTTATTCTTTTTCATATTAATGCAGTAAGTTAGTTATCAATCAGTTGTTCAATGGTGATTTTTTTGTGAATTATGTTGTTTATCTGGTTAATCTACTGTTGTAGGGCTTTAAGAATCTTTAGTTTGGAGGTCTCGAGTAAGAGAGTGAAGAAAAATATTGCATGGAATATAATCAAGGTACATAAATTTACATTTATTTTGAGTATTCACATAAATATGAATTAGTTTTTAATTTTTTTTTTAATCTAACCTAGGCACCTAAACATCCTGGTGGAAAACAATGTGGTTTTTATGTACTACGGTACATGAAAGAGATATTTGAATTTCATGGGGATGTGAACACAGATTCGATGCAAGCTGTGGTAAGAATAATTTGTGTTGATTATGTGGTGTATTCTTAGTTGATGTGGTCTTATTTATGTTTTTTTGTTTGTTTTTTCACAGTTCTCACAAAAAATTTACTCCGAAAAAGAAATTGATGAAGTACGGAGGGAGTGGGCCGAATGTCTATCAAATTACATTGTTGATCAGTAGAGGTGGTCGGAAGATAATAACTAACAGTTTGTTTTTGTGATTTTGAACAAGTTTTTATCTTATTACTTATTTTGAACAATGTATGAATTGATTACTTAATTGTACGAAGTCTATTGATTCTTATTATTTGTTTCATTCAGTAAAAATGTGTATTATATTTATATTCTGAAACAATAGAAAATATAAAACAACAGGTTCAAAAATAGTATTAACAACGGGGAAGAACCGTTGTCATAGATAACTTTAACAACGGGTCAAATAAGCATTTAACAACGGATTTCTCCCGTTGTCGTAAATATTTATGACAACGACTTAATATGAGTTAACACAACGGGTAAAAATCGTTGTAATAAGCACCTACGACAATGGGTTAGTATGAGTTAACACAACGGGTAAAAACCGTTGTAATAAACACCTATGACAATCGGGGTAGTATGAGTTAACACAATGGGTAAAAACCGTTGTAATAAGCACTTACAACAACGGGTAAATATGAGTTAACACAACGGGTAAAAGTCGTTGTAATAAACATCTGCGACAATGGGTCATTATGAGTTAACACAACGGGTAAAAATCGTTGTAATAAACACCTACGACAACGGGTCATTATGAGTTACGATAACGGGTAACTGCCGTTGTGATAAACACCTACGACAACGGGGATTACCCGTTGTCATATGTACGGGACCTACGACAACCCCAGCATCCACAACGGGGGAAGAATAGCTACGACAATGGGGATTACCCGTTGTCATATCCAATTTCTGGCATGGTGTCTTTTTAATCCCAACTATCCATCATTTTATCACATAAAATATTAATAAACAACTATTTCTATCCCTACACTTTATTATTTTTTCTTAAAATCCGAGCACATAGTAATGTGACAATCGAGTTTGGGATGAAGATAGTAATATATTTACAACAAATTTCTCCTAAGTTGATGTGATTGGTCTATCATCCCAGTGAAAGTTCCTTGTTTTTCCATAGGTATAGCTGGCATGAGACGACTTTGAACAAGTCCAGCAAATTAATTTTATTGGTGGGAAACTAGTGACCAAAGCGTGCCATTGCTTTTCTTACATACTGCTGGGTTCTTCTTCTCTTTTTCCCTTAAAATCGAATAGTGGCAGGAAAAAATTAGATTGAAAAAAAAAATTGAGTTGGGAAGAACTATTTCAATTTATATGAATATTATTAATTTTTTTTAATGTAAGTTTAATTTATTATTATATTTCATGTATGAGCTGTAAGAGTTTCTTGTAATATTTTTTTTATTAAATTTCTTACTAGGTATAACACTTGAATTTTTAAATATTTAATAAAAAAATTATGGTTTTTACAGTTATTGAGTGCACATATATTTAGCTATGTACGTGCGAATTTGTAGGCAATCCCTTTAAAAAAATTATAATTTCTTTTTTTAAAAATTATTATTACATAAAATTTAAACTTTTTGTTAAAACATTAATTGAGTTTGTTAATCATTAATTGGTGCCATATGTATTTATGTTTCTTCAAAAATTTAGAATCGTTAAATAGATGTTGGCAAAAAAAAAAACTCACTTTTTTCGTTTAAAAAAAAAAAAAATCTTATATTTTTCTTGGATCTCCTTTTTGTTCAAAGAGATATTTAATTTGGGATCATATATTTAAAAGAATTTGTTTTCTTAAATGTTGGTCTCGGTGCAAACGAGTCTTACACGTGTATGGGGGGGGAATACACGTGTTCAGTGTTTTTAAAACCTTTTCTTACTGAGGTCAGCTTGGGTCAGGCTGTCCTGAAGATTTGGTCCTGAGAAGCACAAATCACTCTGAGTCAAAGTCTACTGAGACAGTGATCCTGAGCTGCTTTCAGAAACCTCAAATAATCCCAGCTGAGTCCTGAGTTTCAGAGATCCTGAGTTGCTTGGATCAGATAACTAACTTACTGAACCCTCAGAGGAGTGAGTTCAATTTGGTAACTATCTGTTCTAGCTACTCAGATGTGCGGAATGGTTAGCCCTTTAGTTTATACTCGTTTTAAGCTTTGCCAAAAACCTTCCTTTGAATGGAATAGTGATTAGGTTGTGATATGCAACTTCCAGTGGATTGATTCCAACTGAAATCTCAGTGAAAATATGTTTTCTGATTTAAATCAATGCAATAGTTAAGCACAGATAAGGAAAGTAATAAACAACACAACAGTTATAGTGGTTCAGAGACTCAAGCTCCTACGTCCACTCTCTCTGATCCTCAGAGAAATTCACTAATCACTTCTGAGCTTTCTGACCACCTCGCGTAGTTTACTTACTCAACTCGGCCCTGAGCTTTCTGACTACTCCACGTAGTTTACTTACTCAACCCGACCTTGAGCTTTCTGACTACCTCCTTAGTTTACTTACTCAAACACAAACAAGCTTTCAGACTACCTCTGTAGCTTACTAACTTCTCCTCTAGAGCTTTCTGACTACTCCACATAGTTTACTAACTCTTTACAACTCTTCTCACCAACAAACACACTCCAACTACCTTCTCAAGGGTTTGGGGTTTCTCGGTTGGTTTCCAACTAGGATGAGATATCCTTTACAATGAAGTACAATGCAAAGGCTAGGATATATCGACTAAGCTTTGAATATATCTTATCAAACTAGGCTTAGTTTAGTGAGCTCTCTTCAATATAAAAGCACTTGGGAAATTCTAAGTTTTTCGAGTGCTTTAACTTTGCGATAATAAGTTTGAGCTTCTTGAGTTGCTTATAAATTTCCCGTAACCTTACAATGTAGAGGGTCACTAGTATTTATAGGCATACACCAAGGTCACTCTTGAAAAACTATCCGTTGGAGAGATAACTTCGTGAGTTTCCTCTTATGGTGTGTGAGGAACGACTATTTTTAGGGTTTGAAACTCCCTAACACGTTTTAGGCAATAGCCTTTCATGTAGCCGGTCTTCACTTTTTGCAGTCTGGAACTTTTGTACTTCTGACATCTTTTTCAGCGACCTGTCACTGTCAGTGTCAGTTATGGTACAGTGTTGTCTTCCTCCTTTTTGACTTTTGTCTCCAGTTAAAGGTAGACACCTTCAACGGCTCTTTTGGTTACAAACTCTGAGTTGATATAACCTTAACAACACTTTGTCTTAGTTCCTTTTGTCTGGATGGGAATGTCTTGGCAATATCTATTTTTCTAAGCAATCGCGATCTTCTCAGTATTGCATCCTTCAGATAGATATTTTCAGTGCCTCGGAACATTCAGGTTTATACTGAGCATTCAGTACATTACTGAGTCTTCAGTAATTACTGTGCCTTCAGTATTCTTGATCTTCAGTTCTTCAGTCTTCAGTCTTCTGTGTCTTCAGAATCTTCTGAGTCTTCAGCGTCTTCTGAGTCTTCTGAGTCTTCACAGATATACTGACTGATATACTGAGTCTTCATGCCGAGTCTTCAGTTCCTCAGTTTCATACTGAGTCTTCAGTATCTCAGTTTCACACCGAGTCTTCAGTATCTCAGTTTCACACTGAGTCTTCAGATTCTCAGTTTCTTACTGAGTCTTCAGAAACTTAGTTTCATACTGAAACTTCAGTTTCTTCAGAAACATAATGAGTTCTTCAGAATCTTCAGATCTAAACCTGATCTATATCTGATGACTATACATTTTGCAGATATCATCCTGAATACTATAAAACTGAATCCTGACTCAACTATCAAGATTATCCTGAACATGTCATACTCAGGGGTTTTGAGATCTAATCAAAATCATATATATTTTATTAAATTCATCTCCCAACAATTTCCCCCTTTTTGATGATGCCAAAACCTATCTTGTTACAACCATATAACCTAAACTCAGGTTTCAGTTTATCTTATTACAAGATTGGTTATGTCTCCAATAATTTTCTGAACAGAGAGTCTCTCAATAATTTCTGAGAATCTCCCAACAATTAATCATTCAATCAATTTCTTCAGTAATGAATCTCTCAAAGGATTCATCACCAAATACTTATAAACAATTCATTCAGAGACATTCATTCAGCATATCAAAAGTAAAAGACATGTAAATAAGATAATGAGATATTATCTTTTTGAGCACAAATGATAAATTTTCATTGATGATGAGTAGTCTGTTACAGGTTACAATGAAATTTATCAGAACAAAAATAAAAGACAAAAAGATAGAAAAATTACAAGTGTCTTCAGGTCTTCAGTCTTCAGATTTGGCTCTTCAGTCTTCTGCTCTTCAGTTTGCATCTGCTCTTCAGCTTGTATCTTCTTCAGCTTCATCAGCGGACACTTCCAGGTTGAACATTCCGAAATACCTCTTCTTCAGAGCATCTCTTTCCTTAATGATATCCGGACTGTTCCCTGTTAAACCCAACTGAGCAGCATATTGAGCAATTTCTTGAATAATGGCTTTCTCATTCACCATGCCATTATCAAGTCTTGGAGGAGGGTAGGAATATGGACCAGGGGCTACTATATGAACCTTTCCTTCATCTGCTAAGTTCATCCAACTTTGGAGATATTTTGGATAGAAGGTTAGGAGATATTCAATGAACGCTTCATTTTGATCTGAGCTTTCCCCTCTCCACTCCCTGAGTACATCATAGTAGAACCAGAAGGTTCTCTTGACCTCTTCCCACACATCGTTGAATTTGATAGGCATCCATTTGTCAACGTGTGGCCACTTCAGTGCTTTTGATGTCTCTCTCCTTTTGCTCGCAAACTTTTTGAATTCACTCCTTCGATTCAGCTCTTCTTCAGTCTTCTTCCTGATCACAGGCACACCTGAGACTGAAGCAGCAACTTTCTTAGCCTGTTCTATCTGGAGTGTCTTCAGAGCATTCTTCGTGTTGAAGACTTTCTTCTTCTGCTGACCTGCAGACTCTTCCAACTCTTCCATCAACTTCCTTTGGACTGGCTTAGAAGCCTTAACTCGTTTGCTTTCAGGTTCAACAATGCCCAAGGCTTTCCTCTTCATAGGCAATTCAGTAGCAGCCTGGTTTGTTCCAACCTTAGTTCTAGCACTCAGTTTCTCTCTTGTAACATCAAGCATGGTTTCCTCAGAAGCTCGAGTGTAGATAGGCTTCTCCACCTGAACGAACTTCAGTTTGTCAGTAGCTTCGACTTCCTTCAAGGCTCTGGATAGGCTATACATTTCAGAACTTCTTTACGTGCCTTTTTTCTCCAAAGTGCGTGCCAATAACTTCCCGAGGTCTTCATTTGGTCTTTCCCCTTCTTGCACCGTAATTTGGAAGAAGTCTGAGAGAATCTTGTGTCCATGTGATATTGCTCTTTGCTCACACAGCGCACCTCTCCTGCTATCTGATCTTGTTCATCTTCCAGCCTCTTGAGATGGTTCTTAGCCACAGAAAATTCTTCAGATAAATGGGCAAACTGGCCAGAGAAAGCTTCTTTAAACATCTCTGTCATCTTGGTCATGAGCATTAAGCTCATTTCCTCAACAGCAGATTTGATCAGCACCTCATTCTTCTCTGCCAGTTTCACCTCTAGAAATTCAGTATTCTCCTGGTGCTTACATTTTGATTCAAAGACTTTCGGCTTCGACCTTAGCTCCCTCCAAACTTTTCATTGAATTTATCTTCCATGGAGGTCATCTGTGAGGTCATAGTGTTTTGGATTTGCACCAGTTCTGAAGAGTGACTAAGATTCTCCATCTTCTGAGCTTAGCTGGCCAATGTCTCTTCCATCTGAGCAATCTTGTTCATCATTGGCTCAACCTTCTCAAGTTTCTCCATCAAGGGAGTGAGGTCGATCTCGGGAACATACGCACCTTCTGTCTTGATTGATCATCTGAGGTTCGAACCTGACTTTGAGGTCGATCTGCGCACAGCTTCGGCTTCATCTGAGCTCGGTCTCCAAGCGAGCCTCGATCAGTACATCGACAATTCGAGTTAAAGATAGAACTTTCGATAACTTTGGCATAATTGTTAATAGTGCCAAAAGGTACACGAAGAGTCTTAACTTCAATCGAGGTTGAATGATTCGGGTTGATCGGCACGAAATTTTCCTTCTCCATCCCGAGGCCGATCCTCGGCATCTCCTGTTGGTCCCCATCTTGAAATTTGTCTCTGCTTGCTAGGGGCACCAACCCGATAGCTCTCCTCTCGGCTATCTTCTTGAACCCGCTCATCAAAATCGGAATTTTTCATCCTGAGCTTTGTCTTCCTGAATCCTGAGAACTCAGTCAGGAATCTGTCTCCTCATTCCCCCAGTCTTCCCCTCTAAATGCAGCAATGTTCAGCATCTCCGGAAGAGTCTGATTGAGGATGAAAACCGTCGTCCTTAATCTGAAGAAGATATCTTGCGATCGGGTATGAAATGAGCTTCGGGGTAGTGATCAAGATGAACCGTTCCCCTTGCTCCTCCACTTTCGGTTTCTTGACTTCACCCTCCTTCCATCTCGGGCTCTCTGGTTCGGTTGAAGCATCGGTGAGGATCAAAAGTAGATCACTCAGGAGCTCATCAAGAATAAGCTGCTCCTGAGTCTTAGCAACGTCTGATTGTTGTGCAGTCAGGTCCTCAGTTTGCATCTGAGTGGGTTCTGGGGCCTTAGTGGCACTTCCTCCAGTTGACTCTGAGTTGACTCTTCTGTCTGGCCAAGACATCTTTGGTAGGAATCTCACGAGGGCTGAGTTCCTTTAAAAATTTCTGAGAAATTTTATCCGAGGTGGCGATGTCTCAAGCACCTCGAGAGAAGACACCTCCTCGATCTGTTCTGTGCCTTAGAGATAACTTTGAGCCAATACTCATGATGGCGAATTCGGCGGTTTGGCCCTCAGGTTGAATCTCTTCAGAATCATTGCCATCATCATCGGTGAGAACCACCATTCTTCTGCGCTTGGGGCCGAAGGTTTTTTGCTTCTTCATCTTCTCACCTTGCTCCATTTTTGCCTCCAACAAAACCTTCCCCCTGGTTTGTTGGGTTTCTTCAGCCAGCGGCAGACTTTAGGTGATTCTGCTTTCTTTTCCTTCTTCCCCCTGATGGCCTGTTTCTTCACAGCAATGGGCTTGAAGAGCACCTTGGACTTGGGGAATGGGGTCGAATTGGCGAATATGTCCTCCTCCTCTCTGCACATCTCCAAAATAAATGCTATTTTGGTGGCATGATGGATCTTGCCTTTGATCGAGATCGCCCCGTCAACCTTTCTTATGACTTTGGCTGTTCACTCACCATCCGAATCAAAATTTGAGCCAGTTTGAAGTCGGTGGTGGGTGAAGCCTCGATCGCCGCCATTATTCTCGAGCTTGGGTACTAATCGCTCAAAAACTCCCGAATGACTCATGATGCATTTGCTCACAATATCTATCAAAACTCTATATTGTGGCTTCAAATGCCTCTTGTCAAAGCGATGTAGCCTCAAATTTTACAGATTCTCGGCAATCCTATCTAAATACTCCCCGCTTCTACCCAACATATACACCGCAGGATCCTCTCCTCTATCACAAAGCTCAAAAACATCATTTAAATTCTTCGGAATAATATACAATTCCCTTTCAAAATTGATGTATTTGGACGAATGCTCTAAATGTGATACAGTAATCTTAGAATGCATACCATCATCTTCATCTATCCTCAAATTACAGATGAACTCGATTACCTCTTTCGCATATTCTTGGTCCGGTCGGCTTGCGACGAGATGAGTGAGTTTGGCCAGACGGATCATATGGAGAGCCTCCTCTTCTGGTTTGGAGTTGGTTGTGCTATCGAGCGAGACAACAAACTCATACTAGGGTTTGTTGGTTTCGGTTAATTTGTCGAAAATGGTAGGAGCCATTTGAGAGATTGAAGATTTAGGGTTTAGGTTTTCTGGGTAAAAGGGGATTTTTAACAGAGGATTTTGGGAACGAAGGGTTTGATAAAATTTTGGCTTGAATGGCTTCTTGGGGTATAAATAGTTTCGAGATCGTGGGAATTCACATTGGTTAGGTGAAAAGCAACGGTTGAGATTAATCTCCGATTAATCGGGTATACGAACAGTCGATCTCCGAAAAGTAAGCCGCCAAAATATCCTCATTGGTCATTAATGTAACCGAGCATTAAATGACTGTTGACCTTCTTCGGAATTTCAAACGATCCCGCCCAAAAACTTTCCTTAGGTGTTTTGTATTTATTGCAAATGATTACTGAGCTTCACTTAAGCAATAAATGAGTTGCATGAGTCATTACATCTTCAGACTAATTTATCTCTATCAGTCTTACTGAGTACTGACCTTGATAAAATGTCGAGATAATCTTTCGAAATCTTGAATGGGTTCAATATAATCCCAATCTTGACCTTGATGAATCTGAGTTTCACGAGACTCGATTCGGTATTTCCATTTTATCCCGAGCTTCTCGGTAAAAATTCGAAAAACTTCATGCATCTGAAAACCTTCAATTTTTCAGATTTTACTCTATACACCTGGATCTAACATCCCTAATTCAACTGAAAGTTCCTGAAATCTTGATTCAACCAAAGGTTTAGTCAAGATATCGACTCTCTGCTATCGATATGAATTTTCTCCATCCTTATGTCCTTTTTTCTCGACATGATCTCTAATGAAGTGATGTCTGATATCCACATGCTTGCATCTGGTGTGCAATACCGGATTTTGTGAAATAGCTATGACACTATTATTGTCACAAAATATTGGTACTTCATTGGCTACAACTTTATAATCCCTTAATTGTTGTCCGAGCTAAAGAATCGAGCACGGCTTCTTCCCTAAACCATGTATTCACCTTCATGAAATCTTGGTTGCTCTTGAGGTCCTGCTTTTTGAAAACCAAGATATTAGCTTACTTCCTAGAAATTGACAAGTTCTGTAGTGGGACTTCTGTCAATCCAATCACAACCTCCATAATCGACATCCCGAGTAACCCGTTAATTCAAGGTTATCATCAATCGGATACCATAATCCCCTATTCATTTGTGCCCTTAAGATACTTGATATCTTTTTGGCGACCTCCATGTGACTAGCCTTAGGATTAGCTTGGTATCTTGCACATATCCCAACAAAGAAATGTTATATCCGGCCTACTTGCGTGAGATAGAGCAATGATCCAATGATTCCTCTATAATCGGTATGACTCATTTGATTTGCCTTGAAATCGGGATCCATCTTGTAGTTAGTATTCATAGGAATCCTAAGCGCATTGCAATCTCAGACACCATATTTGGCAATCGGATCTACGGTGTACTTTTGTGCGGTTGATGAATATTCATTCCTTTGATTGTTTCACTTGAAGACCTAGAAAAGAAATTCATCTCCCCATCATTGACATCTCAAACTTGCCTTTCATCGATGTTGAAAACTTTTCACACGGTGATGGTTTGGAGATCCAAAAATGATGTCATCAACATATATCTGAACCAAGAAGATATCTTCCCCATCTTCTATCCCGAACGAGTTCTATCAATTATCCTTTTGACAAAACCATGGTCGAAGAAACGAGAAAGAGTATCATACCATGCTCTGGGTGCTTGTTTAAGACCATACAAAAGCTTTTCCGAGCACAGAAACTTGGTCATTCTTTTTGAAACCGGGAGGTTGTTCCACATAAACCTCTTCTTTAAGCACACCGCTTCGAAATGCACTTTTCACATCCATTTGATAGATGTGAACTTCATGTGGGCAACATATGCAAGAAAACAATCGATGGCTTCTAGTCTTTGCAACAGTGCAAAGGTTTCATCATAATCCAAGCCTTCTTCTTGGGAATAACCTTGTGCAACTAGCCTTGCCTTGTTTCTTACAATGTTGTTGTTTTCATCTCTTTTATTCTTAAATACCCACTTGGTTCCAATGACATTGTGCCTTTCAGGTCTATCTACTAGCTCCCATACTTCATTCCTTGAGAATTGATTCAGCTCATCTTGCATAGCAGTAATCCAATGAGAATCTTGTAGAGCTTCACCAATCTCAGTAGGCTCTTTCTCTGATAGGAAGCAGCAGAATAATGCACCTCCCCCCATGGAACCTTCTTGTTTTAACACCTTCAGTTAGATCACCCACAATCTGACTTGTAGGATGACTATCTAACCATTTCCTTCTTGATGTTCCCCCTTCAACAGTATCCTCAACATTTGAAATGTTAGGTTCAGTTAATTCAGTAAACTCAGGGAACAACAGAAAAGGAGAAAGAGAATCATCTTCCTCAGGGGAAATTCCATTCAGAACATTGTCAGAGACATTTGTTCCCCTTTGGTTGATAGATTCAGAATTTGCCTCAGTTGTGACCACATCTTCATTGGCATCACATACCTGAGTCTGAACTGGTGTCTGTTCAGATTGGTCACCTTTGGTGTGTTGGCTTTCCTGAGTCTCACCATCCTGAGTTCCATCCTGAACTTCTTTATCTGAGTCTGAGTCACTCCAATCATAGATAGTGACTGACTTCTTCTTTTCAGGTTCAGTGGATGATTTGTCATTCTTTTTCAGGCTTAATCTGGTGATCCTCTTGGTCAGTTCATCTGCATCATGTTCCTGTTTCTTCTGAACACAAGTAGATTCATCAAAAACAACATGAGGTGTTTCCTCCACAATAAGAGTCCTACAGTTGTAAACTCTGAAAGCTTTACTGACTTCAGAATATCCTAAGAATATTCCTTCATCAGCTTTACTATCAAATGTTTTCAACTGATCTTTACCATTATTGTGTATGAAACACTTGCAACCAAACACACACGAAAAGAAAAAACAAGAGGCTTCCTTTCATTCCAAAGCTCATAGGGTGTTTTGCCTTGACTCTTGGTCAGCATGGATCTATTTTGTGAGTAGCATGCGAGTTGACAGCTTTAACCCAAAACCTTTTAGGAATATCGACCCCACTATCATTGTCCTTGCGAACTTCTTTTCGAGTCCTGTTCCTTCTTTTCAAAGAACACCATTTTGTTGAGGGGTCCTTGCGGTGATGTTTCATGTGAAATTCCATTTCTTTGCACAATAATCGAATATGATATGATTTATAAATTCAGTTCCTTGTCGGATCGATTTTGACCACACTCGATTTTTTCTCAATCTTGAGCCTTTTCGATGATTCTGGCGACTTTATCTCGAGTCTCTTTCTTCTTGAGTAAGAATATGACCCAAAGTATATCTTGAGTAGTCATCAACTACTACCAATGTGTATTTCACGCCATTAGTGCTTCTTGGTGTTATAGGACCAAAAAGATCCATATCGATGGAATCGAAGTATTACATCGGTAAAACATCTACTTTGCTTTTAATTGATGCTCTAATTTGTTTTCCTTTTTTGCACGCATCACAAATATGTTCCTTCTTGAACAACTTGCATTAGGCAACCCTCTCACAAGAGCTAATCTTGCAAGCTTATTCAGGGTTTTGAAATTCAGGTGATTCATTCTTTTATGCCATAACCAAATCGGGTATCTGTGGAACTTTTAGCAACCAAACATGTATCTTTAGGAGTTGAACTCCAATCGACCAAGATACATTTCCTTTTTCGTACCCGGTCGGTAATATTTTATGTGTTGTATCATCTTTCACATAACATAAGTTCTTGGAGAACTCAACATTAAAACCCTTATCACGCAAATTGGCTTATAGAAAGCAAATTATGCTTCAATCGAATAGATATGAAACACCATGGATATGAATCGAGTCGATTTCCAAAGTTCCATATCCTTGATCATCCTTGGAGTTATCTCCAAAAGTGATCTCATGGGCCTCTTTGTTCAACATAGTCAATGAGTATCTTCTTGAATCTGTCATATGTCTTGAGCATCCACCGTCAAGATACCATACATCGAGGGGCTTTTTTCATCTCTCTCTTTCATCGGTCTTTATGTGATCTTTGATCGACTTTTGTGCCCTTGTTTTCCTCCTAAAAACAGATCAATTTTTAGGTACCCAATTTGTATAGGGTCCTACAAGGTTAGCTGTACCTTTCGGAATCCAAATCTGCCTGACAACTCTAATCACTTTAGAGTGGCTAATTTGTCTTCCATAAACATCAACATACACATTCACTACTCTGGGTGCCTTAGCAATCTTCTGTGTATGTGTGCTAGCTTTAGCATGAACATGAGCCTTTGAATTCTTCTTTGGTTCAGGCCTTTTGTTCATTTGCTTTGGCTTTTGTGCAGCTGGTCTAAATCTTTGTTGACTCGGGTTCAGATAACCTTTACCCTTAGGCAAGTGGGGTTCGGGTTATGCATCTTGAAATTTGGGTCTTTCAAGATCTTCGAGGACTTGGTCTCTTCAGTTGAGAATGTCTCTGCTGAGTGTTTCTCTTCTGAAGATTCCTCTGATGGTTCAGTGTGGGTCCTTTCAGGTTTGCAATCTTAGCCTGAGGCTTTGAAGTACTTGCCTGAAATTTTCCAACTAAGTGCTCAGGTTTTCTAGCCTTCACCTAAGGTTTGGGCTTTCCTACCTGATCATTCAGTTTTACTGAAACCATGGGTCCTTTTCCCTTGTCTACAACCTTGGGCATTCCTTCAGTTTGAAGTGTGGGTGCCACTGGTTTTACAAAGATTGTCTTCTTGCTACTTGATGCAGCATTTAGATGACCTTGTGAGGTTCCCCCTGGAATGTATCCCAATCCAGATTTTATAGTGGTAGATCTCTGGTAACTCTGAATTTCATCTATTACTTTAGATGCAGTATTCAATAGAGTTAACTTCTTTTGTGCACTATCCTCACAGTTCTGTAGAGTTTCATGCTTCTCAGAGAGGTCATTGAACTTAGTTCTGATCAGCTAAATTTCTTTAGTGGATTTCTCTAGCTTTTCAGTTAGGGTCACTATCAACTTCTCTTTCTCTGAGAGTTGTACTTTCAGAACATCCAGTTCATCAGTAGCTCCCATTAATTGAGAAGTGATCTCAGTTTTGCTAGAGTCTTTCCATGTTAGATTTTCAGCCTTCAGTTCCTTATTCTGCTCTTGAGTTTCATTTAGCAGTTCTTGTAAAAAAAAAGATAGTCCTTCATCCAGATTCTCAAATGAATCCATCGAGTCAAATTATTTGTTTCTGATTGAACTTGACAACTCTTGTGCTAGTGTAGGAGCAACAACAGAGAAAGATGAGTTTACCTCCTCAATGGCCATCAGACAAATGTCACCACTTTCACTGTCTGAGAATATTTCATCTGAAGAGCTAGATCCCTCCTCAGAATGTTCTTCTTCTGCAACCATGGCCTTTTTGCTTGAGAACTTCTTGTCTCTTTTAGCTTGCCTTTCTCTTCTCTCCTTAGCACTCAGATCTGGACAATCATACTGGAAGTGACCTTTCTTTTGGCAATTATAGCATCTGTTGGTATCATCATCCTGATCACTTTCTTCCTTGGACTTGGAGTCCTTCTTTCTGGATGAAGATCCTTCAGTTTTCAGGTTCTTTCTCTTCTCAGTTGGTTTGTCCTCAGGTTTCTTCTGGTACCTGTGATTCCTGTAATAGCTTTTGTATTTTCCATATCGACTATTAAGTCTTTCAAACCTCCTTGCCATCAGTGCTAGCTTATCCTCAAGCTCATCCTGATTTTTAGCAGGGGTGTTCTCAGACTCTCTAGTTGTACAGGTATTATCTTTGGCTTTAAATGCCACATTTTTACTAGATGATGAATCATCTTTGCTGTCAGTCTTTTTGGATTTCTTATCAATTACAAACTCATAGGCCATCAGCTCAGAGAAAACTTGTTGATAGGGCATTGAATTAATGTTTTTGGTGTTTTCAATCACCACTGCATGTATATCCCATTTCTTAGAAAGACCTCTAAGAATTTTCAATGCAATTTCTCTTTGTGGATATTTCTTTCCAAGTGCATTTAGATCATTCATGACACTAGTGAATCTGACTTCCAATTTGTCAATTGATTCACCTTCTTCCATTTCAAAACTATCAAACTTTCCTATTGCAACTGAAAGTTTGTTTTCCTTGATATGATCTGTGCCTTGGCACATTACAACTAGTGTATCCCAAATTTCTTTGGCAGTATTGCAGTGAGAGATCATTCCCATCACACCATCATCAATTGTACTGTCTAGTGTGTCTTCAGCAATATAGTCTAGATTAACTAACTTCCTCTCCTCAGGAGTCAGTTGGTCATCAGACTTAGGAAATTCTGCTCTAGGATCGTTTCTCTCATCATCTGTTCCTCTGGGATTCACCACAGTAAATTGGAATGGCCCTTCAGAGACCACTCTCCACATTCGTTCATGTTTAGAATACAGGTTGGCCTGCATTCTCAGTCTCCATAAATCATAGTTCTCCACTGAGAACATGGGAAGTTTCTTAGAAGACATTTTAACTGAGTCTTTTAAGAATTCAGCAAATAAGATCAATTCAGATAGACCACAAGTATTTTTAGCAAATAAAACTTTGGTCAACAAAGCAGGTGGTCAAGTTGAACCATTGCTCTGATACCACTTGTTGGTCCCGGTGCAAACGAGTCTTACACGTGTATGGGGGGGAATACATGTGTTCAGTGTTTTTAAAACTTTTTCTTACTGAGGTCAGCTTGGGTCAGGCTGTCCTGAAGATTTGGTCCTGAGAAGCACAAATCACTCTGAGTCAAAATCTCTTGAGATGGTGATCTGGAAATGCTTTAAAACCTCGATAATCCCAACCGAGTCCTGAGTTTGAGATCTCCCGAGTTGCTTAGATCGGATAACTAACTTCTTGAACCCTCGAGGAGTGAGTTCAGTTTGGTAACTATCTGTTCTAGCTACTCGGATGATGTCTTGAAATGGTTAGCCATTTAGTTTATACTCGTTTTAAGCTTTCTTTGAAAACCTTCCTTTGAATGGAATAGTGATTAGGTTTGTGATTCAATTATATGCAACTTTTCGATGGATTGATTCCAACCCGAAATCTCGGTGAAAATATGTTTTACGATTTAAATCAATGCAAGCGATTAAGCACGCAGATAAGGAAAGCAATAAACAACACATTAGTTATAGTGGTTCGAGAGACTCAAGCTCCTCGTCCACTCTCTCGATCCTCGGAGAAAATTCACTAATCACTTCGAGCTTTACGACTACCTCGCGTAGTTTACTTACTCAACTTCGTACTGAGCTTTTACACTACTCCACGTGGTTTACTTACTCAACCCAACCTTGAGCTTTTACGACTACCTCCGTAGTTTACTTACTCAAACACAAACAAGCTTTGAGACTACCTCAGAGCTTACTAACTTCTCCTCTAGAGCTTTACGACTACTCGCGTGGTTTACTAACTCTTTACAACTCTTCTCACCAACAAACACACTCCAATTACCTTCTCAAGGGTTTGGGGTTTCTCGGTTGGTTTCCAACTAGGATGAGATATCCTTTACAATGAAGTACAATGCAAAGGCTAGGATATCTCGACTAAGCTTTGAATATATCTTATCAAACTAGGCTTAGTTTAGTGAGCTCTCTTCAATATAAAGGCACTTGGGAAATTCTAAGTTTTTTCGAGTGCTTTAACTTTATGATAATAAGTTTGAGCTTCTTGAGTTGCTTATAAATTTCCGTAACCTTACAATGTAGAGGGTCACTAGTATTTATAGGCATACACCGAGGTCACTCTTGAAAAACTATCCATTGGAGAGATAGCTTCGTGAGTTTCCTCTTATGGTGTGTGAGGAACGGCTATTTTTAGGGTTTGAAACTCCCTAACACGTTTTAAGCGATAGCCTTTCATGTAGCAGTCTTCACTTTTTGCGATCTGAAACTTTTGTACTTGACATCTTTTTTTGTTGACACATCCTTTGTCGATGTCGATTATGGTACGATGTTGTCTTCCTCCTTTTTTGACTTTTGTCTCCGGTTAAAGGTAGACACCTTCAACTCTTTTGGTTACAAACTCTGAGTTGATATAACCTTAACAACACTTTGTCTTAGTTCCTTTTGTCTGGATGGGAATGTCTTGGCAATATCTATTTTTCTAAGCAATCGCGATCTTCTCGATGTTAAATCCTTGAGATAGATATTTTTCGATTGCCTCGGAACATTCGAGTTTATCTTGAGCATTCAATACATTCTTTGAGTCTTGATAATTATCTTGTGCCTTGATATTCTTGATCTTGATTCTTGGTCTTACATGTACGTGTCTTGAAATCTTACGAGTCTTGAGGTCTTCGAGTCTTGGCGTCTTACGAGTCTTGAGTCTTACGAGTCTTCACGGATATCTTGGCCGATATCTTGAGTCTTCATGATGAGTCTTCAGTTCCTCATTTTCATACTAAGTCTTGATATCTCGGTTTCTGCTTTGAGTCTTGATATCTCGATTTCACTGCTTTGAGTCTTTGATTCTCGATTTCTTCTTGAGTCTTGAAACTTAGTTTCATCTTGAAACTTGATTTTTCTTGAACATATCTTGAGTTCTTCAGAATCTTCAGATCTAAACCTGATCTATATCTGCTGACTATACATTTTGCAGATATCATCCTGAATACTATAAAACTGAATCCTGACTCAACTATCAAGATTATCCTGAACATGTCATACTCAGGGGTTTTGGGATCTAATCAAAATCATATATCTTTTATTAAATTCATCTCCCAGCATTAAATTAATATCATTTCTTAAATAAGTTAAGTAGTTAAGTTATGATGTTGTGCATATATATATTTGTACATTTTGATAATCGTACACGTGACATTAATCTAAGATACGTAACAGTAGATAAAATAGGGGTTTGGAATAGGGGATCCAAGCCGCCTACGAAGTGTAACACATCAACTTCTTAATTATAGGACGACCTCGCGATCATCACTACAAAAAAGACGGTGATTTACGACGGTTTTAGTGACGGTAAAAATCGTCGCTACAGGATGTAGCGACGATTTCTCTATGCGTAGCGGTTTTGGCTGACGGTTTAATGGCGTCGGAAAGAAGGGTCGCTAGACTTTAGCGGCGGTTATTATGATACCGTCCGCTATTTAGCGACGATAAATAACCGTCTCTCTACTTATCGGCGGTTTTGGCGGCGGTTTTACGGGTCGGACGGTCAAAATTACAAATCGCTAAAGCGTATATAAGCGCCGTCGACAAGCAACGACGGAATAGCGACCAAAAAATTCATCGCTATAACCGTCGAAAACTAGTGACGGAATCACAACGGTTAATTTAAAATTATTATTAGCGACCATAAATGTCGTCGCTAAAACCGTCGATAAACCGTGAATTTTCGAGAAAAAAAAGGGCTATCAATGGTTCGAACCCAGGCCCGATGGGCGCCCGACCGGCCACCGAACCACCCGAGCCACGGACCATCTTGATCCAAACCACCAAACAACTCATATATAAGCACCAAGCCTCCCAATTAAATGAGGCAATTATTCACTCCCATTGGGGACCGAACACGGGACCTTGGGAGCTTGAGCGGGGATCAATTCCCCTCGGGCACTTGCTTTCTTACGTTTACTAAATGAAATTAATTCTATATGTCCTAGAATTCGTTTTATTTTTACAATTTTTTAAAAATTCTTTATTTTAATTATCTTTTTTATTAATTCAATCACATTTTTATATAATTTTTTTTATATAAATTAATTTTTAAATTAAATTATAATATATTAATCTATAAACAAGTTATACTTTCCTATTTAAACAAGTTATACTTTTCTATTTAATCAAGTAATACTTTTCTATCTAAACAAGTTATACTTTTCTATTTAAACAAGTAATACTTTTCTATCTAAACAAGTTATACTTTTCTATTTAAACAAGTTATACTTTTCTATTTAAACAAGTTATATTTTTCTATTTAACAAGTTATACTTTTCTATTTAATCAAGTAATACTATTCTTTAAACAAGTTATACTTTTCTATCTAAACAAGTTATACTTTTCTATTTAATCAAGTAATGCTTTTCTTTAAACAAGTTATACTTTTCTATTTAATCAAGTAATACTTTTCTTTAAACAAGTTATACTTTTCTATTTAAACAAGTTATACTTTTCTATTTAATCAATTAATACTTTTCTATCTAAACAAGTTATACTTTTCTATTTAAACAAGTTATACTTTTCTATTTAACAAGTTATACTTTTCTATTTAATCAAGTTATACTTTTCTATTTAAACAAGTTATACTTTTCTATTTAATCAAGTAATACTTTTCTTTAAACAAGTTATACTTTTCAATTTAAACAAGTTATACTTTTCTATTTATTCAAATAATAATTTTCTTTAAACAAGTTATACTTTTCTATTTAAACAAGTTATATTTTTCTATTTAACAAGTTATACTTTTCTATTTAATCAAGTTATACTTTTCTATTTAAACAAGTTATACTTTTCTATTTAAACAAGTTATATTTTTCTATTTAACAAGTTATACTTTTCTATTTAATCAAGTAATACTTTTCTTTAAACAAGTTATACTTTTTTATTTAAACAAGTTACACTTTTCTATTTAATCAAGTAATACTTTTCTTTAAACAATTTATACTTTTCTATTTAAACAAGTTATACTTTTCTATTTATTCAAGTAATACTTTTCTATCTAAAGAAGTTATACTTTTCTATTTAAACAAGTTATACTTTTCTATGTAAACAAGTTATACTTTTCTATTTAACAAGTTATACTTTTCTATTTAATCAAGTAATACTTTTCTTTAAACAAGTTATACTTTTTTATTTAAACAAGTTATATTTTTCTATCTAAACAAGTTATAATTTTTTATTTAAACAAGTTATATTTTTCTATATAAACAAGTTATAATTTTCTTTAAAAATGAACAATAGAAAAAAAGAAAAAAGAGATAAACATTAGGCATACATAATTCACAATAAAAATTAAAAAAAAGTGTCGATGAACAAGTAATACTAAAAAAAAAAAAATAGTAAATTGTACAAATCATCCTTCCAATCACTGATTCGGATAATAATTATCTTCATCATATCCCAAATTAGTAGAAAAAAACAAATTATCAGGGTCGAAGTCACCGATATCATCCAAACCACCACCACCACCACCACCGCCATCGTCATTTTCGACCCGCCCGGCCCCGCCATCGCCATCGCCACCATCGCCACCACCACCAAAGACGACGACCACCGCCCAGACCACGACCACCGCCGCCACCGCCACCACGACCACCGCCACCGCCAATGCCACCGCCACCTCCACCGCCACCAGCACGATCACCGCCACCGCCATGACCACCGCCGCCGCCACCGCCACGACCGCCACCATCCTCGAAATTAATGTTGTCGAGGAAATAATTCGGTGAGCAACCCATTTGAACGGCCAGAGCGGAGGCAAGCCGCTGCCACTTCCATTGATTTTCTTCTCTGAGCTCGGCCGTCACCACCTCTCTAATCTGTTCAACCGCTGCTGCTGGGATCTTGGCGTCTGCGATCTTTGAAAATGTGAGGTCTGAGACAACACTACATTCTCGTCGACCACCGCCTTTGCCTAGGCCACCCGTTATTCTTGCTTTTGCCTCGCCCGTCGTTCTTGCATTTTGCCATACCACTATCATTAACACGTCCAGTAGTACTCATCTGCATTATATAAAAAAATATGAATGTCATTTGACATAAATTACTTAATTAAAATATTAATTAATTAACTAAAATAATTAATTAAAATCGCGCCTGAATTTCGACAGAGTTTCGACTGTATTATTTTAAACCCATCCTATTCAACCAACAATCTAACAATTCTAACAATTATAATATCTAACTACTCTAATTTCTAACTAGACTTGCTAAACTAATTAAACATGCATATACAAGTAATACTATAAAACTAATTTAACACGCATATACAAGTAATACTATAAAACTAATTTAACATGTATATACAAGTAATATTATCTAATATTTACAAATAATTTCAAAAAAGTTTCGACTGTATTATTTAAAACTCATCCTATTCAACCAACAATCTAACAATTCTAACAATTATAATATTTTACTACTCTAATTTCTAACAAGCACATTTCAAATTTAACATGCATATACAAGTAATACTATCTAATGTATACAAATAATTTATAATATATATAACATGCACATTTCGAATTAATCTAATATAATATATACAAATAATTTCTAATATATATATATATATTAATATATAATTTCGAAATATATATATATATATTGAAAATATATTAATATATACATATATTTAAATAATATATAAATATATATAATAATATAAATAATATATAAATATATATATATAATAATTTGAAAACGAACGGTAAAAAGTAAGAAAATTACCGTCAAATTGAAGAGTGCGACGTTACGATTATCGTCTAATGGGCGGAATGTTAAGGACGGCAACAACAAATGACGTACGGCGGCAAGACGGCTCCTAATTTGCAAAAAAATCGCAGAAAGAAGGCTGCGGGATTGCTTATATAATCAAATTTAGCGACGGTTTTAAACCGTCGATAAACCGTAGCTAAGTGACCCGATTTAACCCGACTTAACCTGATTCGAAATAACCATCGCTGAACTGTCACTACTGGCAACGGTTTTGAAAACCGTCAGTAAATCGATGACTTTGACCGTCTGACCTAAATCGTCGACAAAATCATCGCAATTATCGACGGTACCAGATACCATCGCTAAAACCGTCGTTAAAAGCCTCCTTGCGATCAGTACTAGCTTATCCTCCTGCTCATCCTGATTTTTAGCAAGTGAGTTCTCAGACTCTCTAGACTTACATGATTTCTTTTTGGCTTTAAAAGCCACATTCTTACTAGATGAAGAATCATCTTTGCTGTCAGATTTCTTAGTTTTCTTGTCAATCACAAACTCATAAGCTTTCAGTTCAGAGAAAACTAGTTGGTTTGACATGGAATCAATATTTTTGGTGTTTTCAATCACCACATCATGTATATCCCATTTCTTAGACAATCCTCTAAGAATTTTCAGTGCCACTTCTCTCTGTGGGTATCTTTTCCCAAGAGCACTCAGATCATTCATGATGCTAGTGAATCTGACCTCAAGTTTGTCAATGGGTTCACCATCTTCCATTTCAAAGCCATCAAACTTTCCAATAGCAACATAAAGTTTGTTTTCCTTAATATGATTTGTGCCTTGACACATAACAACAAGTGTGTCCCATATTTCTTTTGTAGTTTCACAGTGAGAGATCATCCCCATAACACCATCATCAATAGTGTTATATAGAGTATCTTTAGCAATGTAGTCCAAGTTGACTAACTTCCTCTCATCAGGAGTAAGTTGGTCATCAGGTTTAGGAAATTCATCCCTGGGATCATTTCTCTCAGTATCAGTGATTCTGGGATTCACAACAGTAAATTTGAATGGTCCTTCAGAAACCACTCTCCACATTCTTTCATGTTTTAAATACAGATGAGCATGCATTCTCAGTCTCCATAAGCAATAGCTCTCAACTGAGAACATAGGAAGTTTCTTAGAAGGCATGATGACTGAGCCTTGTAAGATATCAGCAATAAGATCTATTCAGTAGACCACCAAAGTCTTTCAGCAAATAGATTAGGGCTACCAAAGCAAGTGGTCAAACTGAACCACTGCTTTGATACCACTTGTTGGTCCCGGTGCTAACGAGTCTTACACGTGTATGGAGGGGGAATACACGTGTTCAGTGATTTTTAAAAATTTTCTTCACTGAGGTCAGATGGGTCAGGTTATCCTGATATTTTTGCCCTGAGAAACACAAATTGCCCCGAGTCAAAGTCTACTGAGACAATGATCCTGAGCTGCTTTCAGAAGCTTCAGATTAGCCCAACTGATCCTGAATTTATCAGAGGTCCTGAGGAGCTTGGATCAGATAATTAACTTACTGAACACTCAGTAGAGTTAGTTCAGTTTGGTAACTATCTGTTCTAGCTACTCAAGTGTGCGGAATGGTTGGCCCTAAGTTTATACTCGTTTTAGCTTTGCTGAAAATCTTCTTCCTTTAATAAAGCAGTGATTAAGGTTGTGATCAATTTGATGCAAGTTCAGTGGATTGGTTCCAACTGAATATCAGTAAAATCAGCTTTCAGTGAAAAACATGCAACAGATAATAATGCAGTACAGAAAGTAAACAACACAGCAATTATAGTGGTTCAGAGACTCAAACTCCTACATCCACTCTCTCTGATCGTCAGAGAAGTTCCTTAACCACTTCCTAAAGTTTTCAGGCTAACTCACTGTAGCTTACTCACTTTTCTACTTTGAGTTTTCTGGCTGACTCACAGCAGCTTACTAACTCAAACACACACAAGTGTTCAGACTACCACTAGTAGCTTACTAACTTCTTCTCTAGAGTTTTCTGGCTAACTCACTGTAGCTTACTCACTCAATACAACTCTTACTCACCAACAATACACACACTCAAACTGCCTTCTCAAAAGGGTTTGGGTTTGGGTTGGTTTCCAACTAAAGTGAGATATCCTTTACAATAAGATCAAATGCAAAGGCTAGGATATCTCTACTAAGATTTGTATATAACTCATCAAATCTAGGCTTAGTAAATGAGCTCTCTCCAATGTGAAACACTTGGGAAATTCTAGGGTTTTCGAGTGCTTCAATTTGCAAGAATACGAATGAGCTCTTGAGTTGCTGTAATTTTTCGTAACCTTTCAATGTAGAAGGTCACTGGTATTTATAGGCAACCTTCACCAATGTCACTCTTGAAAAACTATCTGTTGGAAGAGATAGCTTCATAAGTTTCCTCTTCTTGTGTTTGATGAACGACTATATTTAGGGTTTGAACATTCCCTTGCATGTTTTAGGAAATATGCAGCCATGTAGCCAATCATCAATTTTTGCAGTCTGGAACTTAGTACTACTGACATAATTCAGGGTCCTGTCGCTTTCAGTGTCAGTAAAGTACAGTGTTGTCTTCCTCTAATTGGTTCTTGTCTTCAGTGAATGTAGACAAACAAAACAGCTCTTTTAGGTCAATCTCTCTGAATGAGACAACCTTAAACAACACTTAGACTTAGTTCCTTTTGTCTGCCTTTGAATGTTTGGACAATATCTATCCTTTTGAAAATAAGTGTTTTCCTCAATTTTGTATGAATTCAGATAAATATTTCTTCAGTGCCTCTGAACATTCAGGTCTTCCTGAGTTTTCAGTAACTTACTGAGTCTTCAGTAACTTACTGAGTCTTCAGTTCTTCAGTATCTTATGAGTCTTCACTTCTTCAGCATCTTCAGTATCTTCTGAACATTTACTCAGTTTCTTCTGAATCATTCTGGTTTACCTGAGTCCTTCAATATCTTCAGGATCTTCAGGGTCTTCAATACTTATCCTGATCTGTATCTGCTGACTATACATTGTGCAGATATCTTCCTGAACAATCTATACTGAAACCTGACTCAGACTATCAAGATTATCCTGAACATGTCATACTCAGGGGTTTTGGGATCTAATCAAAACTTTTTTTTTAAATTCATCTCCCAACAATTTCCCCCTTTTTGATGATGCCAAAACCATCTTGTTACATTTAAGAACCAAACCTAACATGTACTCAGGTTTCAGTTTTTCTATTACAATCCAAAATGGTAATTCTCCCAACACTTTTCCAAATATACAGGCATATCAAGGTAAATAATAGACATGTAAGAAGATAATGAGGTATTATCTTTTGAGCATAAAAGGTAAACTTTCATTGATGTAAAATAAGAGTTACATAATACAATGAAAAGTCAAAAACAATTCAGAAGTACAAAGTCTTCAGTCTTCTTTCACTTCATCCTCTGGGACTTCCAGGTTGAACATCCCATAATACCTCTTTTTCAGCTCATCTCTTGCCTTGATAGTTTCTGGGTTGTTTCCTATTAAGCCTAGCTGAATAGCATACTGGGCTATTTCCTGAGAAATGGCTGCCTCATTTACTTAGCCATTCTCAAACCTAGGAGCTGGGTACATGTAGGGTCCAGGAGCCATTATCTGAGTGTTGGCTTCATCTGCCAAGTTGATCCATTTCTGAAGATACTCGGGATAAAAGGTCAGTAGATATTCAATGAATGCTTCATTTTTATCTGAGCTGCCCCCCTCCATTCTCTCAGAATTTCATAATAGAACCAGAAAGTTCTCTTGATTTCTTCCCATGCATCATTGATTTGTAGAGGTATCCACTTATCAATATGCGGCCATTTCTGAGTCTTTTCTGTACCTCTTCTCTTGCCTAGAAACTTTTTGAATCCACCTCTTCTTTTTTGCTCTTCTTCTTTCTTCTTTCTGATCAGTGGAGCACCTGAAATTGAAGCAACAATTTTCTTCTCCTTTTCAATCTGAAGAGCTTTCAGAGTTTTCTTGGTATTGAAGGCCATTTTTTGAGTTTCAGTTTCTTCCTTTTCAGCTTCTTCCTCAGATTTGAAATTCCATTATCAACTTCCTCTGAGTAGGCTTTGAAACTTTAGCTCTTTTCTTCTTTTCTTGCTCAACAAAGGCTACAACTTTTCTCTTTTCTGTTCTGACTTGTTCTTCTCTCGCCTTGCTTGTTTCAATCATCCTTCTATCACCCAGTTTTTCACCAATTACTTCCTGAATGGTTTGCTCAGATGTTTGAGTGAAGATAGGTTTTTCTGCTTCTTTGAACTTCAGTTTTTCAGTGGCCTCAATCTCACTTAGAGCATTTAATATCTTCTTGGCCTCAGCTTCTTCTCTGGATTTCTTCTCCAAGGTTTGTGCCAACAACTCATCTAATTTGCCAGCAACTGGCCTTTCCCCCTTTTTGGCACCATACCTTGGGAGAAGTTGGGTCAATGCAGTATCCATATAATATTGTTCTTTGCCCATACTGCGCACTGTCCCAGCCAATTGGTCATGCTCATCTTCTAGCCTCATCATATAGTTCTTGGCCATTGAAAATTCATCAGAGAGTGGAGCAAACTTCTTTGAGAAGACTTCATGCATCATGTTTATCATCTTGGTCATGAGCAGGGAGCCCATTTCCTCAACAACTGTCTTGATCATCTGATCATTCTTCTCAATCAGTTTAGTTTCAAGATAAGCAGTTCGGGTTTGATACCTTTGCTCCATCTCTGCATTGAGCTCAGTTTGATCACCTCAATCTTTCCCTCCAAAGCAGTCATCTTATCAGTAAGAGATGTTTGTAGTTGCAGCATGTTAGAAGATGAACTCAGATTTTTCAGCTTTTGAGATTGACTTGCCAAGGTTTCTTCTATTTGATTTACTTTCTCAACCATTGGCACCACCTTTTTCAATTCATCCAGGATTGGACTAAAATCAATCTCTGGAGGCAAAACTACTGTCTCCAATTGAGCTGGTTGCTCCAATTGAGCCTCAGTCTGCATACCATAGACAACAGATGTAAAGATAGGGACTTTAGTAACTTTGACATAATTTACAATAGTGCCAAAATGTACCTGAAGAGTGCTAACTTCAGTCTGAGGTTGTCTGGTATCAGTCTGCTCAGTGTCAGCTTCTTTCTGCACATCATCCTGAGTTTTCTTTTCTTGTTTAGATTCCTTCTCTTTCTCAGGTTCAGTTGCTTTCTCAGTTCCCTTTTATCCTCCTTGATCACTTTCCTCTTCCTGATTATGAGCACTGGATTCACCAGCCTCGACATTCTTTTTCTCAGCTATCTTCCTTTTTAACCCGATTCATAGGTCGAGCGGGGTTTAGTGAAGGGCAGTCTAGAGGAGGGTGAATAGACTTAAAAACTTTTTGTGCGGTCGGTGTGAGGCGATTAATCGATCGAGTCTTTTGAGTGAATCGATTTGGGGTGATAACCAACTTCTTGATCGCTTTGAAAACCAAATCAGTTAGGTAACTATCAGTTTAACTGATGTGTGCGGAAGCTTAAGTTTTACCCGTGTGAAAATCCAGTTTTGATAAATCAGATTCCAAAGTTAATCTTTTAATCAGTTGACTGAAGTGTCAAGTTTGATCGGATCGAAGCTTGGTGCTAACTGATCTCAACTTGGAATATGTATGCGCTTTTTAAGGTTGTGTGCGATTGTGTAATCGATTAATCAAAGCGGTAAAGGCACACAAGATTTATAGTGGTTCGGACAAACCAGTCCTACGTCCACTCTTCCCTATCACAAGGGGCACCTACTTAACCAACTGGACTTTGTTTTATGTGTAAGTCCAACATAGTACACCAACTAGATGTTTAAGGAGTTCACACTCAACCGATCCCAGAGATCAGAACTAGAAACCCTAGTCTGAAATCTTGCTAAACAACTTAACCTAACTTGGGGGTTTGGGTAAGATTGTTTTGGTTCCAACTATGAAATCTTTTCTTGCGTATAAGCAGCCTAATAGCTAGATGAAAAGATTTCTATGTTAAGAACTTATGGGATGAACACTTAATAAAAATTAATCTTCTTGTTCGTGTTCTTGTGCGGAAGTCTGATATTAGCTTGAGCTTCTTGATTGTTCAAATTAGTTATTTCACTCTGAAGTGTGATCCCATATTTATAGACCTTGAAATCAAAAGAGCCGTTGGAGAGCAATTTGAATTTCAGAGCTATATTAAGTGACTTACTTGGGCTTGATGTGACGTCTTGAGAACGGCATGGCCAAAAGCGTGAATCAGTATTTTGTAGCCGTTTCAAAGAGGTAGCATCAAATCCGCAATTCTTGCTTATTCCGATCATACGTGTCTTGTTCTTATTGGATAGCAGACTCACTTTTTCAAAGGATGATCTTCCAACTAAGCTTGACATTCTTCTTGTTCAGATCATCGGCGTATGATTAGGTGAAACATCGATTTCACTGGTGGTGACTTTGATCGATCTGAATCGATCGATCTACTGATAGAGTCTTCTTCGTGCCGGTTGACTTAGCTTCAACTAGCGGACTCGATGATGTAGGTCTTCCGTGCGATCTTCGAAGTCATCGATCTTCAAGTAATTCGAGTTTGAGCTTTATGACTCGGTGAGATATCGACTAGATGAAACGATCGATCTTCTATTCTTGTCTTGCATTACGGCTTTGTCGGATATCACCGTCCTTTGAGTCTTCGGATCGACCTATACATATTGAGTTTCCCCCAATATGTGACCTATCTATTTCATCGGTTGTTCTATACAATCATTATCAAGCGGTCTCCTATAGCGGGTAATATAAACATCGATCAAATTTAACAGTGCGATTGGTCCTATTACATGTGTTTTTGGAACTTTCATCAAAACTATAAATTTCCCAACAATTTCCCCCTTTTTGATGAAACCAAAACACTTTGAGAAACCAAATACGATTGATAAAAAAATAGAAACGATTAAGAGCATATAATCGAAAAACAATGAGACTTTGTCTTAGGATCGAAAAATAAACTTTTCTCATTAAAAAAATGATGATTACATGT